>OV816024.1:106556009-107156009 GCA_929113105.1 Agrypnus murinus
GCAGTAAATTCGTATTTTTCACGGACGAGGTTTATGTACTTAACTATAGATGTTTATATGTACGTTGTGGTGTTGTACCATTATATCAAAAAAAAGAAGTAAATCATGGACCTTAGTCAACCTTCTTTGATCAACTATAGATTCATACTGTCACATTCCTTGGCATCTCAAACTGAATCCACAATTTCAAAATGCAAATCTACTTGTATTTGTTATGATATGCTCAGAGAGTAAATTCAGGTATATTCGGCATGAAGTCTGGTCGAAATCTTGAAGATCAGAAGATTGTTAGGAGAACTAGACAACGAATTCTAATCTGTTCCAGTAAAAAGTGATAAATTTGGAACAATAATAATGCCATGTAAAGACTTTTTGTCCGTAAAAGGCTATTTCAAAAGGCATTTTGGACTGTGTTTTACTATCCGAGATATTAAAACCAAGACGTTATGTATCGATATATTGTATGTGTGTTTTTCTGTACGCTTACAAGAGGTAATGAGGTCTAAGATTGTTTTATTACTATATTTTTGAGATTTTTAATGCTGCAATAATATTCGAAAAACCCACATTTAATCGATTAATTTAGATGTATATCAAAATTGTGTGTAATTCGCAAACGACACTCTAAGACAGATGTTTATAGCTTTTCACTCCCATCAGCTAGAGGCCGCTTGTTAATTACACACACCATCCAAGCTTATATACTGACCCAAGATAACATTAATGTCGTGAAAAAAAGTAAGGACACTTGTAGAGAAATAACCGCATTAAAATTTTCTCTACAGGAATTTACATGAATGATTTTGAACCATTTAAAACAAAATTATAGTACAAAAAACTATATTATTAATACGATTATTACCCCTTATACATATTTAATAAAAATATAATTTTTTGTGTTATAATTTTGCAGTAACATGTTGATTATGTAAGTACAATATCCATATTACTTATAGGTATGTATTTGTTATAAATATTGTAGAATTTTTATAAGTTTAGGGCCAGTTGCATAAAACACGGTTAACCACGTAGTCAAATTAGCACTCATAAACTTATCACAGAATAAGCATCTGATTGGATAAAACTTAACAACGGGTTTAAAAGATCCAATCACACTTCAATTAATCAATCACATAAGTTAACAACCCATCAAAATAATCATGTGGTTAACAATTCTTTTATGCAACCGGTCTTCAACGAAATTAATGTATTATGTCAAAAAGTGAATATAAAATGTAGTTAAATGATCTATTCTAAATAAATAGAAAATCTTTGACAGCTTAAGGCAGTGGACAAAGGACGATGTAGTTCTTTTATTTTTTTCTATTAGTTAGGTATATTTAGCCAATATGCATTGTACATCGAAATTACTACTTACATAGTACACACTTGATGTTGGTAGGTACATATATTCAGGAACACAGAAGTGAACTGCTTCATTAAACATGTTTCAATAGGCAATAGTAAATGTTTGTTAAAGCAAGAGTACTGTAGCGGTTAATCTTGACGTATCGAGCTTGTAGGGTATATTATTAGGTCATTTCATCTTGTTTTGTCATCTAGAATGTTACTGTTCCTACTGAATAAATTTTTTGATGACAGGGCAATGGTACTGCATTTCATATACAATTAGTAAATTTTGAATTATCTTCTGCATTTACATATAAATATAAATTTCTTATGTTAACTTACAAAATACACACTTTATTATACCTATTTGTTTTATGATTGTGATTAGAATTTGTGCTAACTAGTTTAGTTTAGCTTAATAATCACTGAGCTTTTTGAAACAGAAACTTAGCCTTGATGGACAATTGGTTTGGAATGTTTTAAAATTGAAAATCTATGCTTGGAGGAGTTATTCCATGATTCT
This sequence comes from Agrypnus murinus, assembly GCA_929113105.1. NCBI lineage: Eukaryota > Metazoa > Arthropoda > Insecta > Coleoptera > Elateridae > Agrypnus > Agrypnus murinus. The sequence continues at coordinate 106,557,883 of OV816024.1, forward strand.
TAATTCAATAATGAACGGGTGCTCATAAATAATAAATCGACCGATGTATCAGCAATAACGACCAGATATATCCGATGTACGAATCATTCTAATACATCCGATGTATTGCTTATTGTCACAGCGAATTTTATTTTAAATTAAAGCGTATATCAAGGTAAATTGTTTCATTATGCAAGATTATTCTATTGGAATGTTGGTTCTGTTTTTAGTGCTGAGAAAAGTGATAGAGTTTATTAAAATGGGTATAAGAAAAAGAGAATTAATATTACTTACCTGTACATTATTGGAAGTTATTCGTATAGTTAATTAATATCAGGTAACTATAAAGTAAGTTGCAAACTTGACTAAAGATTAACGTTATTACCTTAAATTAAAATTAAAATTTATTTAATCAATAGCAAAATTGTTTATAAAAATTTAATACTACCATACCTGATAAACTGACGTGATTCTTTTGTTGACAGCTTGATATTTTTTTCTGATTAACTTTATGTTTAATTGGAAGAACTGAATTGTTAAAAAAGGGAAGGGAACCTCGTCCTTTTTCAAAAATTATTACTATAGCTTTTATATATCACTTAAGTTAATTAAAATTTAACAAAAAATAAGGAAAAATATTCAAATATTAAATTTATTTTATTTAAAGTCATACAAGGTTTGCCAATTACGGTGATGATATATCAGTATTTTTGTCAGCTAATAATGTAAAAAAGGAATACTATCGAATTCAAATATTCTAACCCATGAGTATGAATAGTGTTGTATGTAAGTGGAAATAATTCTTTGACGAATTATTTATTTATTAATTCCTGAGTATTTTCAAAATTTCTTAACGCAGTTGTTGTTTTATTAAAAAATAGTATATTTTGTAAAAGAGAGATTTTGATTAAGGCATCAGAACACCACTGCCTTGCCCTCTATTTCATAGAATAACTTGAGAAGTAATACAGATATCAATTACATATTTCCACTTACATACAACGCTACTTGCATATAAAATTACATTTAATTCTGTCTAGTAGTTATTAAAATATTAATTATTAAAAACATGCTTTACGTCAACACTCCAAACAACCGGGACTATTTGTAACATAATTCGCGAAAATTCAAAAATCTTAAATCAGATACTTTTACGACTTTCCTATTTTGTACAAAAATAAATTGTCTATCTAACTGTTTTGTTTGAATTAATTTGAGATGTTAGCTTTCTTGCTATGCGCATTCAAACTCAGGGGTCAGAACTTTTGCATTCGATAGTAGTTTGCCTATTAGGGTGGTCCAACAAAAAAGCAAAATTGGAAATCTTATGCTCTCACTCCCTAGGATTATTGTATATCGAAAAGAAAAGTACCCCTATTTTTTTATTTTGAAATCGGACAATGTTTAGGAGTGCCTCAAAGCCATTAAAGTTTCCCATGTATTTTATATGGGAAAAAACACTTTTTCATAGATTTGGTATAGAATTTTAGAAAATCAATATTTTTCAATGGGACTACTCTGTTTCTCTTCAGAAATGTTTAGTTGTTTAACATCTTAAAACATATAACAACGTATGGATCTTATATCAAATGTGAATGGAAAGTATGTAATCTTGTTTCTAATATGTTTTTCTAGGAATAGCCCAGTTACCAGGTTTTAATAACGTAATTAAACCAATCCAAGGAAAAATTCGTCGAAAGTGTTACAGATACGCCAAAGAGTTTTTTGCGACATAAAATTGAATAACTTCAGAACAAATTAACTTTTCTAGATAAAACAAAATGCATTTTAGAGAAAAAGATTTATTTTGTATACGTTAGTTTCTTTTGTTGACTTTAATTACAAAATAATTCAAAAGAATACCAATTTGTTTTCGACTTGGACGACAATGTCTAAAAATATCTCATATCTCAGTAAATAATAATTAGAATGAAGAATGTTTGCATAACGTAACCCATAGAGCATGATAACCTTAATATACCGTAGATCTTTTGCTACTAGACTAATGATTATTCTGGGCATTTTAGAAGAGGGGGACAAATAAATTCTAGTTGTAGATGTGGTTGTACTTTTAGGTTTTTTTCATTTTTATTATGCAAACTATTTTTCTTCCTTTATATTAAAAATTCTCTTCTAGTTTCTATTGCTATGTAAATGTACGTCGCCCGTCCCATTCTGGTATCACTGCTGTAGTATTATCTTTCTCTGTCTGCGCAGAATAATCCTCGTGCATTAGTCTAGTGGAAATGGTCGAATTGTATGTTGATTTGATATAATAGTATTTAAATGTGTTTTTATTTAATAAAAGAATTAAAAAGAATTAGTTTTAAATGTTATCTTTTTTCACATTTTATTGTGTCTATTAAAAACCTAACACTAAAAACTGTGTAAAAAAATGAAAAGTACGAGAAAGAAATTTATTTTGAAAGGTACAAGTAAGTGTGTAGTTCATGAAATGTCACTTTACATCTTCTTTAATTATTATTACTTTTATTTCTTGAAAATTATTGAACAGTGTCGAAATGAATTTTCGCAAGATATTTTTTTATCAATAAAACTCTACTAATGATATTCATATCAACAAATAATTTACATGCAAAGCTGTACTATTCCTCTTCAAAATCCTTTTCTTTGGTGTTCCTGTTCAAAAGTTATTAATAGCTAAGTGACTTTAATAACGCGAGCAATTAATAGTCGCGTCAAATTAGCATTTCACTTCCAACTTTTTGCGAAGAAGTCCGATTGAGATGCGGTTTTCTGCAAAATGTTCAGGGAGTTGCCTATAACAAAAGGTACATCTAACCTCTGTACGCTCGCAACTTTTTAACAATTAATAACTGTCACCCGGCGAAGGTCAGGAAACTGGTGGTTTTTCCGCAATACAATGGGGGCTATTCAGGATATTGAAACACCGGATGTAATGGAAGGTTACTGTAATAATACACTGACATATTATTGATGTTTTATTTATATAATTCCATAATTTATTGGAAAAATACCATAGACATGGTAACAAATTTCACTCGGAATGACCACTTTTACTGCATGTCTTCACAAAGACTTTCACCCATTTGATCTGTTTCTGAATAGTCAACTGTAGGAACATTGTTGGGCGGGATAAAGTCAATAGTAGGTGAAAGTACGAAATCAACCGCAGCGGGATCATCATTGTCTGCATCTTCTATAACCACAGCTTTGCGGTTTGTACAATCATTAACGGCACAATTCACACATGCTACAGTACAATACAACCCAGCCTTTCTGCACCCACACACTGTTGAACAACCTGTGGTTGTGCATGAACAAAATATCACTTCCAGTAAAGAAGATGGAGCGGCTTCGTTAGTCATTGATATAGGTTTGAAGAAATTCTTCTTAGTATCTACTTCCCACCCCCAGTCACTGGGGTCCAAAATGTTCCCCATCCAGCATTGAATTTGTAGATATACTTTCTTTATATGTTGTAGAGCAGCATCTTCGGTTGGTGGTAAAGAACACAAGAGTACTTTTGTCTTTTTGGACGCCACATTTTTGCAAAAACACTCAAACCTAAAGTCATTCAGTCCCATGTCGTATTTTTTTGCACCGTACAAAGCCAAAATAAATTTTATCCCATTTATAGAGAGTTCAGGTAGTTGAGCGTCAGGTCGTTTGAAAATTTTTGCAGCATCTTTTAATTCTGAAGATTTATTCAATATTCCCGCTAGTTTGGTCTTTCCTTTACCATAAAACGCTGATGTTGTGTCACATCCTGATATAGCGTGTAACAATAAAATATTGTCCTTAACTGTAGGTAAATGATCTAAGCTTTTAAATAAAACACTTTTCCACACTTTGTTCACAAGCCATGATAATATGTACAAAGAAAATATAATTGAAACGGATTCACACTTAGAAAACATCAAATCCAACTTGCTTACTTTTAAGAAAACACGTGTAAGTAATCGTCAGTATCAGATGCTCGAGAGCTATATTCACTGATGAATGCGCGGTAATATCGTTCACAAACACGTAATTGATCAATTGCGAAAAAATCCATGTAACCGGCACAAACATGCATAGGAGACTGAACTAGATGACTCGATAATGTAGTATTTTGGTTGAAAATTCGAGAAAAATCGCGACAGTCGGTGCGAAGACAGGACATAACATTTAGACTCTTTGATATTTGCCGACCGGCGAGAGAGAGAAGTGCAATGCTCCGAGATCCACCAACAACAAACAAACACGATTCCAAACTGCTTGGACAGTTTCGAACTATTTTCTATGAACTTATTTCAGTAAAAAAGGGTCTTCAGGTTGGGAAGGATTATTAATGTGTTGATTAGTTAAGTTGGAACAATTAAACAATAAACACTGATATTTGCCATCCTCTTGTACCAATGATTCGTCTTGGAAATCTAGAAATCCCTAAAAAATCCCGGTTCTCCAGATATTTTGGGGTGAGAGCTATTACTTTGTTAATTAGCGAAGTTGCAACAATTAGACAATAAACAATGATATTTACAAGACACTTGTGCCGATGGTTCGCCTTGGAAAGCTAGAAATCCTGGCAAAAATTCCGGGTCTCTAGACATTTTGCGGCTCGAGTTTTTAATTTGTTAATTAGCAAAGATACAACAATTTAGCAATAAATAATAAAGTGACCCTTCTTCTGACTTCAGGGCTAAAGGAAGCCCCCAAGAAAACATTTTCAAGTCATGTTCATTGAATCGTGTGCGAGATTTGCCGGAAATTTAAGAAAAAAGGGTTATTTGTTAAATAAACAATTAAAAAGTTGCGAGCGTACAGAGGTTAGATGTACCTTTTGTTATAGGCAACTCCCTGAACATTTTGCAGAAAACCGCATCTCAATCGGACTTTTTCGCAAAAAGTTAGGAATTTTCTCTTTTTTCATGCTAATTTGACGCGACTATAATGTTTACTACTAACAGCTGCTTGCAATTATATACATTTTTAATTAAATATTTCTCGAAATTGCTATGGATAAGAAAAAACGTTGTAAGACCTTTTTTTGTGTACAATTTATTATATAATTTGTAATTTGTCTGTAAAACTTTTTACGCATCTATCAAATTTTTTCAACTAAATATTTCAAAATATGTGCATGTTGTGGACAGTTAGGCCAATTTGTTTGGAACAAAGCTGTTATCAATATAAATCTACTTCATTCCAGAATTTCGCTTCGATTGGTTTAATTACGTTATTAAGGTGTTCTTGTCTTTAAGCAATGGACTAACGGAGTAAAAGTAGATTCTAATGGACGATTTGGCATATAAATAGTATTTAAAGAGCAAAACTGCTGGCTATTAAAAAACACCGTATAGAACCCGAATAAAAAAATATGCCAAAAAATAGTTATGTTCTTCTTAGAACGATGAATATCTCAAGTTTGGGGAAGCAATAGAATGACCTGATAGTTCTAATTGCAGGTTCGTTAGTTTAAGTTCTAACAATTTTTGGGGGCTCAAAGTATTGTTTAGAAATTTCTATTAACCGCAGTGATCAAAACACCTGCCGCTACCATCAAAGATATGTGGTTCGAGTGCAACAGTTTATCAATGGAAGCTGACTACCGAATCTCAATAATGTTCTAATTGTAAGTCTCAAAATTTCGTGAGTCTTTTGAGGTAAATTCAGCGTGTCTGATAAATGTTTACGTAACGACCTATAGTACCTTTAAACACTTTTTAATTCATGGAGCATATGACGAGAAAGCTAGCACTTGTCAGCTAGATTTAAAAAAATTGATTGAAATTACCAACACTGATTGGGATGTGATTTGATCGATTTGCACCGCGTTTTGTTGGAACAATGCAAAATTAAACAGGATCTTTTCCGTCCAACGCACAGCTAGAAATACAGCGCTGCGGCTGCATTCACACCCGTTTTAGGTTTGAAAAACCACTGAAGAAATAAAAATCGTTTGAAATACATCATCGTTTTATACATATAAAACGTTTAAAGCGCTGAGAAGTAACACTAGACTACTTATTTACTGAATGCTAATAATCAAAATCTCAGAGCATCAATATTGACAGTAGATAAGAGATATAACAAAAAAATAAAAATTTTAAATGTTTTTTTTTTAATCTAAGACACCTCTTAAAGCTGCAGCAGCGCTGTATTTCCAGCAGTGTGGAGCACGCACCGATTGGGTCAGCTGATCAGGAAAAAAATCAGCTGATTTAAATCGCGATTCAAATCAATGATTTAAATCACTCGATTTAAAAACATACGCCGTCTGTCAGTAAGTTCGTTCTTGCTGCATATATGTATTTAGTCTTTAAATAGCTGTCTAAATCTTTAAAGGCCAAGGATCTGGATTGTAGAGTCAAATGTCTACCGAATTTGAATTCACAGATGCTTATGTTTGCAGTTGAGCTCGCACTGATAGTTCATGATATGTGCTGTCCATGATATGTACTATGTCCAGGATTAATACATCTACTAGAGAAGAATTTACCACCCTCACTTCCACATCTTTATCAGCATGATAATAATTTATCATTTCATTATTTCCTATAGTTTCCTTTATATGAAAGTGTGTTTATGTAAATACATAGTTTTAAAATCGATGTTTGTGCTTTTGCTATAGTATTTGCATTTATTTAATAATTACAAAATAAAACCAATTCCAACCAATCAAACCAAAATTCATCGATGATTTTCGATATTACTTTAGTATTCTAACGTTCTTTTTAGATAATAACAAAAATGCTATTTAATCGTCTATTAACAAGACAAATATTATTTACATACACTAATTACAAACACTATAATTATAAACTGTTTAACGAACTTAAACGCTGGATATTTACAAACTTAAAGTAGATTATATAAGGACTATTTATTTATCATTACAACATTTATTAAACATTTATTTATTCAGTAATATTTGACTACTAACTACACAAAGCACATTTATTCAATTCACCGGTTGAACACTAGTTGATTCTCTTCTATACGCGACGACGATTGATATCTCCCATATAAACGTTCTAGAAAACGTTGTAACACTCGTGTATTATACCTCGTCTAGCTGCCCGCCGATGTGTCATATATATCGAATCTTCTAGCATATTCTTCGCGGCGTATAGGGGGTTTTCCCATTCGTTACAATATTATAGTGAATACTAGGTGTTAGTTTACTTTTAGTTACACTATTTTAAAAACAATAATAGCTTGAGTAAATTCAAACTTCAAAACTGTATTTGAAGGTTTCTGGTTTCTTAAGTGTGTGACAATCAATGCGTTAGGCAAAAACTGAAAATGTTATCTATACATTTTAAGATGGCCGTGCGTATTTACAATTTAATCAACTAACTAAAATACAAGAACACAAAATAATACCTATAGAATAGTACGAACAAATTCATTTTTAAATTTTTACGTTTGACGCGGCACGAACATGAATATGATGGACGTTCTCAGTTGCCATTCATTAATTGATACATATGCAGTCTTAAACTTTATAGACGTTAGTTCTCTAGCTGTTGAAAAGGTTGAAGTTGTAGAAAGTATTTTTGGAAGTGTTAATTAACACTAAAGGGCCAACATTTCACCAAAAAATGATTTTTTAATCTGTACAGTATTTGCAATACACCCTAATTAACATTCACCACAATTTGCAGAGTGGGGAATTTAAAACTTATTAGGCAGAAATAGAGAGGAGTCGTTTGTATCAATATGTCAAAAATTAAAATATTTGCCGCAACTGTCTGAATCTTGCCATGTGCTGAGACGGGATGCGCTTCCGGTGGAAATGTGACAACTTAAAATATGTTCTCACTTTGTATCCCATTAGAGAACATGATTCTTGACCAAATTTGTGTATCAGATTTTAAAACCTGTGAAGAATCATTTGTCTGCACTCAGCATCTACTTGAGATTTCATGTTTTAGTTTGACATAACACTTATAAATATTCAAGGGATGTAGGGATGACACAACCTACTAGTATTTTTCAATTTAAATAAGTTATTTCTAAATTATAACGTACCAGATATGTTGAAGATAAATACATTAACTTGAGGTAATAATTGATGGTACTGAATAAAAGGAGTATCTTACTGTACTGAATTTATAAGAGGATAAAAAAAGCTTTAAATTCGTATTCAGTTACGATATTTATTTAATTTCCCTTTTGTCACCAATAAATTTACAAGAAGCTTCAAAAAAGCTAGCAGGTAACAAATTATTGGTTAAAGTTAATTCTTAAGTGGGACTTATGTTTTTATTCATAATATCCAAGAAATGGTCCCTCCAGGTGTTCTACGTCTTTTAAACATACGGTATGCTAAAACGAAGTATTTTGTTTCAAGCATTTTGTCTTTCAAAATAAACTGCAATGTATAAATAAATATAATTGCTTAATTAAACTTATCACTAAGGTTACAACTATTCTCCCAATTAAATAAACAACTAGGAACGTTAATTAGAAATTGTTACAATTAATTATTCTGACTAATTTATATTTCCATAGATAAAATTGGTTTTCCATTTTGTTCGTTAAAAAACCAATTTGTTCCTATTAGTTTTGCTAACGTTCACAGTAGTAATTTATTTATAAGGGTTTGGTGGAAGCAGCTGTTTTGCAAATTATTTTTAAGATAAAATCAGGTTGGTGTTGTGGACAAACAGAAGTAAGACAAACCCGGTTGACAAATCACACCTGCTCCTTTATCCTTGAAATAACATCTCTTTATTTTTAAACTACTGCTTCCTTTTCAGAATATGTATCCTCGTATTTTTCACCCCGCGATGTTATTATTGCGGAGGCGGAGGTGGCGTAAAATAATGCTTAATAGATGAGTAGGTGTGTAATAGCAATGGTAAATAACGGGAGGCATTTAATTTATAAACTCAGCGCCCCTTGATTATAGAGTAGTGAATTAATAACAAATTGTAGTTACTTGTCTTACAGCAAGACTTCAATTTGCATCTTTAACTAGAATCTGGCAGTAAATAGTGGTAGTAATAAATATTTAATGCTTTAACGACGTTGTTTCTAGTATTATCTAGACACTTGTATGTGTCCTTTCTTTTTAACACACTCTTCTAATTGTTTTATCTCTTGGCGGTACATGTAATATTCATCTTGTAATGGATACTGCAAATAAATGCAAATAGTATTTCTAAATTAAATACTTTTTTCGCAACTACTAATCTCATTTTTGTTTGATTACTAAAACTGTCATAAGATGTTTCAGTAATAATAATTTTCATTTCAATATTTCATATTTAGCCATACAGTGTCTACATCCAAGTTGCCCCATAGTTACCACCTACAGCGGCCACGTGTAGCCAACTAATTTGTTTCTCCTGTCTGACACCCTTATTTTTTGTGATGCAGTTATTAGTGCAGAAAAAATGTAATTTAAAAAAGGGAATCTCGACTCAAAGCAACACCAGTGACTAACCATATACAGTTAAAGTAACGCGACAGCCAACTGGGAATAGCATCAATGATGAGGTTCATAATGTAGAATAAGGAAACTGCGTAGCGTGAGCGTAGGATAAACGCTTCATTAATCTTCTGAGGGTTAATAGAAACTTTGGAAAATACAACTATCCAATTTTTTTGTTTTTATTTTTGCCAATTTTGATTATTTAATTTCAATATCAAGAGCAAAGTAGAAAATATTTTAATGGGCACACTTTGCTTTGTCATATACGCAATCCTTCGTGTAAGAGCAAATCATGAAAAAGTAGTGTATCTATAAATACATTTATTGAATGCAAACGGAGGAACTTTTCGGTTTCGGAGGAAGTTTTACATCCAAATCTCGTTTTGCTGGATTCCTTCCTAAATGAAACTTATTCGACCAAGTTTTTTTGATTTCTTATAGTAATAAATAATACTTAATATTTTTTTACGGTAAATATCTTTACAAACATTAGTAACATACAAATAATAAATAATCAGAGGCGACTCTAAGACCGGTCAATTGGGCGTATTGCCGTGGCCTCGGGGGCGGGTGGGACCTAGGGGGCTAGTGGGGCCTCGGGGCTAGTGTGGTCCCACACCGAGCTACCTCATTTAATTAACAATACAATATATAGTGCTAATAAATTAAAATGCAACATGTGCAATATTCTCTATGTTGAATTTGAAAATAAGCAAGTAAAAGCATCATGCACACATAGGCAACCAGTGATACAGCACGCTATTTTATACGATTTACATATTGCTATAATAATCCCGGGTTTTGAGGGGGCAACCACCCTGTTATGATGATGATTGATATTGATAAATGTTAAATTACTTTAAATTGAGAGTACAAACAAAACATATAGCAACAGACTTCAGTAAAAGCACTGTGAAGATATAAACAAAATATCAACCACCTACCTTTACCATAAAAAAATGCTCCGGCTAATTAACTGTTGTGAAGCTTTAACATTTTCACAAAACTGAGACTCACAGTCGGGTATAGCTTTCATAAAACACTAAATAAATATATCTAGGAAACATAAGTAAAGTACACAAAAAAGAATTTTCTTTAAATTGAAATGACAAAAATTTATTAAACATTGAACACAAATAACACAGCACAATAAAATAAATAAATATTAAAAGAAACTAAAATTTTGATATTGTAGTGGTCAGACCTACAGTCAATCAAAATTATCAATGTAGCTGTAGCAAGTCATATAGCCACAAAACTATTTTCATAATAATCAATTTACCTAGTTCTGTTATTTATACGTTGTTTGAAATGTACGCTTCTCCAAATATTTGCTATATTCTGTAAACCGCTCAAGACGTAATGACATGTGACTCGAAGCACCTGAGTCAACAATTCAATTACGAATTAAAATTACTTGTATAATGTTTACTTGTATAAGTACTTATATAGAATGATGTGTCCTTTCTGTCTTTCACAGCTTTACTTGGTCTTCTATAATTCTGAATGTATAACTACCTACTAAATTTTAAACTTTTCATTTTCACTTTCACTTCTACTTCAATTCTCTGATATTGTGTTCTTGCATAGTTAGGACTACCGTTTCTTGCACTGAAAAAACTAGAGTAATTGATAAATTCATATTAAAGACGTTAAACAGTTTTATATTGTTGAATTCTTTTAAAATGAAAAGTTAAAGATGTTAAACAATTTTATAGTGTTTCTCTTAAATTGAGTACTGTTAAATATAAAGAATGTATTGTTATCCATGTCTGAGATGATTACAGCGCTTGTATTCTATCATCTGGGGGCGTATCTAATCTATAACAGAGATTTATTTTGTTTTTGACCATTGAAATAAGATCCAATTAAATTGTAATAAAGATCATGTTATGTGTGTTAAGTTTTTTCTTACTCTATAATATTCTTAAAGAACTAAAGTAAAATGTTTTTCCTTATTCTGTGAAAGTATGATAGGTTCTTTAGTTGTATTTTCATCCACCAACTATTGACTACAACCTATTGAGTGTTTATTTGGAATACTATTGGTTCGACTAAAAATTGAATTCCCAGTTCAATAATTTAATGCATTGTATATTGGTTTAAATCTTTTCATTATTAGGAAATCTGGATGTTTGTATTTAAAGTTTGTATCATGTTTATATCCTATGGCAAATCGTATTATGTTGAAGAATGTTGACAGAAAACCAACACATTGATTCATCAAGTAAAAGTTAGGTTATAGACAAATGCCATCGACCACAGAATCTTTGGTATGACGTTTTTTTTCGACGCTACTAGATAACTGATAGAAATGGTTAACATATCATTAACCACACCTACTGTGACGTTTATTTTTGTAACCTACTTATATTTGAATATTTTGTTTATTTTATAAGAAACATTTACTGCCATGAACTTTCAGGTGCAGTTACCCTATACCAGTGTTATGTTACCATTTTGAAAAACCCAAGATCCTACAAGCACCAATATTTTACTATGCTTTCAAGGTGAAGGAATGCCAACATCGGCTGACTCCTCTGCTACCATTTCTTGGGGGCGCTCTGTAGTGGTCAGACCTACAGTCAACCAAAATTATCAAAGTAGCTGTAGCAAGTCATTTAGCCACAAAACAATTTTCATAATAATCAATTTACCTAGTTCTGTTATTACATACAAGTTCAGGCAAAATTAGTATATTATGGGACAAGTGGTTGAAATAAAATTTCAACGTTGAGAGTGGTTTTTTTCAACGAGCGATAGCGAGTTGAAAAAAGTAACTCGAGACGTTGAAGTTTTATCAGCCACGAGTTGCATATACTATTTTTTCTACGAATTTTTAAAATAAACGTTAATAAACCATTTTTTTATTATTTCTGATATACATTAACTATAATAGAACAATTTGTGCAATTAGCGCCAATTGTATTTATACATTTATCGGAAGTATTTGTATTCATTTGACAGGACCCATCAGGAATAACTGAACTTGAGCTTGAGCTGGTTGATGGTTTATCTATAAATAACTTGGTCTATATATCTTTTCTTGCAGATAAAGATTCATCGATGTAACTTTCAGCTATAGCCGACGATTTCCATCCGCCGTGCCTTTTCAATATAGTTAGGTTGCCTCCTGCGTTAACTAACATAGTGGCAGAAGTTCTTCGCATTGCATGTCCTGTGTAGTCTTGCGGATTGATTAATTTTAAATAAGTAGCTATGGTTTTTGGCACTGCACTAATTCTATTTATGCCAACAAATTGCCTTGTACACTTTTCAGCTTGATAATTGCAAAACAATCTTAAATTTTCTAAATCTGGAGGACGGAGTGATAGATACTTTTTGCACACTTCAACGTATTCCTGAGGAATAACAAACTTTCTTGTGGTTTTGTTTTTGGTGTCTGGGAGTGTTACTACAATTATGTTTTCAGTGATTTCAATATCTGTCAATTTTAACTTATAAAGTTCGTCGCACCGACAAGCGCCTGAAATTCCCATTATAAGTACGACCCATATCGAAAAGAAAGTTAAAAGAAATGTTTTGTTTTTTTCGTACATACTTTTGTAAACAAGTAAACATGATCAGGAGCTACAATTATAAATTTGGTTATCTCTTCTTTTGTAAAGGTTTTAGATTTTTTTGGATGATACCCATCTGATTTTCGTTTTAAAAATGACCGTAACTTTAAATACTTTGAAAAATCGACGTCATTCTTGATCGAAACAGTAGTCCTCAGCATCGAGTACTGGAATCAAAGTGTGGAGGGTTTCTTCTCTTCAGCCAATTCTGCAAAATAAGCTCCAAAGACTTCTTCAGAAAATGATTTGCTTTGTTTTTTAGTTCTCCAGTCCATAAACTTTCTATAAGTGAACTCGTAAATGTGTTTCGACATGTGTGTTTGGGAGGAATTAAATTGGAAAATGCATTATCAGCCGCTTTTATAATTTCTTCTGGCTCTACATTACTATCATCACTCATTTTAGCAAATTAAATTAATACACTTTTGAAAAAATTATACATAAAGTGACATTTCTCTTGTCAACAATTGAACGTCGAACAGTTTGAAATTCAAAATCGCGGTAGTCCGATAATTTCAACCTCTAGAGGTTGAAATTCGATTTCAACCATTGTTATCGATTGCAAAATGAGTGATTCCAATGTCATGAGTAGAAAAATGTAATTTATTTTAAAAATAACAACTGTTTGCTTTAATATAAAATGTTGGGGGTGTTTATTACAGTTTCTTTGGGGTTGGTAACTTGATTTTATGTTTAGGGATGGTTATTACAGGTTCTTTAATGTTGGTAGTTTGTGTTGCTAGGTGGTAGTTAAGGAAGGATTTTTGTTTGTTTTGGATAGAGAAGGAGGGATGATGAAATGTAAACAAGTAGCAAGTAGCCATATTGGCTTGGTTTTAAAAAAATAAGATAAATTCACGTAAGTTCCTTTCTGTTTATTTAATTTATGTTGATTCTAGTTGTGTGATGTAATTTTTATATTATTTAATTAATCTAAAACCCAAATCTCTCGTTTGAATCTATAGCTATGTCAAAATCTATATGGCAACTAAATTTAAGATTCCTTGGATACTTTTTAATAATTTATAAATTTGACCGTTTGAAGTATAAGTATTACTAGAAAATAAGGTTTTATTAACGTATGTAGTATCCTTACAATTAATTATTGCTAACTGGAAGTATTATTCGTGCATTTAAACCTGACTACAATTATTATGTGTTTCACTGTCAGTATTTTGATTTGGTTGATTCCTAACCTAACTAAATAGTTTTACCTTGTGACTAAAAGAATGAAGGGATAATCTTTTGGTCCGGAACAAGAGGTTAGGCTTATTATTATTTAAGAATGTATTAATCTTCACGGTGGTAATAAAACCCATGATAGGCCGTGTAAGAGAAAAACTGATTTATTATTATTTAAGAGAGGAAGGCTCCACGGTGGCTTAAGCCCATTTGATAGGCCGTGTTGTAGAACCGTCAAAAGATTGCATGCGATGAGGCTCCACGGTGGCGTAAGTCCATTTGATAGGCCGTGTCGTAGAACCCTCAAACTGTTTTGTTTTGCATATTTATACTATTTATATGTGCTATGTTATTATTTTTCAGTGCTTATAACACACTCTCGCTTATCTAGATATTAGCTTTCCCTGTTGCTGACAGAAAACCAATGCCTTGCTAAAAACGTTTTCTGATATTTCTTATTATATATATATGTATCGTCACAAAGTAATTGTTGCTATGTCAAATATGATCTTAATAATTATTATTCAGTAGTCTTGTGTATTTATTGCAATCTGGCACGTTTACCTTTCCTAGTTTATTTGAAACAATTATGATTGACTCAATTTCACTTACTTTTGATGTTTTATGTCCTTGAGAAATTTGCGTTTGACTATTCATAAATACCTGGTATATAATCACACAACTGTATCAACTGATAAACTGATTTATTGATCTGTATTGTTTATTGTAACCAAACTAAATAATCATCAACTCACCTATTGAACTTGCAGCGTGTACGTATTTAAACTGGGCTAGCATAAAATTTCAAAGAGGTTTTTAGAGAACTAGCCATTTATTTGTATCAGTTTAAATACGTCCCTCATCGCTCAAGATAAAGAATAAATTAATAAAATAATACAATCATATTTAACTGTCCTTTTATTTGTGTTCTTTTTATTTATGTTTTTTTTCTTTTTCTCCGTCCTTATGAAGTAGATCATTCGTTATCATCCTTGGTCACATGTTATAAAAAATAATCACAACGTAGGATCCAGTTTGTTAAATATCAAGTTTATTCTTTTTGTTATATTTATCATTATAAAGTTTGTCATTTGTAAGGTTGGTAATACTGTATCAATTTCCGGTTTGTTAAATATTTGAATTTTACGCGGGTAGAGTAAATTGGGCCGTGATCGTCTAGTGGGTAGGGACCCCGGCTCATAACAATATCATGAAAAAGAAAAATCAATCCTAAGGTAATTTAATGCCTCTTATTCGAGGAATAATATTTCTGGCATCATCTTATTTTTAATTTACTAAAATTATTTAGAACTAAGTAAATACCTACCTTAAAATATTAATAAAGTTTAAACCAATATTTGCGCCAACAGTTGCCAACTGAAATTGTAACCACACAACAATTCTCTGCTTTCCGTATGATTTGACATTAAAATGGTGGAATGACAAACGTTTACCTCTCGTATTCATTAAACTCCAAATAAATGCATCTGCGTAGTTGAAATACGGTAAGACGAATTAATAATTGAAAAAATTATTTGATAATTCCTTTCTTGCATCCATATTGTAACAAAGATAGAAAGTCTCATTATCCATTAACAAAAATTTTTTCTCGTAAATAAAAAAATTATTCCACAAATAAATGTATAGCACTGAATATTAAATGTAATTATTAGTAAAAATAGATGTTAAGTTCAAAGATTTATAGTGATTACTTATCACTTTGACATTTTAAAAACAATATAACCTAACACTTTGACATTTACAAAAATTATCAGAACTCACTACATAACCTTAAATTTTGTAAATTTTGCTCTCAGCATAAGTGCACTGTAAAGAATCTAAAATAACAGAGAGTTTGTCACCAAATCGGTTGCTAAAAATACAGGAAAAAATAGAAATTTACAGAAGAATACAATAAATGAAAGCAAGATAAAGGAACCTACAGAATCAACTACAGCAAACAATAAATAAAAAAAGAAGAAAGAAATAGTAAGTGAAATAGAAGAATACAATAAATGAAAGCAAGATATAGGAACCTACAGAATCAACTAAAGCAAACAATAAATAAAAAAAGAAGAAAGAAATAGTAAGTGAAATAGAAGAATCTAGTTTAAAAAAGTGGCAAAATGGGTGATCAACCAGTGATAAAGGTGAATTAACATGAGCATTTTTCCCGTCAGTACCAAATAGACTCAAAATTAAAATATATCCATGTCCAAATGTAACTACTATTTTAAGTGGTCATGGAAAATTAAGAAGCTATTTTTATAGATTTTGAATAAGAAGTGATCCAATGTGTATTTGCGGAGCAGAAAAACAAGCAATGAACCATCTCATACGTATATGACTCTCCGAGATTAGAAAATCGTAGAACAATACTTAAGGATAATATTGCAACAAATGGTGATATATGTCCTCTTACTAAAGAGTGCCTAGTTCATAAATATTGTAAAAGTTTTTTTGACCTTGTAAAAAATTGATTTTGACTCTCTAATATAAACATAAAATAATATTTAATCTAAGTATTGTTAACTATGTATTGTTGCCAAATAAGAAGTACGCAATGAGTCAGCATGTGAGATAATATTTTAAATATAAATATAGTTAGACACTAAAGCAGGTAATGTTATGTAATAATGGAGCACGCTAAATAAATGTTGTTAAACAAATAAAACACAACACCACACGACACATTATGTAGGCTGTTAGTACCTACATATATGCTAGTACCATTACTATAATCAACGATTTGAGATTTAATGGAAGAATAGACAATATATTTTGACATTCAAAAATTAACTAATGATTATTTTCGAGAATCTCAAATTCGTGATATTTTAACTGCTAAGCTTCCTTCAGCACTGCTATTCATGCGTTAGATCAGCAACATCTGCCATATTTGCAATTGGTGGATTTTCTAGATAATGTTCATTCCTTGACCAAATCCGCTAATGGCGAATCCGCTGTTGCATCTAAGATTGATGATCTAGAAACTAAAATCGCTTTATTACCTATCACATTTGGTTTCTAGCAATATACAGTCTTCTTATCAAATACCAATTTAGAATTTTCCTGCACATTTTAATAAAGGAACTCAACGTCCTTGTTGTTCCTATTATCTTTCTCATAAGAAAAAAGTTGCTTACTTTTATCGTGCTCGCTTTGGCGCTAAAGCTCGCAAATGCATGGCACCCTATAGTCTATACAGCTTAATCCTAATCAGCTTATTTTTTTTAGAAAAACATCGCATGAATTACAAGCTGGTATCATATCATAGAACAATTGCAGTCAGCCGATCCACATGATTCTGAGGCTGGATGGTTCTTGGTGCCTTGAGAATACCTGCTACTAAACTCAAAGATCATATCAAATTTCATAGTCAGGATTGAAAATGCTACTGGGTTCTCAAAATTGGAGTTCAAAAGGCATACTATCAAATTCCTATAGCCCCAGAAGACATTGAAAAAATTGAAAAAACATCCGGTAGCGTTCCTTTGAGACTATTCCACCACAAAAGGTTGCCTTTTGGCTTTAAGAATACCCCAGTTTCTCAACCACACTATTCAGTCAACTCGTTCCAGGGTATTGTAATAGACATAGTAATCTATACAGTCGCCGGAGCAACAAGCAAATAAACAAATTGCAAGATCTCATTAGCAGTTACATGTTAACCAAGCATCCTCTATGTGACCTTGCAGTACAGTCACAAAATCGTATAAGATTGTTATTTACATTAATGTAGTAATTCGTGTTACCTACTTATTTTATTATACTTATTTTTTTACTTAATAGTAATTTTCATCGTAGTTATTCTTTAAAAGTCAATTTTATTTTTTTAATTAAATATTTTTTTAATTAAATATTTTATTCATTGTTAATCACATTTTCATGATAATGCAGTGTATCGATTAAATGATTAAATCTGTATCTCTAAGCATAGTTTACTTGAACAATTTCATATATACAGGTGTATACTTAACTGAACTATGAATAGATTTAGAAAAATGTGTTCTACATTCAACTCCGACGTTTGAAAAAATAGATGTTGTCTTTTCATTTAAATATCGAATTTCTGCTGCTCTATTCATCAACCACGTTTACATGTGTATTTCAGATTGGTGAAACATTTTGAAACAAATTGTGTCAACAGATCAAATGTTACTGTTAGCTGTCACTGAATATGGACATGTTGGTATAAAAAAAAATCCAAGACTGCTCCTGAAGTTTGAGAAGAGATAGAAGAGGCTGTCAGAAACATAAAAGTTATAAATATATATTAATTATTTTTTATCATATTTCATCATTAATTGATACCAATTAGTTATGTTGTAAGCGTTATTGTTTATCAATTAATTCGTTTATTTTGTAGTCAACCCACAAATATCCGCGAAGGGAGGCGAATAGAGGATATCGTGCTAAAATATTATTTTTTTCATTTTCATCTCAGTTGGTTAAATATATTTAAATAATTTATTTATTTTCAATTTTAAAAATTTAATATAAAATTAACATAAAATTTAAACTTTCCATTTGTAATAATTACAGGTTCTTCCATGCGATTAATCTGCGATTAATGCCCAGTTTGGTATGTTTTTACATTTAAATAGACTTTCTGTATTAGTAGAGTGCGCGGAGTCCCGAAACTTACAAAAAACACATTTTGTGGGTCTTCGAGGTAAAAATGTATAAATTATGTACATAGAATTGTAGCTTCGGTTCTGTAGATTCTAAAACTGCAACTTGTCAAAAAATTCTATAGTGCAAAATGGCACTATTTAAAAATTCCGAGTTAAATACGTAGATGAAAAATCACAGATATAAGCTAACTCTGTAATAAAAAAAATTATGTATATTTTTGTACAGATTCTTATTGATTTTAATGTCTTTATAAGAGCTTCCGTTTGGAAATGCACGTAAATCCCATAAACGAAAATTGAGAATGTTTCACATTTATGCAAATTTCTTGTTTCAACCACTGCATAAATCCTAATTAAATTTGACCAGTTTTTACATTACACCGTTTTATTCCGCGAAAGGTAGAATTTAGCAAAAAAATTTATTCTTGTGAAATTGTAACTACATTTCTCACAATTACGATGGTCCTTGATTTATAAATTTTAAATAAATATCAACCAAGATATGTAATAAAATATAAGGCACCATTCCCACCGTGATGTATCACCGGCCGGAGGTGCACCTTGCTGAATCATGCCGCGCCTGCCTCGCATGTACAAATGTACATATTTATTTGTCTCATGAATGGATGGACGGACTGTAATAGACCACAAAATAGTACCTGTATTACAAACATTATCGGCTTTATCTGAAAACTTAAATATTTTGATAGCATATGGGTATAAAAAAGGTAAAAGTATTCTATTAATTCATTTTAAATTATGGACTGTTATTTAGGTATAAGAAAATTTATTTTTAGATTGCAGAAGTAAAACAGCTACAAAAGATTTTATTTGCATTGAATCAAGTCAGTCTATGGCACAGAAATCATGCAAAGATTCTATAGAAATCCCATCATTACCTTCTCAAGAAATAGATGAAGATATTTTGGAATATTATCTGATAGCTGTTAACGTGATCTTTAGTAGTATCAATCTATGTATTTACGGTAAATTTGGTTGTTTTTTTACTTTCCTTGTTCTGTATTTTCCCTGCTTGTTTTTGTTAAATTTATGTGTAAATTTGAGTGACAAAAACATTTTGGGAGAACAGTTTTATGACAGTTTTATACTAATCTGAATGTATATTTTTTGTAACTTTACCTCTAATTATGTACACAAATTATTTTGTTGGTTATACAATATACTTTTGTTACGAATAATTGCAAGCAGAAATCAAAAATGAAAATTTATTAGCAAATAATAAGAGACAAATAAATATTACATTTGTACATGCGGGACAGGCGCGAAATGATTCAGCAAGGTGGACCTACGGTCGGTGGCACATCACGGTGGCAATGGTGTCTTACATTTTATTACATATCTTCGTTGATATTTATTTAAAATTCATAAATCAAAGACCATCGTAGTTGCGAAAAATGTAGTTATAATTTCACAAGAATATATTCTTTTGTTAAATGCTACCATTCCCGAGGTAAAACGGTGTAAAGAAAAACTTTAATTAGATTTGTGCTTGCAGTGCTTGAAACGAGAAATTTGCATAAATGTGAAACCTTCTCAATTTTCGCTTATGGGATTTACGTGCATTTCCAACCGGAAGCTCTTATTAACACTTAAAAAAAAACTGTACAAAATTATACATAATTTTTTATTACAAAGGTAGCTTAGGTAGCTTCCATCTACGTACTTCAAATTTTTAAGTAGTGCCCTTTTGCAGAACACAATTTTTTACAAGTTGCAGTTTTAGAACCTACAGAACCTAACCTACAATTCTATGTAATTTATACATTTTTACCTTGAAGTCCCAGGAAAGTCATAATTTGATGCAAATTGCACTCTACTATATGTGAATCAGTTTGTCTTACTACTCAACAGCCATCGTCACTACTACAGTACAGTACCACTATCATTTAAAACTCTTGTTACACCAAACAACATTTACCTCCCTAAAAATTAGACGGCAACCACGTAAAAAGAAACAAATATTTAAACATTATTGGGACAGTGACCCAAGTTAATTTCACTTTTTTAACGAAGTACAATAGCTGCTATATATGTAAATGTACGGTGTTACATTTTACAGGGTGAATTTTAAATTTCGTTACATATACTATGAAACGACCTTGATGAATAAGAGGGGCGACTAATTCAGGAATCCCTAACAAGCGATATTTCTAAAATATTAAACTCATTATAGAGGGGTGTCTGGATTAGTGACGCCGGTTAGCGGAGCTGTCACACTACACGGAATACCTCGCATGCTCGTTACAACCTGATGATATATTAACGTAGCATATGTGCGATTTGTTATGTTTTGGTTAATTATAAATACGCATTTTGATTTACTGCTACCTGTCAAATAGAAAAGAATGGAAAACCTATTTGAGCGCGTACACTTTAAAAGAAAAACAAGTTGATATTTATTCTCTCCCATACATTTTCTTTTCTAAATAGGTATATGGACTTATTTAACCTTTTTTCTATTTAAAGACTGCTTTTATTTTTAATGCACTAACCTTGGATAAATGGATACACAATCCGTCAAAATGCTGGCTTTAGCTTTAGACTATAGAGTATAATATTTGCTATACGTAACACTGTAAGTACGAATTAAATTTGCAAGGATTTGTTCTGGATATAAAATACAGTACTTGAAGGATACATTAACTTCTGCCATCTCTATATAATCCGAATAAAAAACAATAAATCATGCCAGCGACTGTTTTGACACCCTTACAAATGGGATTCACTTCAAAGCATAATGAAACCAATAAACGACCCTAAAGCTGAACTAAAGCTAGGTTTATAAGATTAAATATATTGTGTAACTTTAATGTGACAGATGTTTATGTCTAAAAAACGATTGTTATTGCTCACATGAAGTCAACTTTTCATTTTGAAAGTACATTTGTCCCTTTACATTTGCACCCCCAAAAGTATAAAATTAACTTCGGATTACATGCTTAGGAGACTTTCTATTTTTATAACCTCCCTGTAGTGTAAGCATTACAGGTACGTTATATTAAAGTTATCATTCGCTAAAGTGGTAGTTGACTTTAAAATTAAGTTTTTCTATGAAGAAAATACTCTTAATTAAGCATATCATTAACAACAAACTTTTATTTTACAATACCGTCATGTCCCCGAAATTAAATCTAGCGAATTAACCATTTCTTATAGATTTTGATGTGCTGAACATAAAGATGACAATGAAAATCGCAAAAATGGCTAAGGTTTTTGAAAGATCCGCAAAAACTTCTTATATAGTATGTACTAATCATATGTACCACCGGTAAATATCTTCTACGTCAGACGTCGCTTGCATAACTGCTCAGTATCGTCTGTAGCCAGCCTCCATCAGCAGTCAGGCAACAATGGAAGTGGACCACTTTCTCTGCTTTCGTTTCTCTATCCTTACAATTTCGTTGATGGAAACGTACCCGTGTTCATTACTAACCATATCACAGTTGTCGGGGAAGAAATCCAAGACATGTCCTTAATTAATTTAATATGTTAGCCCCCACCCCTCTGAAAGAAAATTTTGGCTACGGGGCTGAGTGTAGTAGTGATAGCGGGAATCTGACATTTCTGTCAGTGCTGGTTGTTGAACATTGTTCTTTACGGCCATCGGAGATTTTTCCGCAGGCTTGTTCTCTGGGAGCTATCTACATCGTACTAAAACACAAGCTCATCTTCTTTTTGTAAGTAAGTTATAAACTGTTCATGACGAGTGTAAAATGGAGTCACTCTGACATTTTCCTTGAAAAGATCACATTTTCGAAGTTTTGATTCCGTAACTTTGCTTTGGCAGTGAGCAATTCAGAAAGCAAACAACATCGGTCAGTTATTCTGGTGTGAGAATGTGTGGTACAGATGACTCACGTGACTGATGATATAGAAAACCATTAAACGCTAAAGACTGAGGAGAACCCGACATCGGTTTGCTTTTCTCCTCATAGTCCCCGAACCGACGCGGCGACGGATAATTCTTTCGTTTTTCTTTTCACTTTGACATTTTCCTTGAAAAGATCACATTTTCGAAGTTTTGATTCCGTAACTTTGCTTTGGCAGTGAGCAATTAAGAAGGCAAACGACATCGGTCAGTTATTCTGGTGTGAGAATGTGTGGTACAGATGACTCACGTGACTGATGATACAGAAAACCATTAAACGCTGAAGACTGAGGAGAACCCGACATCGGTTTGCTTTTCTCCTCATAGTCCCCGAACCGACGCGGCGACGGATAGTTCTTTCGTTTTTCTTTTCACTTTGACATTTTCTTTGAAAAAATCACATTTTCGAAGTTTTAATTCCGTAACTTCGCTTTGGCACTGAGCAATTCAGAAGGCAAACGACATCGATCAGTTATTTTGGTGTGAGAATGTGTGGTACAGATGACTCACGTGACTGATGATATAGAAAACCATTAAACGCTAAAGACTGAGGAGAACCCGACATCGGTTTGCTTTTCTTCTCATAGTCCCCGAGCAGACACGGCGACGGATAGTTCTTTGGTAGGTTCGGGTACAAGAAGTATTTAAGGCGTTTGCATAATTGTTCGCTTTCCTTCAAACGATTTTTTTTCGCATCAATCGACATTTTTATCGCCTTCAGACGATTTCTAGCAAAAATACTGCAACTTACTATATGTGAGGTTCAACATTATGCTGCTCCCGATCTTACTTCCGAAATAAAGGTGATACGTCCTATTAACTATCCGATGACCGATTTCTAGAAATTATATTTCAATAAATAGTCTTGCTAAATAATGTAAGCAACAGATTAATATTAACATAATACAAAATATATAATTTATTTAAAAAAATGATACTTACGGTTGGTGGTGGGGCTCGATGCAAAGCTCAAATCGCCCTACTATCCTAAACAAGCATTCTACCATCAGGTCACGAAGTGTAGTAACTAGAAACACAAATGTAAGTATTTTCTTTCTAGTAACCATAAAAATTATTCTTTTCTTAAATTTGTTGTTTTTTAGCAGGCTTTATATTTCTTTTTCATTCTATTATTTTTTAACATTCTAATATTATGTATGCATTAAAAATTAATTATTTTTAATAATAGACGTTCTACATAGTCACTACTAAATTAATTGTAAAAACTGTTACTTAAAATGAGATAAAAATAATATTCTTATTGAGTGCAATTTAGTTTTTCAGCCCGAATAGGATTCCCTAGTTTAAATCGTTTTGTAAAATTGCTTGTTGGTAGTCTACAATTTATATTTAGAAATATCCAGATATTTATTACTGTTTTTAGAAACTAGATTCCAATAAAAAGTCTGATTAAATAATGTAATCAACAGATTAATATCAACATACTGAGGTGTAATCATTCCACCGTTTTGAAAATTTTACTAACAATAGTTCGTCGACGTTAAAACAAACATTTTATATTAGACTTGAATTAAATGAGGGACATGTTATGTCATCAACATAATTAATAAAGGCTATAAATAGGACCACACTTAGGTTCATTAATATTTAAATCAAAAACTTAAAAATATAGATATCATGCAAACATAACCTAGCTTTTTCATGCACAATAAATAAAATAGGTTTCAATTTCAGAAAAAGGATATAATTTAGTTAGATTGCTTGTTTATAATCATGTTTAGGCAACCCATGTTACATTTAGGAGGGTTCCACTTGCTAGAAAGAAGTAAATTCCATATTAAAACTTACACTCTACGATCTTTAGCGTCAGATAGATTCTTTCTATATTCCTCGATACCAGCTCAGTTTTGCAGTGTTGATTTGCTAAAAATAGATTAATTAGGTCAATCTTATTATGACTAGTATTATACAATTAATCTTTGAAATTGTTTACAAGATTTATGATCATTACAATTAAAGAAGGTATTGAAATCCTTTCGTTTCGTGCTAACTGACTTTTATAGGCTTTTATCCTGCTTTTTCTCACCGTTGTTTTTATGTAAGTGTCTAGAGCACTGTATGTTGGACATTTTATGCACAATTTGATTAACATTGATTCAAATATTAAGCTGGCATTTGTATGAGCATCGATTGGTTTATTTCGTGCATTGTGTACTGTAAAGATAATGTTTATATTAAATTGTAAAGGTATTTTTATAGATAAATTGTTAATTTTACCTGTATCAGGTATTTCTGTAGCTATTTTGTGAAGGATGAACCTTGATTTGCTAATTTGTATATGTAATTAGATCGTAATGAGTTTGTACTTTGTCTAACGGTTTTTCTTGAATATCTTCGTTACGATACATTTTAGGAACATACATGTCTGATATTTTTTTGATCGTCGTTTTAAGCGCTACAATCCTATTATACAGATTTAGGATTAGTGCTGATCCATAAATAGCTGTCGGATTAGTGACGTCACGAGCGTCGCTTGATTTTCTTTTATTTTGAAAATGTGTCATAGATTTCAATTGTTATGGCAGAACCTGTATAAGCTGGGGAAATTTGGAACAAATTCAGTCGATAAAGCATTGAAAGCAGAAGCTATGTTCGGCTCCGGATAAAATATCTGTAATAAATTGAGGTTAGATTTTTTTAACCATATGGTTTTGACACATATGTCATTGTATTAATAAAGTTTAAATAAAATTAAAAAGTGTTACCTGAACTATCTGCAAGGATTCAAAGAAGATTCAATTATTGTGTTACATTAAATAAAGTGAACGTGATTGTTTAAATAAATTCAAGCGAATTTATTTTGTTTTTGATCGATTGACATATCGATTTTATAAACAATAAATCAGCTGTTTGGTTTTATAGCAGTGCTGCCACTAAAACGATTATTTAAAAAGGGGAAAATATTTATAACATACCAGGTTGGTTAACCAAATAAATGATCTTCGTTGAGTTTATAAATAATGATTAATTGTACAAAGTTCATCCTCAATAATAAAAATCTACTTGATTTAGTTTATTAAATTCCTTTTTTTGAATTCATTTGATTTAAAGTAAATAAAACAATTTTAATTTTCTTTTCATAAAATTTATTTTCATTGAATAAATAATTTTTTTATTTATAAACAAATTTTATTTATGTTGGTTTGTTCAAACGAATGACCGTAGTTATCCTATGTCAGATTTCTACTACTATTTATTACGATTGAGCAAACCTGAGAAGACATTTCTCAGTTTAACATTTGTATTGTCTTGGAAAACATTTTTATTTTTATTTTGACGTTCTATTGATTTAATTTCTGTTTGTTTAATAAAGTTTTTGTGTTCTCAATTTCACATATTTTTAATTGATGTTGATACAAACATCCAGCATTCTTGTCTTTTAAATTCAGAGTTTAGTAGCAGTTGTCCAGCTTGCAGGAGTTTTAAAGCTTACGATATAAGCTTTTCCTTCTTTCCAGGCATAAAAGTACATAAGAGTCTCGCAATTAATATAATTTATGCTTTACTGAGCAAACCTGAGCTAGCTGAGAGAAATAAAGAATATCTGTGGTGTATTTTCTAAATTTAATTCACCGCAATACAAAAATATAATTTAAAAAAAATAAAACTGATAGGTATCGGGGTTCGATGCGAAGCTCAAATCGTTCTTCTACCCTAAACGAAAATTCTCACCACCTGACCACAAAGATAACTACTAGAAACACGAATAAAAGTCTTTTCTTTATAGCAATCCTTAAAATTATTCTTGTTTAAATTTGGCTTTTATTCTTGTTTATCAGATTTTACATTCCTTTTTCATGTTATTGTGTTTACAAATTTTATACATGGGTTTCATATTATCTCGGTATTAAAGATTAATAACTATTTTTAATAATAGAAAGTTATGTTCCTTTTATTTGAATGTACAAGGTGTGTTGCATACTGAATAGGCGCACATTGGAGGATACGCATTAGTTATTTCTGTAGCTGTACCTACGATGCTGGAGTGTAGCACAGGAAGTTACATAAATGACTTTAAATACTAACGAATAAGTTGTTAGATTTGTTCAAATCTAACATAACCTTCAAAATTAAAATGGTAAGTGAGATGATATTTGGTTTCTCTTTAGTAATTCTTGAAATAAAAAAATTAATTAACTTCTTTCTTTCTAGGTATGAATTCTTTAAAAATTAATAATGGTTTTACTTTACAATCCTCCGATTGATGACAAAATGCTGTGCAAAATATCTACAGGTATGTAATTAAAAAATAAAACACAAAGCACTTTATTTTCTTTAACGAAAGATACCTGGTTACTTTAGGATCAGGATGGCTGCTTCGTAGACTCTTGTAGATCACGATATGATTGTTTTACACATCGGCATGCCCTCGATATCTCGGCTTGGCCGACTATAGTTTAATCTTTTTTCCTGTAGCTTTGCTAAAGTCTCCAACTTTCATCTGCATTGCTCTTTTGACAAAATTTTGATATTTTCTATTCTTACACTCCAAAATAAACTGGTTGATGAAATAAATTCGAATTTACTATTAAAAAGTATTAATTTTAGTAAACCTTCTCAATATTCCACAATTTTTATTAAATTCTTTTAAAGGAACAAAATTTCAATATAGTGGATAAAAGGATTTTTTATTCTTCAACTTTTCATAATAACGACGATTATTTAAGCCTTTTAACAATAATAAAAAGTTCAAGCTATAAATCGCCACAGAAACACACTCTGATTTAGTCTCTGATTTAATAATACAATCTTTATTGTTTTAGCATTTTGCTATGTTTGCCATAATGTTTGACGGATACGATTATTTAAACTTCTCCAAGTTCTTTAAGTTTCTCCACGACCACTATGGAATTTGTATATTCTGAAATTAATTTTGATAATAAAAACTTAATATTCTAACACTGGTTTTAGAATAAATATTCTAAAACACTACCCTACTTATGTGTTTTCAGTGTATTTCATTCCATCACTAGATATGGAATGAATATTCTAGAACAGTTTAATAAAAAAACGGTTAGCCTTGATTTCATTGTTAACATTAAATGTCATACTTTTTAAGGTTATTGTTCTTGTTTTCAAATTGTAAATACTGCTAAGTTTAAATTTTCTTGTGGTCCTGGAGAAAGCACGGTGGTTCGTGGCTCCTCACGCTCGCTTTCAGCTCGCGTTCAGAATCTTCCACTCGCATCGAATTTCTTCTAACCTCGTTACAGAATATACTATTCTGCAGATACAGAAAAAGCTTTTTTCTGTACTGTAATCTGAACGAAAAACACAAAACAAAATCGGAAATAACTAATTAGCACTTAACAGACAGTATCATATCCTTTTTGAAACTATAATTTCGATCGAAACCGACGCAAGAATCTTTGGGGCAAAGCCCCGCAGCTTGGGCTCGAAATCCGCTATGAGACTGACTGTCTTCGGGATGCAAAACTATCTTCTTGCTAATATTTTTAAGAAAGAGAAAAATAACCACCATATCGAAATCTAAAGTGACACACGTTGTCCCAATAGGAAAAATCCTTCTAGAAGGTCTTAATTTTATTTTATTGAGACGAAAGAATAAACTTCTCACGGGAGGTCCGATAAAAAACAGACCAGACTTGCTTTTTTCTGTAGATTGTTGAAGAATCCATTTAGCAAACATGAAATAAGTACGCAGCAGAAACATAAATTTTGGTTAAATGCACTTATACGTGTCATTTTAGCTATAAAATAATTTTTATCTTGATATTTTGTTACTAAAAATTAACTTATCTGCGTTTGAAAGCCTTTTACAGCTGCATCTAAACTAACGAAAAACATTATTATGATCTGAATAAAATCTGCCATTTTAAACTGATAAAAATATATTCATATATACAGGGCCGTACTAAGATTATTTTTAATAAATACATTTTCCAATGTATTAAAATGGATCCTGGAATTTTAACACATCACAAATTGGACTTTATAGACTCGCCCTATAAAAAGGGCGAGTCTATACTGTTAAACTGGGCTCCTGGGTTAAATAAAGTTCTACATTATGTACTAGTTACCTTATTTCCTGACTAAGCTTTTATGATTCTTAATAGTGTAACGGGAGAGAAAAGGAACGAACCTCTTTTCGAGCGACAGGTGGTGTGTTCTGCCGCCTTCGAGAAAATGACGCATCGCACAAGCATGTAAATCAGACGTGGTTTATTCTAGCATTTCCTAAGAATACATAGAAGGTTCCAGCGATTTCTGGTGCGTTTATATGAAGATATAAAAGCGGATTGCGGATAAAAGAGAGGCAGTCAACAGCAAGTCATTAACTGTGTATTACAAAATAAATAGTGAATATAAATGTTGTATTAGAAACTCATAGTCTGTAAATAATAGTTTTTAATGGTTTATAATCATAGCGTTAATTTATAGTGTATTCATTAGTGTATAGAAATAAATATTTGTTTGTGAATAGACGATTTAAACAGCACTTGTATTATTATTTGAAAAAGAACTTTACAGTGGTGTTACAGGTGTGAGGTTTTAAAATAAATAAAATCGCGTAATAATTAAATAAAGTGCTGTGAGAATAAATCTTTAGTGTTAAAAATAATTTCAACAAACAATAAAATGGTGATGAAATTGTTGAAAGATCTCTTAGTGATAGATTTAAAACGGGAATTGGACGAGAGGGACTTGGATAGTAATGGAAAGAAAGAAGTTTTGATAAATCGGCTAAGAGAATGGCTTTTAGAACAGAAGGAAGATCCTGAAAATTACCGCTTCGAGATACCTGGACCCGCAATTGATACTAGTTTGTTGTTAAGTAAAATGGAAGAAAGTTCTAGAAAAGCCGAAGAAAATTCTAGAAAGTCCGAAGAAAATGTTAGAATGCTAAAAGAAGAACTACTGGAAAAGTCCGAAGAGAATTCTAGAATTTTAAAAGAAGAATTACTTGAAAATACTAAAGCGCTGGAAGAAAAAGTATTGGAAAAACACGAAGAGAATTCTAGAAAGTCCGAAGAAAATGTTAGAATGCTTAAAGAAGAATTACTAGAAAAGGCCGAAGAAACTGTTAGAATGCTAAAGGAAGAAATACTGGAGAATTCCAGAAAATCTGAAGAAAGTTCTAGAAGGCTTAAAGAAGAATTACTAGAAAAGTCCGAAGAAAGTTCTAGAAGGCTTAAAGGAGAATTGTTGGAAAATGTCAAAGCGTTGGAAGATAAAGTTTTCCAAGAATTTTTGGAGAATGCCAGCGCGTTAGGACTATTGGAAGGTAGATTGGCGGAACAAGATAGGGTAATAAAGATGGTAGAAGAGAAAATAGCCCAAATGCAATTACCACCAACAACTAAGAAAGACGATATGGCTGAAATGCTGGAAGATAGAATGAGGCAACTACGGTTTCCCTCAACTTCTGAGAGGCCGTTTAATGAAGTAAAGAAACAATTTAAAGAAGAAAAGGATCCTGCCGTAGGGATAAAAGTAAAACCACCCACGTTCGATGGAAAGATACCTTGGTCCACCTACTACAAACAATTTGAGGCGGCCGCTGGGGCCAACGGATGGACACGCAAGGAAAAGGCCGTTTCTCTAACTGTGGCTTTGCGTGGAGACGCGTTGAACGTCCTGCAAACAATCCCAGCAGGACAGGAAAATGATTACCAATTGTTAGTGTCTAGATTGGAAATGAGATATGGAGACGCGCATCTTCAACAAGTGTATCACGCGCAAGTGAAGAATCGTATCCAGAAGAATGGAGAAAGCTTGCAGGAGTTTGAAGCCGATGTTGCGCGGCTTGTCCGATTGGCGTACCCTACGGCACCCGATTCATTTCTGGGACAACTGGCTGTGCAGACCTTCATTGATGGGTTAAGAGACGGAGAAACACAACAATCATTGAGGCTGGCACGACCAAGAACAACTGATGATGCGCTTGCTCACGCCTTAGAATTTGAAGCTGCAAAACAAGCGTCCCGAGGTCACGGACGTGTTCGGACCGTTTTGGAAGAAGATGAAGGTTCTAAAGATCGCCTAGAAGAATTATTAATGAGAGTTCTTCAGAAGGAAGAGAACCGTAAAAAGAATCATCAAGAAGTTCGAGGGCCTCGTTGTTGGAACTGCGGCGAACAAGGACATGTAGAACGCCGTTGTCCCAAAATAAGAAAAGTACAACCGTCGGAAAAGTTAAAAAGGGTCGACGAGAGGGGGCGAACGTTGACCTTGAGTGGAGATGCCCCGGAGATCACCATCCATGCCGTAACATCGAAGAACAGTACCAGCAGTCTGTTCGTAGATGGGAAGATTGCTAACCGAACTGTTCCACTACTTATTGATACGGGGGCGACAAAATCCATCGTACGCCCTGATGTTCTACGATCAAGTATTAAGTTGTTACCCACAACTACTCAACTCCGTACAGCAACAGGTGAAGTGATACCAACACGCGGAGTGGTGAAGATGAAGATTGGTATTGGAAGTGAAGAACGTGATCATGAGGTGCTGGTAGCCGACATCATTGACGAATTCATCTTGGGAATGGACCTCCTGAGAAAATTTGGTTTTACATTGGACTTGAAGGAGGGTGTTTTGAAGGTTGGTAACGAAGAACTTCCGTTGCACCCACGAGAAGATCCTGTCGTAAGGGTTTTGCTGACAGAAGACGTGATATTGCCTGGTCAAAGCGAGATGGTTGTCGAGGCAGGTTTGGATGGAGATCTTCGGGTAGGATGTGTGAGAATGATGGAGCCTGTTTGTGATAAGAAGATCCATAGTGGCATACTGGTGGGAAAAGCGCTGATCAAGGTTGGAAAGACAGTACCGGTGAGGCTTATGAACGTTAATGTGGATCCGGTGACATTGAAGAAGAGTACCCTTGTGGGACAGTGTGTGCCAGTATTCCGAGTAGCCAAGTGTATGGCTGATGTTCCAAAACCAGCGCCCAAAGACCATGGTGGAAAATTAGTGGGCATGGTTACTAGTTCGTGCGAAGACCTTAACAGAACAGAAGTGAAAGAGGTACAGGGTTTGGTTCATCGATACCAAGATATCTTCGCTCTTGACGATAGCCAGAAGGGACGAACAGATATAATAAAACATAAAATCAATACAGGCAACTCTATGCCTGTCCGTCAGCAGCCGAGGCGTCTACCTCTAGCAAGGAGAGCAGAAGCCGAGAAGATTATTATCGATATGGAAGAACAAGGGGTCATCGAGCCATCCAGCAGTCCCTGGGCATCACCGGTGGTCCTGGTCAGTAAGAAGGACGGGTCAACGAGATTTTGTGTGGACTATCGGCAGCTTAATGACGTGACCAAGAAAGAC
The DNA here is from genome assembly GCA_929113105.1 of Agrypnus murinus. NCBI lineage: Eukaryota > Metazoa > Arthropoda > Insecta > Coleoptera > Elateridae > Agrypnus > Agrypnus murinus. The sequence continues at coordinate 106,589,875 of OV816024.1, forward strand.
AGCTATCCCTTACCACGCATCGACGACACGTTAGATACCCTGTCTGGTTCACGATGGTTTTCGACTTTGGACTTGAAGAGTGGTTATTGGCAAGTTGAAATGGAACCTGAAGACCGGGAGAAGACCGCGTTCACTATTGGTTCCGGACTATGGCAGTTTACGGTTATGCCTTTTGGTCTATGTAACGCTCCGGCCACCTTTGAGCGTTTAATGGAGACCATCCTGAGAGGGCTGTCGTGGAAGACCTGCCTGGTATACCTAGATGATGTGATTGTAGTCGGAAAATCATTCAACGAACATTTGAAAAACCTAGAGGAAGTGTTCCGAAGACTACGTGGAGCCAATCTGAAACTGAGTCCGAAAAAGTGCCACATATTCAGAAAGGAAGTGAAATATCTCGGGCACGTCGTATCACAAAATGGAGTGGCAGCCGACCCCGATAAGATTCGTGCAGTTCAAGAGTGGCCAACACCGAAAGATAAACACCAAGTTCGTAGTTTTCTTGGGTTATGTACCTACTACCGGCGTTTCGTTCCTGGGTTTGCCAATATAGCGAAACCTCTGACAAGGTTAACTGAAGATGGGCGCGAGTATGTTTGGAGCGGAGAGTGTGAAACAGCTTTCCAACAGCTGAAGCGTGCCCTGACAACAGCACCAATATTGAGCTATCCACGGACAGAAGGGCAATTCATACATGACACAGATGCAAGTAATCTGGCCATTGGGGGGGTACTTTCTCAGATACAGGATGGACAAGAAAAGGTCATCGGCTATTTTAGTAAGGTTTTGTCGAAAGCCGAAAGGAATTATTGTGTGACCAGAAAAGAACTATTGGCTGTCGTGAAGTCTGTTGAGCACTTCTACAAATACTTGTACGGACGGAAGTTTTTATTGAGGACGGACCATGCAGCGTTGAAATGGCTTCTACAATTCCGTAATCCTGAAGGCCAGGTCGCAAGGTGGATCGAGCGATTACAAGGATACGACTTTGACACCGAACATCGAGCGGGCACTAGTCATCGAAATGCCGATGCTCTTTCAAGAAGACCCTGTCCAACGGATTGCCGTCATTGCTCTCGTTTGGAGGAGAGGGTTTGCCAAGTATTAAGGACTACCATCGTCAACGACAATTGGTTGCCGGAAGAATTGCAGCGACAGCAGGAGGCTGATCCCGAACTAAAAATGGTACTGGAATGGAAGCGCGTGTGAGAAAGGCCTGCCTGGGAGGCCGTCAGCCCTTTCAACAGAACGCTCAAAGCATATTGGGCCCAATGGGAGTCCTTGAAGGTGGAAGACGAACTCCTGAAGCGAGTACTGGAGAGTGAAGATGGCACCACCATTAGGTCTCAGTTCGTGGTTCCAAGAAGCCGAGTGGCTACAGTATTGCGACATCTCCATGACGGTGCCTCAGGAGGACACTTCGGTGTGAAAAAGACTTTGGAGAAAGTTAGGGAGCGTTTTTATTGGGTCAATTGTAAAGAAGACGTGAAGGAGTGGTGCCGGAAATGTGAATTATGTGCCACTGGCAACGGACCCTTGGGGAAGCGAAGAGCACCTATGAGGCAGTACAATGTGGGTAGTCCTCTGGAGAGAATAGCTATAGACATTGCCGGACCATTTCCCGAAACCGACGATGGGAATAAATACATCTTAGTGGCAATGGACTATTTTACCAAATGGCCAGAAGCATATGCCCTACCAAACCAGGAAGCTGCGACTGTTGCTGACGTACTAGTCAAAGAGTTCTTCAGTCGTTTCGGAGTGCCCATGGAGCTGCATTCGGATCAAGGCCGCAATTTCGAGTCTGTACTCTTTGGAGAAGTCTGTCGATTGTTGGGCATTCGCAAGACTCGGACCACACCGTTACATCCGCAGTCCGATGGAATGGTAGAACGCATGAATCGGACAATGGGCAAATATTTGGCCAAGGTCGTCTCCGATCATCAACGAGACTGGGACCAATACCTGCATCTGTTCCTGATGGCTTATCGTGCATCGGTCCACGAAACAACCGGTCAGTCACCAGCGTCTGTAATGTTTGGACGCGAGTTACGGTTACCGTGTGATCTGGAATTTGGGTCTCCACCTATAGAGCAGGAGGTAGCTGGGAATGATTATGTCATCAACTTAAAGAAGAAGTTGGAGGATATTCACGACCGAACCCGAAATAATAGTCGAATCGCGAGTGACCGGATGAAGGCTACGTACGATGTGAGAGCCCAAGAAGGAGGGTTTCAACCTGGAGAGCTTGTCTGGTTATACAACCCGCAAAGGCGTCGTGGTTATTCTCCAAAGTTACAGCGAAATTGGGAGGGTCCATACCAGGTGAAGAAACGAATAAATGACTTGATTTATCGCATCCAGAAATTGCCAAGGGGGAAACCAAAGGTGGTACACTCCAATCGTCTGGCGCACTATGAGGGAAATAATGACGCAGTCCCGGATCGGAAAGATGAGGCCGAGGTGGCTATCAAAATTGTAAGGCCTGAAGATGATCAGCCAACCTTTAGAGAATTTATGGCTGCGTTCTCTGGAACTAGAAAAGCGCGATTCGGAGTCACGACTGAGATGCAACAAGATCTCTTCCGGGTCCCTGGTGATTATTCCATTGCCCACTGTGTCTCCGCGGATCGCAGTAGTGTTTAGAAATAAATTTGGACGGCTGAATGAACTTCGAGAACAAAATCCCTCTGTTGGTAAATCCTTACGCTTGCCTGATCATGACCGATCCATTTACTACTTGGTAACCAAGCAGTTTTACTACCAGAAACCGAGTTACGCCGACTTGTGGAGGGCACTATGGAATTTGAGAATCGAGTTGCTTACCAGGGGAATTAACAAATTGGCAGTTCCCAAACTCGGCTGTGGGCGGGACCAGCTGGATTGGAGAATCGTTAGAAACATGCTGGAAGTTGTCTTTAGAGGTACGGACGTCAAGATCTTCGTCTGCAGTTTTGACCCACAGCCAGCATTAAGGCCAACGAAGAGTGTAGACTGTTATTTCTACCGTAATGGAACGTGTAGTCGAGGTGAAGACTGTCGATATCGTCATGACCCGTTCTACAGGAACCAGAGCATAAAACCTGTTCTGGGACAGAACAGACTTGAAGAGGGGGGCAGTGTAACGGGAGAGAAAAGGAACGAACCTCTTTTCGAGCGACAGGTGGTGTGTTCTGCCGCCTTCGAGAAAATGACGTATCGCACAAGCATGTAAATCAGACGTGGTTTATTCTAGCATTTCCTAAGAATACATAGAAGGTTCCAGCGATTTCTGGTGCGTTTATATGAAGATATAAAAGCGGATTGCGGATAAAAGAGAGGCAGTCAACAGCAAGTCATTAACTGTGTATTACAAAATAAATAGTGAATATAAATGTTGTATTAGAAACTCATAGTCTGTAAATAATAGTTTTTAATGGTTTATAATCATAGCGTTAATTTATAGTGTATTCATTAGTGTATAGAAATAAATATTTGTTTGTGAATAGACGATTTAAACAGCACTTGTATTATTATTTGAAAAAGAACGTTACAATAGTCATGAACGTGTTCAGTTTTCTGCCATTTTTAAAAGAAGTAAATTATTAATATTCGTTTCTGAAGCTACGGCTCCTTTTACTAACATTTTTAAGTAGCATCTTTGTTATTTTAGCATACTCGCCCTCTACAATCCGTATAGTCCCTTCTCGGAACATTGAATTCAAACCTGCTCAAGAACTATTCTATTCTTTCTAACAGATTAATAAATATATCCATTGTGCATTTGTGCAGTGAGTAATTACCCGGAGTCCCACCCACTAGACGATCATGGCCAACGGCGATCAAGTTACTCTACCCGTCTAAATTTCAAATATTTAACAAAACGGAAGTTGACTTACAAATGACAGAATTTATGATTGTAAATATAACAAAAAGAACAAACTGAACAAATTGACTTACTTTATAAGGACGGAGAAAGAGACATAAACTCAAATAAAAGAACAGTTAAATATGATTGTAGTATTTTATTCATTTATTCTTAATCTTGAGCGAGGGGTCCGGATGTAAACTGATACAAAATAAAAGGCTAGTTCTGTAAAAAACCCCTTGAAAAACAGCTAGCCCAGCTTAAATACGTCAACGCTTCAAGTTCAATAAGTGATCAAATTATTATAAACAATATTAATAAACAATACAGAACAATAAATCAATTATCAAGTTGATACAGTTGTGTGTTTATACAAGTTTATAGATAGTTAAAACGCAAATCTTTCAACGACATAAAACATCAAAAGTAAGTGAAATTGAGTTATATGAAGTCACGGATAAACTAGAAAATAAGTATGCGAAGTATCAGAATACGTTTTTGACAAGACATGTTTTTTCTGTCAACAACAGGAACAATTACCTAGATAAACAAGTAAAAACAATAGACACTTAAAAATAACATAAACATGCAAGTGAACACAAAATAGTGGTTTGAGGGTTCTACAACACGGCCTATCAAATGGGCTTAAGCCATCCTGGACCCTCCTCTATCAAATAAATAAATCAGTTTATACCCAAGGAAAAATAACGTCTTGGCCACAAAGTGTATTATTTAGTTAGGTTAGAAATCAACCAAATCAAAATACTGACAGTGAAACACATAAGACACACAAAAACAGTAGTCGTATTTAAGGTACGAATAACATATCCAGTCGGCAATAAATAGCTGTAATGATACTACAAACGTTAATAAAACGTTATTTTCTAGTAATATTTACAGTTCAAAAGGACACATTTACAAATTAGTATGGATTATCAAACGAGTCTTTTAAAATTTAGTTACCATTTACATTTTGACTTATGATCTGGTTTTTTGATTAATTAAATAATATAAAATTTAGATAATACATCTAGAATCAACATAAATAAAACAAATAAAATGAACTTATATGAAGGAAATTACTGTACAAGCAAAAGACCATAATGGCTACCTACTTCTTATTTACATTTTTTATCCTTTTTTAAAACAAAAAAGCATCGTTCCCTATCTATAAAAAAATCAAACTGCCAACCTTAAAAAACTGTAATAAATATCTCTAACGACACCAATCAAATTATCAACTTTAAGGAAACTGTAATAAAATAATAATAATAATAATAACTACTACAACCCAGAACCTAAACCAAGGCCCCAGAAGCTATAAGCTTGTGCGGGAGGGAGGGGGCGATTATTATTATTATGTAGGCCCAATGTTCGGCTGCAGCCGACTTACAGATGGAACAGCGCAAATCCCACATTTGTGTCACAGCTAAGGAAAACTGCAGAAAACCTTAACCAGATCTGCCGGCGTCGGGAGTCGATCGCGGGCCGCTTGGGTGAAAGTCCGGCACGCCAGGCATTACACTACCAAGGCTGTTCCTTGGTAGTAAAATCCCTAAACATTTTACATTTAACCAAATAGTTGTTAGATTAAAAACAATTATATCTTTTGCCTGAACCTGTATGCAATAACACAACTAGGTAAATTGATTATTATGCAATTTGTTTTGTGATTAAATGACTTAGAGCTACAGCTACTTAGATAATTTTGGTTGACTGTAAGTCTGACCAATACAACATATTGCAATTAATTTCAAGAAATGCAGTTAAACAAGATTCGGAGATACAGACTAAATATGTGGTGAGAAATATTTCCGACTAATCATTTGTCGTTGTTAATATCCAATTATAAATATAAGTTTTACTTCATTTGGTTTGAATCAGCAAAAGTTATTTTTTGCGATAAAATGTTTTCGGCGATACAGTTTAACTTCTTGCTCTATTTACCAGCGAATTTGGAAATTCTAGACAAATACTGTTAGTTTATTACATAAACAGACAATAATTCAAATTATTTTGTAAAACGTATTTGTTAAGATCTTATTTTTGATCTCGCATAATTCTGTTAGTAGTGGCAATGCCTGTATCGCAGAGTTGCAACTTCAACGCTAACACTCTATATAACCTTACAAACCCAACTGCAGAAGTATTACATGCTAGATGTAAGTAATTAATTATGCATTGGCAAACCTTATACTAAGGCTGAGAAATAATCACATTGTTGTTGTTTATTTCACATAACTTATATAAACTTATATACAGGCGGGGTCTCATTTCGTATTCCCAAAAAAGGATGTAATCTTATATTTATAACCAAATTCCAATTTAATCAATCGAACGGTTTAATTCGAAATTTAAATACATGTGTGCATAATAATAATAAATCACGTCAATATATTATACATTCTGTTTCATTTGTAGTATTTATTCAAAGCTTGCGTAAGTTAACGAGTTTTCCTTTGCATGTCACATGGGTAAGTTTATGTGTACCGGGTAGATACGCTAGAAGGGCAAGTGGACGATGCAGTTGATATGTTTATGGTAGCGTGACTAAAATTGATCAACGACATTTACCTGTCGGCAGCTTCATAAAAGTAGCAGCTAAATATTAAATATTACTACTCACACCAATATGCGTGTTACTTCCATATCTAGAAATACTGAATAAAATAATTAGGCTAAGCAATCGCTTATCGTGATGGCCTAAAATATTTTACATGTTTGCCTAATATGGTTCATCGTTAAAGATATTCCAGAGAAGGTAATCCTTTAAATTAATTTAATATCTAAAACAAAAGCATATTTACATTAGTAGGTACCTATACATGTATAAACAAACTATAATCTACTGATATGACTATGGCGAATTCTAATGTTCTACATATGCGGCGAAAAGGTAATTCTGCAGAAAAACTGAACAGCATTGAATCATAAAAATTCCACAATCTTATCAACATGAACTAGTCGTTTTCCACTATAGCGGCAAACAAACATTAAAATATATAACAGGCCGTGTTATCCCTTTCCATTAGTGCAAGGCACGCAGGTCCTATCTCAACACACATTAGCATGCGACCTCACTTACCATTAGAACTATTACATATTAAATCACGTGACCGTGCTTTCATTTGATACCCGTACAGTTTCATTGTTATTTGCAATTCGTGGAAATCCGCACTTAAATATTGAATGCAATATAGGATATACAAACTTAAAAAGATATACAAACCTACATAGGTTATTACTGCAATATCCATCATTCTGACTGTTCAATGTTCATTAAATTTTTACATTTTAATTTCAAACTTAACATAGTGATATCGAATATTGGGTGCATTTCTGTTTTGCACGCAAATCTTATTCATTAATAGTAATGGCGCTGTTTGTTTCACCAAATGGTATTTATATTGAACGGAAATGTATTACTTGTTAGGAGTTTTTAGCATCAGCGTTATTCATGGTCGTGAATAATGTTTTCGCCAGAAATATACTGCAGGTGAGTATTATGTAACGTATTTTCGCTATCACATTAAGTATTCCATGAAAGTTCTAAATCCTTTTCTATAGATTTTTAATGTTTCTGTCCAGCGCCGTCCTTTGGATTTTGAGGCCCCGGGCACATATATGAACTAGGGCCCCCAGTAAATAAAAAAGTTAATAAATAATATACAGGATGCAATTAATATAATTAGAAACCTCGTAATAAGGAATAGCTGTAATAAAGATTTAGAACATATTTTCAGAGAACATATTTTTTTAGAACATGTGGTCGCTTCCTGCTAGTTTTCGAGAAATAGCAGTTTAAATCTTAAGTACGCCTATTCTATTCACATTACATTAAAAATACAAAACAAGCAAATTTTTTTTAATTTTAAAGTTTAAAAATGTTTTGCTTGTTTATTATTTTCAATGTGATTTCAGTACAATGGGCGTACTTAAAATTCAAAATGCGATTTTTTCGAAAACTAGCAGGAAGCGGCCACATGTTGATAAGGAAGATATGTTCTAAATCATTACAGCTACATTACGAAACCATTACGAGGTTTCTAGTTATATTAGTTACACCCTGTAAACAAGATGTTCCCCGACTGGCGGTGCAACGTGGAAGCACTAGCTACGAAGCAGTAGTGGTGGGTTATATAAGATAACGCATACACTTCTCGATGCTTCTCGAAGTGTTACAACGTTTAGGTGTTGTGAGATCTGCTTACGAGAAGCGTCGAAATATAAAGTAAATCCATCTTTATTTTAATACTAAATACATATTTTTATATATTGCTGTTTCTATCATTCCCATTGGTTTGGAAATTCAAGCGACATTCAAGAGTACCATCCACGCTTACGCGCACGCATAGGCGTGTATTTGGGTGATATAATCAATGCACCAACTTTATTGTTAGTAGTTACAGTTCGTATGAAATTTGTTGAGTCAAAATTTCTAAAAGACCGCTACGTCTTTTTCTGGGAATTAACCGCGTTCGACACCCGAATTGGAAAGACATTGGCGGTGTCGCCGGATTTCGCCAGTTCACCATAGCAGTTTATAGTTTACAAACAATTTACGTTTCAAGGCACGTCGCTGCTTGCAAATATCAAGCCGTGACAGACCGTTGCATTCCGAGAATTAGAACGACATCGGCTTTCTCCTTTTTGGGAATTCTGCCTCAAACAAATATTATACGGGCTATACTTCCGATAACAACATGCAATGACGCACCGCTACTGTTTATCTGTTAAGTCTACTATTAAGCCTCGAGAAGTGTTAGACACCTTTTTATTTCCCGACGCTTTGATTTTGGTGTTGGCTGTTACAAGCAGCGTTAGACATCACTAGTAATCAGTGTTGCTAGATGGGCCAGGCGAGCGGGATTTTCCCACTAACTCCATCACTGGTTTTAGTCCGACCAGCGGCGCTGGATTATTCGAGTAAAAACGCCTCGCCGTTTGCTCGTTCAAAACTCGCTCGTATAAAAACGTTCAAACGGTAAGATATTTGGAAATTTGGTGCGTTTCATTTAAAAAGTAAGCTTTAGCTTTATGTATAAGAACTTGCATCAAATGTCGGTCTTTCAGTCTATTTTATTAATGCGTAAGATATATATTGTGTTGTTGATTAAAATAAGGTAGCTCGGTGAGGGGCCCTACTGGTCCTCGGGGCCCCGGGCATACGCCCGGCTGGCCGGCCTTAGGGACGCTTCTGTTTCTGTCGTTAACACCATTACAGCTACTGCAAGATCAGTTTATTAACTAACTCCAGCATTTCTTGCTAGAGCAAACCCTTAACAGTATATTATATTACTGTATGTAACATAAGTTTTAAGAAAAGGTTCAACGAAAAAATACAAAAACAAACAGTAGTGACTCAAATTTTTCATAAATTATTATCAAAAACATATGTAAGTCTTCTTTTCAAAACACATAAAATATAATTGATAATAATGAATCGCTGGACGACATTTACGTTTTTTATTTAATTTTTGGAAATATTTGCTACATATATCTTAGCGCTTAGTAATACACAAAAATCTTTGATAGAACAAACTAGAGGCAAGTTTTGAGATTGTCTGCACTAGCTTAACCCCAAAAGGTATTCCATGTTAGGTTAGCCATTCACGTGTTGTTGTGAATGGCTAAGTGAAGCTAAACCAAACCAAAACATGAGTTTATATTTTTAATGATCTATTGAATAATCTGTAGTAGTTCTGAATATAGCTGTCGCCATCAATCTCTCAACCTCGAATATAACCAATATGTGGTTCTGAAACTGTGACCTGAGATATGGTATAATACCACACTAAAATTCTGTAGAGAAATTTTTCTTTTCTTTATATTCTTTATAATTTAGACAAACATTTTCAATGTCATCAGGTAAAGTACATGCTTCCCTTTAATTTAAAAAAGAGGAAACGTAAAATATATTTCGTCGTCCATAACAATAATTTTATTTAGAAAATGTTACATTCGTAGCGCACGGCTAGATGGTATTTACCAATTTGTATTTGGGTATATTTTGGACACTTTTTTCTTTGCAGTACTTTATACCATTTGTTGTTAAAATTTCTCTTAATAGTCACATGCGAAATCCTAGATTGGCCAGAGTCTCCTGGTCGTGTTCTCACAATGCTTTTAACCCTTCACACCAATCTGCTTTCTTAATATCCCGCCAAAAGTCTTTACACGCATTTAGACAAAAATAGACAAATTTACGCACGGTTTACCTTATTCACGTTAGGCTACTGCTATACTATACTATTGTAGCAGTCAAAATATTTACTAACTACTCTACTTAACCTACATTTAAGAATAACACATCAAACAAAACATGTTTTGTGTTCCCAGATGCGGTTCACAATCACAAGAAGAAGGACATTCTTATTATTGACTTTATGACAAAAAAAGCATTTTTCTAAAAATTTTCGCTTGTTTCAAAACCATTAAAAGGTATACTATAAAAAAGCAGCTTATCTAAAAAATGCATTATTTTCTAAGTGAAGAACAATCGTATTTTGCCACACCCTTTCTAAATATAAATAAGAGTTCAATTCGCTGCAATAATCTGCGGGATTTTTTAAGTAATGTCTTATTGATATAGCTAGCCCAGAAGGAGTCCATAGTCGTATGATTTGTAATCTACCAGAAAACTCCTTGTTGTTTCGATATTGTAACCTCTCAACAAAAAAAAGAGGATTTACACTCAGGAGCCAGATGTTACTATTAGGTACTAAGCAATGCTCCAAATCTCGCTTGCACTAACCGTGAACCACTGCTTTAGTTTTTGTAGAAACAAATTAGGCAATATTTAAATAATAATAAAATATAATATATAATTATAACTGAAAATGCAACAAATGCTGCATAAATTTTAATATGCAAAATCACGAGACTCTTCTTTATTAGGTATGAAAGGAACTGCTGCTTATTATTAAACATATACTACAAAACTCCCCGAAAGTGTTTATACAAGAAACAATCTTAGAAAATGAAACATGTGCCAACAAAATCTAATGTTACCTGTAACATCTGCTACAAGTCCCATGTTCATAAATAATAATAATAATAATAATAATAATTTTGGTATATTTTCACAGAAATATGTGATACCCTAAGACAATCCTTAAAATTGAACTACTTTATCTGTAAATGATACTTCTACTATGTTGTGGTAATATTTCAATTTAATCTAGGAGTTTATTTTAGGATTGGCAAACCTTGTCCTACAGAGCTAGTCAAATCACCCAAAGTTAATCTATAGATGGTCGCATAATAAACAAGTATATCAACCAGGGCATTATAAGCGGGCATTATAACTTATAATGCAACCTCAGGAAACCCCGCCAGCCATCGCGAATATATTTTTTGCCCGATCGGGCGTTTTGGATCACTTACAAGCTCTGCTCTCAGTGCGGTAGGTTCAACTTACCGCCCAAGGCTCGGTAATAAAGTACCTTGTCATTTAAGTCGAAAAACACTCGCTATCATTCTAAAATTCGTCCGGATTGAGACAAAAATTGTTTTTGTTTATTCAACTTCTTAACAACCAGACACATTAACCGATTGAAAATTCACAAGTTCAGTGTAATGTGTTTAATGTTTACTCTATATATTTAAAATTCACTCATAGATCCGATCGGACAAAAAATAGTGTAAGCATTACGGGCGTTACCAGTCTCGGCTAATATGGTACCTATCCACACTATTAGCCTCGACTGGTAAAGCGTACCTACCACCCTTAATACTTAAATAACTATGATAAATATTTTGTTAGTCAAGGCGCACTTTTTATTTAGTTTTACATGTACAGTGTCAACTGCGTAGAATAACATATGTTATTATTCTCCTAGGAATATAACGAGCCATTTTTTACATTTACCTCGTAGTACTTACATTACCAGTAGCATAAAATAGTTATTGATTATATCATAGAGGAGAATTTCATATTTTAAAGCTAGATGTGATGTGCGATGTATGTATGTGTTTACACAGAGCCCTAAAATATGCAATTTTCACCGTGCATAAGATAATACGTTTTTCAATAATCTAATAAGCACTACAAAATATTAAAAGGAGCTTGATAAAATTGTGCAAAATGAGAAAACAAAAATTTTAGGATTCTAGTTTAAAATAATACTTTTCCTTCTTACTTAAGTATTACCAAAACAATATATTATTTAAACTTATTGGGAATTTATACTAATGCTAAAAGCGCTTTAGCGGATTCAACGGATTGAAACGTTTAAGCCTTTGGGCTGTCAGTATGTGGACTGCTAAGTTGTTTGGGTGGGTTCTGGTGCAATCTTGAGATATGGTACTATGTTCTTTAATGGTTTCTTAAATAGAAGACATATTGTCACTGTGGATTGCGTGGTTTGGTGAAAACCAAAGGGACTTTGGCTATGAAAGTCAAAGTTTTGGACTCAAAGCGCTATATTTTGGCAATGTTTAACTCGCTTGTTGCTCCCCATAATTGAATGCTATAGCACCACATGGGCTTGATTGCTACTTGTAGATCATTAATTTATTTTTAAGAGATAATTGGACTTTTATCAAATTAGCCAGTATTTCCGGACGGTTATAAATACCTAGTTGTAGTCTTTTATATCAAATATGCTTTAGATAGAACCCTAGATATTTGACCTAATCTTTTCGGAGTAGTGAGTCTCCGTTAAGGTGAACTATAGGGTAAGCAATTTTTTTTAGTAGTAAAGGTGGTGTTAATTTTTTGCATATTTGCTTTAATACGTAATGCTCCATCATCTTTCAAAAAGGCTTTGGTGGTTTTGTAAGTTTCTGAAAGATATATCTGCATTAGTATTGGAAGTGAGCACTGCCGTATAGTCCGCGAAGGGTGCTAGGGTCGTGTTTCTAGTTGTTTGTAAGTCATCGGTGAAAATTAGGTATAAAATGGACCAGTCGTGCGACACCAGATATTATGAGCAGAAGAGATGAGGTAGAGTGATATTTCTCGAAAAAGTATCTTTCAGTGAAAGAAGATATACGGTAAAATCTTTTGAGCTTGTAGAGTAGATCTACATGCCACATCCTGTCAAAGACTTGGCTTATGTCTATGAATGCCGCAGAAGGAAGTCTTTTGGTCTCCAGGTCAAACCTGATTTTTGATGAAACTCTGTGTACTTATTCGATTGTGGCGTATTGTCGACAAAATCCAAACTGGTAGTTGGGTATTCGCTGATTTTTGTCAATTAGCGGCGACATTCGCTTGAGGAACATTTTTTTAAAAACCATTGAAGGGGGGGTAACATACTAATGTGTCTGTATGAGGCTACTTCTGATGACGGTTTCCCCGGTGTTGGAACCATTACTATTTGGGCCACCTTCCATTGGCCTGAGAAGTACCCCGTCCTTAATATCGCACTATAGATTATTGTTATCATGCGAAATTCCTTATATGGAAGTTCCTTTAGGAGTTTTCTAATTATTAGGTCGAAGCCTGGGGACTTCTTCGGATTTATTTCAGTTTCGTTGACCTTAATTACTTCGCGCATGAAGGAAGTCCTGTATGAATTTTTTTCCAATGATAAGAGGAGTAAACATATTCGCCAGATGTTCACCAATGGTATCTGCTTTTTGACTATTGTATCTAGCCCAATCACCAAGGATTCTAATCGAAGGGCTGTGGTCATGGTGGCCGTTATGATCAAGTGTCGAGTTGGGCGATATGGTCAAATTGGCTGTTGTGGCTGTTGGCCGTTATGGTCACGGAGGCCGTTGTGGTTGTGACCACAACAGCCATAATAGCGATTGTCCGTTAGGGTGATTGGCCGTTGTGGCCTAAACTCGTTTTTCATGCTGTAGTGAATCTGGAAACGTGTATACCGAGTAATTCAGAAGCCGTCGTTTCCACAAGCTATGAGAAAGATCTAGACTAGAGTCTATCACTAGACTATACCAGAAAGCCTCCGCGATAAACATATGTACATGGCGACCGCATGAAGGGAATCCACAATTAAAAGCTGCATAATATAAATGAACAGACTTCAGTGTAAATAAATAATGAATGACTGTGCATTTAAAATAAATAATCTTCAGGTATTAAAAAAATGAATTCAGTTCGTTTAGTGATTAGTTTTCTTGTGTGTTAATTAGCTCTAGACGTTAGTTGTTGTAAATATTCTTCTGCTAATAAACAATTTCCACAAAATCCTAGTTTTAAGCAAAAGATCGTTATAATACGAGGTCTGGCTATTAAATAACGAGAGTGCTCGCACAGAAGTCGTCCTAGAGGGGAAGGGGGAAAACGAATACACAGCGTTGGATAGCTGGAACTGTTTACTATACCAGTACGAAAACACGTTTTTGTCGCTGTAGTAGTATTTTTTCTATAGAGGTTAGAATCGAACGTGTTTTTTTTTCTCGTGCCGATAAAAATGTGTGACGAAAAACACGAGCAACGGATCATGTGAAATTTTCGTTAAATTAGAAAAAAACTCCGACTGAGTGCTATAAGTTGTTGAAAGAGGCCTATGGTGAGAATTCTCTATCTCGTGCGCGTGTTTTCGAATGGTATAAACGGTTTTCTGAAGGCCGAGAGAGCACCGAAGATGACAAACTTCCAGGTCGACCTGTCTGTTTCAACTCCGCAAACAGTGACCAAAATCATTGAAATTGTGCGCGGAGATCGTCTTATGAGCATTCGGATGATTGCTGAGACTGTAAACGCCGATAAAGAAACTGTGTGTGAAAGAAAATTTTTACATGACGAGTTAAACATGAACAAAGTTTGTGCGAAGTTGGGCCCAAAAAATTTGACCCCTGAACAAAAGCTCGTCCGTCAACAGATCTGCTCAGATTTTCTTGAGAGGTTAGATGAAGAGCCTGAATTGATGGAAAACATCATCACTTGCAATGAAACATGGATATTCCAATACGATGTTGAAACTAAGCGGCAATCCATGCACTGGAAAACTCCTGCATCGCCAAGAATGAAAAAAGCAAGGATGTCGAAATCAAAATTTAAAGCCATGCTAATCGTTTTTTTCGACATCAACGTCATCGTGATGACTGAATGGGTGCCACAGGGTCAAACTGTAAACCAAACTTATTATTTGAAAGTTTTGGCAACACTGCGAGAGCGAGTTCGTAAGAAACGGGCGGAGTTGTGGAAAAACAAGTCGTGGATCTTGCACCAGGACAATGCACCTGCCCATAACGCGCTTTCTGTGAAGCGTTATTTAGCCGCTAGAGGCACTCCAGTGCTCGAACACGCGCCGTACTCGCCTGATTTAGCGCCCTGTGGTTTTTTCCTGTTTCCGAAAATCAAGTCTGCCTTAAAAGGAACCCGGGTCGAGTCGGTCGAAGTGGTGAAGCGAAAATCGGCGGAGCTCCTAAATGCTCTTACAAAAGAAGACTTTCAGCATTGCTTTGACCAATGGAAAAACGAATAGAACGGTGTGTGGCGAGTGGAGGGGAGTACATTGAAGGGGAGCATTCGATTGTAGAATAATTTTAAAAATAAAACTCTTTTTCATAAGCAGTCTCGTTATTTAATAGCCAGACCTCGTAGAGTCAGAAACCCAAGAGTAAACGAGTTGTTAACTAGAATTCAGCAGAAATACCGTGCCAAAACTGTAACAAGCAGATTGATAGGGAAGATGATACGAAAGAGCATAGCAAAACAATTTGTCAACTGCGCCAACTGTACTGTAATCAAAGTTTCTTCAAAGAGCAGAACATTTCTAAGCTCTGGGCTATCGAATGCACAAATTATGGTCCCTTAGCTGCTTTATTTATTACACACTTAACAAATACAACATATGATGAGTTAAATGAATTCGAATATTACAACACTTGATCGTTTGTCAGTTGACCAAATAATAGAAGTGGGAATAACTATAATAAAACGGCAATAATAAAGTGTTAAACTCAAGTGCCAGTTGGAAATCTCCAAGAAAGGGAAGATCGCAGAAAACCTTTCCAAGTTTATCAAAATAAACAGCTTCTGGATTTCTTATTCGAACTTGTAAAGTCATATTTGTTTCTCTTGGTTGGGAATGTTACTTCCAAGTTTGAAAAAAGGATTTTACCATTAATTTGTTGAAGTAATAGTGAGTTTGTAGTGTAAAAAATTCTTTTTGTTCTATTTATAATAATAACTATTTATTCTTAACTGCGTATAATATGTATATGCATAAACTAACAATCCGATTTGTTTTATTTAAAGACCGGATAATTACTTGCACGCGACTTCGGTTGTCTGCACTACACCACTGAACTACTACTTCATATGATGAAAATTATATCAGAACAAAAAAGAATAATTATATTTCATAAATGGCAGGTTGTGTTGTAGAGAACACCGTATTTATTTAATTATATTTTAAACTCGTTTTAAATAATTATATTAAAGTTATTGAAACCACTTTAGTTTATTATTTATTCATGAGTTAATCCTAATTTTATTAAATTGTAAATAATTTTATTATTGTATTGTCTTCAATCGCCACTTCATATAATTTCTGTAAATATAAATTTATATGTTATACTGAAATGAAACCAATCATTAAAAGGTTTCTTGACTTCAAGATTGTTTAAAATTCAACTTCTATAATTATTACTTTAGTAAAACAAGTTTATCAGTGAATTTTATTTTTCTTTGTTTTTAATATACACGCTATAAAGTATTACATAAAGGAAAATGATCCTTCTATGTAAAGTTAATAATACACCTGATTATATCATTTTTCATGTCATGGTACCACGGAAACACGAAAACTTCATCAGAATTACTAAGTTTAGGGTAGTCTTTATCTATCCGCTTGCAAGTTCAGGATATCGAGGCAGATAGTACCTTTTGGTCAAAGCACCGCCGTGAGTTTGACATGAGAGTGTAGTGGCGGCGCAAGCATGCAGTCGGGAATGCCAAACGGCTTTGAGTAACTCAACCTTCAAAGTCCAAACCTTCACGTGGAATCTTAATCTCAGTCCACAGAATTTCATTAACCGATTAATTTACACCAGCTATAGATAACACAATGGTTTTGAAAGGTGGTCAGTTATCAACTGGTATATGCTCGAATGATTATTCACTTATACTATCCTCACGTATCCAATTCCGTCATCCGTTATCTTGTTTTACTTCACAGCTATGAGTTTTTCGATAGTTTATACGAGCTAATTAAGTTTAAGAGGTTTTAAAGGCATGTTTTTAGATAACTTTTTATTGTTTTTACCGACACAAAAGCGGGCAGTTATTGTTATACAGAAAGACAGGTTTATTATATAAGTTGTAACGAATGAAATTTCCAATTGCTACAATTAGGATTAATTCATCTCTACAAGCAAACATACAAATACATTTTTATAAATGGACCACTGCCATTTATAAAAGCAAAATAAATATCAGGCACTTTTCTATTTTGTAATGGCTTAATCGAATAATCTGTAATGAAAATTTATACCAATATAATTTATCAGATATGTTTGGAACATACATGTGGGTCATATTTATCATAATATTTCACCGACTTCATAAAATATATTTGTTACTAAATTGATACCACACGCACTCATTTTTCTTTAAAGTGTGACGCATTTCTTTGGAACAGAGTGTGAAAGCATTTTCTTTTAGAAAACAGATGGAAACAAGAATCGTCTTCCTTTTATCACACTTGTGATATATGATACTGCAAGTAACCGTCATCTCATAAAAATTAAAAGACTATTAAACAGGATACTTCTTTGTCGCAAGAAATGTGGTCAATAAAGTACAAATAAAAATAAATATATCAAAGAGCTTTTTATATCAGAGAGTTAAAACTGAAACCATATCCATGTTTACGCCCATAATAAATAGCACGAGGGAATGTTTTCCCGAGGGCTGTAAATATTGATTATGCAACTGGTACCAACAAGGTTTTATTTTATTTTGGATCTCGGAATGACAAAATTCAAGAATTCAATATTTTGGGCAAAGGCTATGTTGGCAACGTCATTGTTGTTCTGACACTGTGAGTTTTTGGTGTGCTATGGTTTCTATGTACCTACCTGGCTGGTGATGCTATAGTTTGTAAACAAATTTAATTTTTAAATAAAAAAGGAAAAACCGAGCACGTTAATGACACAGTTTATTCGAAAGAAACTTTGAACGAATTTAAGACCGCGAATTCCAGAGAAAATTCATTTTGGAAAAGTCAAAAGATATGTAAAAGGTTTGTTAATGTGTTACGTGTTAATTTCGTAGCACCCTGTATAGCTATGCTTTTGTGTTATATTGTATAGCGTTTGGGGATTTACGGATTTTCTCTATGTTTAGTTGCCATTTTGATCGTTACTAACTTCCTGTTGATAAGACAACTTACACTTCGTTTCGTTCGATCGTGAGACAACTTCTTTAAAAGAATGTTTTAGTGGCATCGCCGTTTAATTGATTTTCCCTTTATGTTGTGAATTGCATTTGTGTAGATTTACAATTAATTTTTGGTATTGATTTCCAATTTTATTGGTACAGTAAGGGATTTACCGCTAGTTCTTTTAGAGGTTAGAAACACGTTCTCGAGGTTCATATTGTTTAGCCTTTCTTTACGTCCAATCTGTGTAATTCTTTTGACAGGATTCGATATTTAATCGACGTTAGCCGCATTTGGAGGCGGTATAACTATTTCACTAGGTCGCCTTCTATCTAAGGTACTTGTTAACATGTTAAATGTTTGCTTGGTGCATTCTGGTAATTTGATTTAGTCTGTTACAGACCTTCTTATTTATATAATTCGTCTTATTTTAGCATAACTTCATACACTACGTTCTCGCTCATGTTACTTGGTTGTCTTTCTTGGATCACGCTATGTTTGACCTGATTGGTGACGTTCCTATCCAGGGATGGGTCAACTTGTTCAGATTCGTTGGTGATGAAGTTTGGATGGGCTACAGCCTTTGAAAATATGTTGCTACCAACAAATGGCGACGCGCAGAACACCATTAACAAGTATCCATTAACAATTTGCGTTTTGTTTAATCAAACGCAATTATATTTTAATATTTTTAACAAGCAAAATAAATAAATTTTTTATATCCTGGAATAGACTGTAACACTAGTCATGCGGTAAATTCGATAGATTTTGTTGCAGAAAACGGAAAAATGGCAAGGCTACTGGCTGATAATAATTCAATCTAATTTACTAGCCTGAGATTCATCAACGCCCTAGGTGACAAAGGAATCAAGACCACGTTCTGCAGTAAAAGACACTTTGAAGATAATGCATGTGAGAGTTACCTCAAAGAAGTAATCAAAGTTACATCAAAGAGGAAATTAACACATGCGAAACACAATCAATAAGTGAGGTATTAAAAAACAGAAGAGTTTATAAACTATGTTCCTAACGTTACCACAGAAGTTTGTTCCATTACATTATTAAAAGCCATAAAACCTAGAAGACCTTGGAAGAAGGAAGAAGAAGAAAGGGGTCTAGAAAAACTGATACATGAAGCAAAGGAGAAGTAAAAAACACAAGGGAAATATCAGCAGAGTAAGACAGAAAATAAAAGAAGAACCCAGTTTAAAATATGGGTGATCCGAGGTCATTGCAAATCTGTTACTATATGCAAGAAACTTTCAATTGCTTTTGAAGAACCTTGTGTGGCTAGGGTACTATGTGATGGTAACACATATGAAATTTTAAATATGAATGGAAAAGCGAGGAGTCGTTTTCAGATTTTAGATTGTACTTTTACAATTTACCTACTATTAAATTTCAAAGTTAAAGACAATATTTGCAGTTATTTTTAAACAAAAATCTATTACAACGATCTAAAATATAAATATTTCAATAATTAAAAATGATTTTTAGACTTATCTTTAGATTTACGTTGAGAATACATATAGCCTACAGAATCACAAAGGCTACTTTTATATATATATATATATATATATATATATATATATATATATATATATATATATATATATATATATATATATATATATATATATATTAATAAAGGGTACCTTGTCACCTCCAAAGTAGATACCCAGCATACGTTGTCACCTCATATATAACGTTGTGACCTCCGTTTTCGGAGGTCACAACGTTTTGCCCTGTTTTCGACTGTATAATCATATAGATGGTGTTAGAAGCCTAAATTCAAATTTTTGTCTGGAGGTGATAACGTCATACTTATACTCACAAAATTAATTTTTAGTTCAGCTGTAGATCGCTGGCGTTGCCGTCGCTGTTAGTTGTATAATTGCCAATACGATGTCACCTCCGCCTGTATATGTTGTTTTTTGTATCATGTACGGTACGTTGCAGGCTCCACACATTGGCAACGTTGTGTACAAGACCTAAACCACTCAGGTATATAGAATTCCATCGAAACCAGTACCCCTGGCGTAGTTTCGGCCATTTCACGCTACCTGAATTTTTACAGACACTTTTTGGGTATAGTAGCAGCATTTAAATAAATATTTGTAAACTACTCAGAAAATTTAAGGGATCTCTTGAATTGTACGTCATTTTTAAATAGTTAATGATACTTAAGAACAATAAAATAATAATTTCTATTTCATTTAAAAAGTTTTGAATTGAAAACGACTTTCTTTGAAATATGAAAAAAATTAAATAGGAAATACGTTTTAGTCGTAATTATGTATAAATAAAAAATTCATCTTTTTACAAAATGATCATTTCGGATTTACTGGATTATTATTATTTGATTATTATTTTAGGAATTGTCATATGACATATGATATATTCATTCTCGCATCCACAAAGAAAGATTTAAAATCTTTAAAATCTTCAATATTTTTAGTATTACAATTAATATAATAATTAATATAATTTTCAAAGAAAAATAATTTTACTAAGCAAAATAATGTAACATTTGGTATGTAGTTTGCAAATTTCACCAAATTACCCGGTTAATAAAGTTTTCATTGACATTCTAACTATGTTTACATTTGATGAAGGAAAGCATAAGTCTGAAATACTCATTTTGTAATATATATTATGTAATTAGGAGATCAAGCGATATTTTAAATCCAAGAAGATGTTTAACGCCGAGGCGCCAGCCGAGGCGTTATAACATCTTTGAGGATTTAAAGAAGCTTGATCTCCGTATTACATAAGTTGTTTTATTTTATTTCGTATTTCAATCCTAATTTCTCCCTTTTAAAATCCATCCGAATTTATTGTATAAAGAAGCAAGTTGCCTTGTCTGTGTCATCATACGCGTAACTAAGGAGATAAAACGCAGCATGCATGCATGCATGTGGCTATAATGCAACATCAAATTATTTACGTTGCCAACAACAACGGAGATCAAGAACGTCTTGAACTCCGGTATCATTGACAACGGAGATCAAGATATACTTTATATTACTAATTGTGGTATATAAAGAATTGTTTGAAATACGAAATGAAATAAAAAATATTAACTGTTTATATTTTTACATAATTACGACTAAAACATATTTTCTATTAAATTCCATATTGTAGCGGAAAATAAAACCTTACGTCATAATCTTGACATGAAGCTTTACGTACTGAAAGGCTTGAACAAACGTCAGTTTAACATAAAGTGTCGTATTTTTATTATTAGTATAGTCAATTTTTGCATTAAGTTCTTATTTTTTACTATCTAAAGATAGAGACTTCAAATCTTTTCTAATGCCTTTAGTACTGGACCAATATAAAATGTAATATGTTTAATATGGGGGCACGCCCCCCTGGTGGTTGAGACCCCCATTTTGTACCCCTGATTTAATAACGCAACCAAATTGAGCAAAGTTGTGTTGGGAGTGTTCTTGGGGTCGCTGATTATGAATCCAATGAGAAAATTACAAAATTCAAATAGCAGACCCAAAATGGCGGCTCTAAAATAACGGCCTTTGAAATTGAGAATGCGATTTCCGCCATTTCTATTGATTCTAGAGAGAAATTTAAAGAATCAAAAAGTGTTTATAATGTGATTTTGCAAAGGACTACGCTGTTTTGGTTACCTTATTATGTAACCCCTTCGCTCTGCCCTAGTAGTAGAGTCAATTTCTGCATTAAGTTCTTATTTTTTACTATCTAAAGATAGAGACTTGAAATCTTTTGTAATGCCTTCAGTACTAGACCAATATCAAATGTAATATGTTTAAGATAGGGACACGCCCCCTCGGGGGGTTGAAATCCCCATTTTAAACTCCCAATTTAATAACTCGGGAAGTTTTCAACCAAGTTGAGCAAAAACTATGTTGGAGGGAGCTGTGAGGTCGTTGATTATGAATCAAATAAGAAAATCACAAAATTCAAAATGGCGGACACAAAATGGCGGTATTTTAGATTGAAAATGCGATTTACGCCGGTCCTATTGATTTTAGAGAAAAATGAGAAAAGCCAGAAAGTGTTTAGAATGTGATTCTGCATAGGAATACATAATTCCGGTTACCTTATTATGTAACCCCTTCACTCTGCCCTACCGAGATGCCCACTAGGGTTGATTGAAGGGGGTTACATAATAAGGTAACCAAAATAGTGTATTCCTATGCAAGATTACATTCTAAACACTTTTTGACTCTTTGGATTTTTCTCTAAAATCAATAGAAACGGGCGTAAATCGCATTTTCAATCTCAAATACCGCCATTTTGAGTTCGCCATTTTGTATTTCTTAATTTTCTCATTGGACTCATAATCAGGAACACCAAAACCCCCCCCAACATGAATTTCACTCAAGTTAATGGAAAACTTCCCGAGTTATTAAATTGGGAGTGTAAAATGGGGGTTTCAACCCCCCGAGGGGTAAAACCGCCATTTTAAACATATTACATTTTATATTGGTTCAGTACTGAAGGCATTAGAAAAAATCTCAAGTCTCTATCTTTAGATAGTAAAAAATAGGCACTAAACTTATGCAAAATTGAAAATTCTAAAATCAATAGAAACGGCGTAAATCGCATTCTGAATCTCAAAGGCCGTTATTTTAGGACCGCCATTTTGAATTTTTCAATTTTCTCATTGGATTCATAATCAGTGACTCCAAGAACCCTCTCAACATAAATTTCGCTCAATTTGGTTGCGTTATTAAATTAAGGGTACAAAATGGGGGCCTCAACCACTAGGGGGGGCGTGCCCCCATTTTAAACATAGTACATTTTATACTGGTCCAGTACTGAAGGCATTACAGAAGATTTCAAGTCTCTATCTTTAGATAGTAAAAAATAAGAACTTAGGCATGTTTTTTACAAAAATTTACTCTACTATATAGAATGACTAGTTTATTATAAAGCAGGGGATGAATGAACTTTCGTTCAAAGAGAAAAAATTGCAACACATGAAAAAAACGTTATAGGTCCTGTAAATGATTCTCCTTAGTTATCGTTTCAAGATTTCAGACGCGACTTCTGTCTTCCTTCAGAGATCAAACTCGTTCTGTAAAGTTTCATTGCCGGATTTATAACATAAATAACTATAAATCAAAAATGTTTCTTTTTATAACATTCTATTCGTAAAAAAATCCTATACTAACATCCTATCCTATTCGTTTGTTGGCGAAGGAAATGGACATGAGCTCCAGATCTATGTCGCCACTGATCAAGGAAGGCCTTAGTATGAGGACTGGACACTTGTGAACAGCTCGACATAATGAAATAAGAAGAGTTGGAGACAAGTCTCATTTGCAGAGATAGGTGAAACATTTTCATCGCCCAATCATGTTTCCCTGCATTTTATATTTGGATTTAGGATTGATGCATTATGATTACAATTAAAGTAATTGTCAAACAATCCACATACTTGATTTGGAAAACCCGTTTGCACATCGCAGCTAGGATGCGTGAACTCTCCTAAAGTCATTCTAGATTCCTTATAGGAATCGAGCCCAATTAAGTAAAATACTTGTATTTACTCTATAGCGGAGTTGTTCACATGATAAGATTATTATTTATTTATTATTTAGGCGGAGTTATTTATCGCTCGTAAATAGCAACAAACAAAGTCACTTTAAATCCAAATAAAACATACTATTTTTTTCCACTAGGGTAAAAGTGCCTCCTCTCTATGATTAGAAGTTTAGTCTAGCAATACCAACAATTTTTTATTAGAAGAAAAAAAATTAAAACAAAGGTCTTTGAATAAACCCCAGCGTGGCTGAATACTGGACAGTCAAATGTCGTTTTCTCGGCATTGATCCAAGTGTAGGCGCATTTCCAGATATCGAATCTTGGTTCTCTAACTCATGTTTAATATGTATTTATTTTTAAGCGTTTTATATGTATAAATGACGATGTACTTCAAACAATATTATTGCTTGGGTGATTGTTAAATCTAAGACGGCTGTGAAAACTGCTGCAGCGCTATATTTCCAGCGGTGTGTTGGACGCACCGATTTTCACTCACATTTCAAGCAATTTTCAGATTCTGAGTCTCGGTTGTTTAATTGTCACTCGAGGATTAATCAACAACCTGATACTAATTTTTGGTTTACTAAACGTTGTACAAGTCGGAGCCAATGTTCAGAAACCGAATCAGGGTTCCTTACAACTTGCCCAAGCTTCAGCCAATTTTCACCCGTTAGGTCAATGCCAGTTACCCATAGAATATACTTAAGTCAAATATCAGATACTATTTTGCTAATTTGCTTTAGCTAGTCTAAGTCAATCTCTGCATATCAAGTGCCGGTTACATACTTATCACCCAAAACCTTAGCCAACTTTGAATCTTAGGTTCGCTAAACTAACTCCAGTTTTAGCAATCTTCAAAATTCAAAATCTTGGTTTCTTACCCTTCGGCTAAGGTTGGGTCAATATTCATATTATATTTTGCTAAATTTCTGTAAATGTGGTTTATTGTAAAGATGGATTAGTGGTTGCTAACCTACTGAATTTTTATGAACTTAAACTTACACTGGCAAGACTACCCAATAAACATTTATATTTATATAATAGTAACCATAAACTTATGGTGCTCAAAATTAGTGATATTAAGTTTGTTGTTACTATTGTATAAATACAATGTTTATTGGGTAAAGTGTAAACTATATTGTCTTACCGACTGTACATATGTATTTGCACAAGAAGACGTACACTATGAAAGTGTTAGGTTTGTACGGTCTCAATATGTGTTGAGAGTCTAAGACATTAATCATTTATACGAATTTTCGATTTCTTCGTATTTATTTTGTTAATGAACATTTTATATCCAACACAAAAATTGACTTTGCATTCAGTTACGGCGAAACAGTAATGGTAGACTTCGTTGCTTGTTTGCACTAGCATTCATTAAAGGAAAAGGATTGTGTAATAGTTGCTTTGTTTCTCAATTACCAGCCTTGGTACTACATTAACATTTAAGATCGGTCCAAGACTAACTTTAGTTTTATTGCGATATCGGTGTCATTTATTGTCCAAAACATTGCATAACGTATTGGTTTTAGCCAATAACAACCAATATTGGGTAACTCTGATCTTTCCATGTCTGAGACCAAGCTTGGTATCAAATTATCATCCCTACTTTAGTCTAGCAGTGGGTCATTTTCGGATATTAAGGTTGTGCCAAGGTTGATAAACATTGTTTCAAACAAAAGCTTATAGTGGTATTTTGTTTTAAATGGAGAGCCGCGATTGCTAACATAATTAAGCGTCAAATAAACTGCCACTTTTAATTCTGATAACGCAATATACCTACTATTTATCTATGGTTTATACAATGTTATCAAAAAAGACTACATTAAGTTAAACCTGTCTTTAATGTGGACTTAAAGTACACGTTCCATAAAACGTACATGTTTTGTCGTTAGTAAGTGCTTTATTTAAAACATAAGTTAAAACAAATTTACAAGAGGTAGGTACATGTATAACAGTGTAACATACGTATTCTGTATTTCGTTAGATCAACAAATGCTGGAAAAAATGTCTTAAGCAAAAATTCTATAAAAATGTTGATTAATTTGTTGTGTTTCGATTTGTTTTAATCTTAATAAAGTTGGTAACTCTTTTTGTTAATCAAATCACGGGAAATTCAATGGTCCTACATGATACGTGCGTGACTTCGGAAACAACAAGCATTTGTTGTAAAAAACACAATATTTAATTTGTTTATATTAAACTCTTATCGAGTTTAGTAAAAATTAAAAGAGTATCTGCCTTTATTTCAATCGAAATGGAATCTGGATAAAAGCATATTCAATTTAACTGTTATTCCCGAGATAAAAAGAAACTTTATAGAATAACATATTTATACAAATACTACGTTACATAACTGATTTATGTCTAATACATCTAAATTTCAAAAATGTGCTATACTAATTATACGCAATATTGGTACTGGTTGCGTTCTTATTGACTTTTATTGACAATAACAAAAGAATTCCCTTTTTCTGTTTTTTTTTTATATTTTTAATTCATTATAGAAAGAAATCTCTTTCTAATATATCACCGATCTAAGTATTTCTAATCAAATTACTAAAGTTTTCATTTAAAAAATACAACTTTATGTAGTAAACCAGAAATCAATGATTATAATTAGAAAAGCCTTATTCAACTAGTCAGTGCTACTCATAAAGACGGTTTAATAGTGTCGAAACGGCTTTTTAATATCTTTAATAACAATTCATAAGAAATACAAAAACGACAATTTCCTATAACTCAAAAAATAAAAAATAAGTAAATCGAGAATGCTCGCTTGTTTTCTTTTGTTATCTGGCCACTAAAATGCCCTCGGCGAGCAATTTAAACCACCCGATTTCAACATCTGGAGACCCACAAGAGAACCTTTTTATGAAATGTGCATCAATGGAATGTGGAGTCAACGCTCTGTATATATAACTGCACATAACGGTGGTATCTTCTGACCTCCGAACACTTGGCAGCGCTGCTGGAGGTAACAGCGAACTATAAGTATCTTCTTATATATAAATTTTGGAGGTCGGTTCGTATCTTCTGTATACTCTATATATGACAAAATAAAACAAGGGAAATAATTTCCCCTTTCTTGAGATTCGGATTCTAGAGGTTCCCCTCATCACAAATATAACAAATTTTTAGCAATATATCCACGGGAATACCCGGAAGTCAGGCCGTCTCCTCTGTATGACGGAGGTGACAGCTTAACAGGCATCAATATATATATATATATATATATATATAATAATAATAATAATAATAATAATAATAATACTGCCTTTATTGAGTTTTATGTTGTACATTATAGTAAAGATGTATTAGCATTAATGTTAATTTTAACAAGTATTGTACAATGAAATTGTTAGTGAAAAAATACGCTAATAAAAGAAGGCGAAGTTCAGCTTGTCAAGAATTGACAGCTGCTCTGCCACTTAACCTTCTGTATCGACAACTTACATCTCTATACATTAGAGTTTTAGGCACTCTGACTATTTTGTAAATACAAGTAATATGTGTAATTATAAGATAACTGAGATCTTAATTAAGGATCATTTTATATATATATACATTAAAACTTACAGTTCATTGTTTATTCTACACTAAGATTAGTAATATTTAGTTCTAGGTTAGATTACAATATATATTTATTTAGTTAAAAAGAGAATTTATGTTTACATAGTTAATGCGTACAATTGATTATTCAACCTCATTTAGTAGTATTCGACGAAATTCGATCCCAAATCTCTTAACAGACAGTTTCTTTAGGTTCGGTGGAATATTATTGTAAATTTTGGTGATCCTATATGAGAAGCAACGCTTGAAAAATTCCGTGCGGTGCACTGGAGGAGTTAGTGTACCCCGGAACCTCAAGTTTAGATTATGTACGTCTGATCGATAAGTTATTTTATTATATAAATAGACTGGAGTTTTGTTCATAATGATATCATGGAACAAGACTGCAGCATGCAGAAGTCTTCTACTAGACATGTTTAACCACTGCAGATCTCTAAGTTTGTAAGACACATGATCGTACTTTTTTATGCCAAAGATCATTCTAAGGCAGGCGTTTTGCAATTTTTGAATTCTGTTTGCATCTGCGACGGTTAGACATGGATCGTAAAGGATATCACAGTAATTGAACCTAGATAGGACATATGATTGACAAAGCATTACCTTTAACTGCATGTTTAAGAAATGTCTAGAATTATAGATCATTTTTAAGCAGGCGAACCCTTTTTGTATACACGAAGATATGTGACGATTAAATCTTAAGTCGTTATCAATACACACTCCAAGATCCTTTACATACTCTTTTTAGATAAGTCGGTCGCCGTCAATTTGAACATTGATCCTGTCCATTACAGACGCTCGCACATGGTTTTTACCAAAAAGTATAGCTACCGATTTTGATGAGTTTAGTCTGAGATCTAGTTTATTAGAGACAGAAAGAAGTTTATTTAAGTCCGAATTTATTCTCTCGCATGCTAGTTGGACTTGGGATGCTTCAAATGTGTAATATAGCTGAGTATCGTCTGCGTAAAAATGTGCTTTGCAGTACTTAAATATATTTTCTAACACAGAGATGTAGATTATAAATAATAATGGAGCAAGTACTGATCCTTGCGCCACACCTTTGCTTGTTTTTTCAAAGCTAGAGATTGAATCAGCTACTTTCACTGCTTGTTCTCTATCGGTGGTGAAATTGCATATTAAAGCAACTGCCTGCGTAGTAAATCCGACGAAATGTAAAATGGCAAATAGTGTTTTGTGATCAATTGTATCAAATGCTTTAGAATAATCTAAAAGAACAAGGAGAGTTACTTTATTTTGATCTGTTGCTTGTATAATGTCATCCACTATAGTTAGTAGGGCGGTACTGCAGCTATGTTTTGGTTTGAAACCTGATTGTAAATGTGGAATAATGTCATTCACGCGCAGGTGGGTACGTATTTGGCTTTCAATTAATTTCTCAGTAACTTTGGATAGTAGTGGCAAAATGTTTATAGGACGCAAATCTTTGAAATCTTTTGGACGTGATATTTTAGGTAGTGGTGTAATAATAGATTTTTTCCATGAGTTTGGGTAAACAGACTGGGTTAAGCAATAGTTGATTATATGAGTTAGGATTGATAAAAGAAAAGGTATGCACAGCTTTATTATATAGAGATTTAGTCCATCTGAACCAGTAGCATTTGAACGAATTTGCAGGATAGTTTTGAAGACTTCGTCCTCAGTTACTTGTGTGAATGAGAGTGTGGATATGACCGTCGGTTTTAAATTGTTGTTGTAGTAATCAAGAAATTCATCTTTTTGGGAGACTGTGTCAGGAATACAATTAATAAAGTAGTGATTAATTTCATTTGGATTGTTCAAATGCGGAGGCAACGACGTATCTTTTGACTTAAGAGATATATTGAGTTTTTTTAAGTCGTTCCATATCAGCTTGGGATTTCTTGTTTGATATACGTTATTAAAATAGGCTTTCCTTTCTCTGCGAATCGCGGTTGTTATTTGATTACGAAGGGTTTTATAATGATTCCAATAATGGAGAGATTTTTCTTTCTTAAAATTTTGTAATGCATAATCACGGTCTTTCATCATAATTTTGATAGTGTTTGTAAGCCAAGGGGCGGGTTTTTTTGTAAACCGGGATGTTTTAATAGGTGCGTGGATGTTCAGTAGAGTTATCAGATTTTCATTTAAAATAGAGACTTTGTCGTCTATATTATCAGTGTCATATATATTTCGCCACGGTAATGATTGCAGATGATCGTTGAACTGTAGATAGTTAAAATTTCTAAAATCTCTGTAACTGCGAATGACATTAGTCCGTTTTGTACCAGGAAGATCGATGGTGCAGTGGACGAGATGATGGTCAGAGATATCAAGGCTGATTACCCTTACATCTTTTATAGTTGTTTTGGAATTTGTTATTATGACATCTAACAAAGTAGCAGAATTTTGAGTGATACGCGTCGGTTCATTGACAATCTGAACGAGACCCATGCATTCTAATGATGATATAAATGTCTTTACTACAGGAGCGTCAGGGTTTAGAAAGTCAAAATTTAAATCACCGAAACAAAAAATATAATCGTATCTTGAAATAATTTCAGTCATGGTGCTTTCAAAATGATCTATAAATTCTTTACAGTTGAAATTGGGGGGTTTATATATTATGCCAAATGCGGCTGAATGATTATTAAATTTCATAGAGATCCATAGTTGTTCGTTATAGTTACCCGCATTGAAAGTGTTATGTCTTATATTACTTCTGAGGAATACTCCAACTCCCCCACCGCGACCGCTTCTAGCTTTATGAATAAAGTTGTAACCAGGAATATCGACCACATTCGTGGGTGTTTCTGTGTTCATCCATGTTTCGCTGACGGCCACCATATCATAACCAGAGTCCAAGACATAGGATCGAATCTCATCGATGTGAGCAAGTAGTGATCGAGCATTAATATGTGCACATCTGAAATGATTTACCATTATTTACAATTTAATCACAGTGTATATGTATATTTATTTATATAGATAGTGTAATATTCTGTATTCACATTTAAGTAGCTGTTTAGTAATAAAAAGTTATTTTCCAATTATTTATTCATTACAACAGAAATTAGGAGAGATAGTCACTGGCTAAATTGTATATAAAATAAAAATTAAATGAAACGTTTCAATTAGTAGAATTTTATTATAGAACCTGTTGAAGTTTTTATTAATTTCCAGCTGTAGCAATCTAATGCAATATTTTCTTCATAAATAATTGATTTATACAGAAAAATTATTTTTTCTATTTAAGAAATGTAGAATTTGTAATGTCAATATCGTTAAATTCGAGCTGATCTGAGGAGCGAGATAAATATTGCAAAAAGTGATTAGTTAAGATTGAGGTTTGCTATCAGGATGCTAATTTTAAGATATTTAAATATTTGGCAGTACATTAAATTGAATAAAACTAAAATTGTATTCAGACTGTTTTATGATAAATTTAAGATTATAGTGAAACAAAAAAGTTCTTTCAATAATATATGCTATTTTTCAGATTTAATTAATCTTCGGACTCTGTACTAATACTATAAACTAAACAAAAATAATAATTTCTTGTGAGTTAATACGTGGTATTAAACTATAGTTAACTAAAAATAATAACTTAATTTTAATTACTTAATAATACTTAATTTTTATGTGTTACTTGAAGAGAGCGGGAGCCATCACGTTCCTTTATTTTCCCTCTAGGATCTTGTGAAGATCGTCCTTGCTCGCTATTGTATACTTATTATTTTCTTTTTTCAAGAATATCTTGCCGTCTTGCGACCATACGTTCATGCGGTTGAAGTTTTCTTGTACTTCTTTCAGTAATTGTTGCGGATATCTTGTTAGGTCTTCACGAATTATAATCTTAGTACCTTTTAGTTTAGTTTTGTTTCTGTAGATTAGGGATCTATATGCGTAAGACGTGAATTTTATAATTATCGGTCTTATTTTATTTGTGCTTTTTCTACCTAGTCTGTGACATCTGTCTATGTTATCACTTGTTATTGTGATACCCATTTTCGTATTGAATATCTCTAGCACTACTCTATCTGTGTTTTCACTATCTTGTTCTTCCACATTATAGATATTCAGGTTATTACGCCTCGAATATTGTTCTAGTTTTTCTATATTTTCTTCGGCTTTTTTCAATTGCTTCTTTGTTAATGTGTTTTCCATTTTTAGGTTTGTTATTTCTTCATTGATAGTTTGAAATTTTTTCTCTAATTCTTCCACAACTGTTTTAGCGATTGCATCGCTGAGCTTCTTTTGCCAACTAGCATCTAGAATCTCGTTTATTGTTTCTTTAATACTATCTTTCGATCGCGTGTTTGACATCTTATACGAATCGACAATAAATAGCAATATAAATGAATTTAAAACGTGTGACTTTTACTCCGCTTTATGCCTTTATCTATACATTCGACCGACCGCGACCGGCTTGAGTGAGTGTCGAGTGTCGATATATATATATATATATATATATATATATATATATATATATATATATATATATATATATATATATATATATATATATATATATATATAAATACCAAACCTACCAAAATATAGCTGTGCTGGAAGTATCAGCTTGACCTAAATAACACTAATTTAGTTTTTGCCGGCTAACCCCAATAAGTCGGAGAGGGGCGGGGTAATACAAGATAAAAAACAAGCACCACTTCGTTTTAAAACAATTCTTATTACTAAAGCTTCAAACTTCTTAGATAAACGAAGAAATAGATCTTTTACTAACATATAGACAACTTCCACAATTTTGGTAGTACGGTGCATATACACTTACAGACGACAAGCTGGAAAGCAAATGTTAAAACCACACAATAAATAAATAGTAGTAAATAAAACACAAACATGTAGTGAAATGTAAACTTTCTAAGTAGGGCTTTATTATTTATCGCAAATTGTAAACGGTATTTATACTGATTAAGGATTTAAATGTATAGCAAAATTAACAGAATGGTGATTTGTATCACAGTGGTTGCAAATCTTAAAAACTACCTTATGACAATTTCACTACTTGAGATCTCATTTCAACTTGTACTTAAGACTAACATGCATGAATAAATAAATTGTATAAACGTTTTATAAATATATAGACACATAGATAAAGTGACATAATATACATATACATTACAGTTCCAAACAAACATCCCACCATTCGATGACCCACGAATGATACAGTACGGTTTAAAAGCCTTGCTTAGGGTTTTTCGTTTCACCCTCCGGTATAATCTTGTTACATACAACCCTGTACGTATGTATGCAGGTACGAATCCAAAGGGGAAGACCTTCAAATTAAACCACCCAAAGTCAAAGGGGCAGGAACAGGAAAAAAACAACGAGCAACGAAACCCAAAAGATAAAAGGAAGGAAAAATAGACCTAAAAATAACACCCTGTATGTGGTATTAATTTTAAGTATTTGCACAGAATTTTACCGTTCGATAAACTGAAAGGTCTTTTATTACACGATTCCTTCAGGGCAACTAATAGAAAAAATGTTACCTAAAATAGAAAAAAAAAATTTAATGAGATTTTAGCACAAGGTGGAAAATAAAAAAGGTTTACCTAAATGGTTAACACTAGAATCTACTCCGTCTAATTGACGATTAATCACATATAAACAATCAAATGATCATATTGCTGGATGCGAGATTTTCTCCGCTAAAGCGAATTATATCAAAACCAATTTTCTATTTCATCTCACATTCAACATCTAATGCAAGCCTACCATTTTGTTATATAAACTGCCTCATTGAGAATGCGGTGTCGCGAATTTACGATCAAGAGAGGAAAGGGGTAACCAGTGACAACCAAACGAACGGAGAAGCTTGTTTTTAAACAGTGACAATCGAAAAATTTGTAGATAAACATTATGTTTTCGATGTCGATAAAAATCATCTAGTGTTTATTTATTATAATGTTTTATATTGTGATTATTTTTCTGAGATCGAACTGGGGGGCTTATATAAAATGATATTAAGTAAAAGAACTGTTGGTATGTGTTTAGTATATGAGTTTAAACTTATCTTTTTACAATGCAAACTACTTATAACTTTTCAATCATTTCCACGGCATTAAATTCGATTTGGTCTTTTTTATATTTTTTTGTACGTAGTTATTTTGGAAAGAACGGGATGAATCCACAAGTGATTCCCTATAAAAGTTTTGTACAAAAATTAGTATTTTATGAGACATTTTATTATTCAATAATATGCACAATTAAAAACAATTTAATTCACTTATTTCAATTCAGAAAATTTGTTAAATATTTAAGTTATATTTTATGATACAGTTAAAATATAATAATCTAAAATACATTGAAAACGTTGTATACATGTGGAATAATAAAAGAGGCTTAACAGATAATACAACGTACCAAGCATAGAGAAGCAATACTATAAAGTGAATTCATACAAAAGGGTAGAATTTTTTACTGAAAATCTTAACTTATTGCAGCAACGGAGGTAAGTGTATAGAAGTTAAAAATACTGTAACGTACACTATAATTATAAACTGTTAACGAACTTAAACTAGATTATTTACAGACTATTTATTTACAATACAGCATTTAGTTTTATATTTATTTATATTCTAATAATTCACGATGCGCGTATCCAATTACTAGTTGAATAATAATAATCCCTTCATGTTTTGTGACGGGTTATATATCCATACGTCCACGCTCTAGAACAATCTGCCGCACGTCTCGAACATTGTAGATGTGCCGGGAACCTTCTCGCATGTTTGCTGCCCGTGTATAGGGATTTTCGCATTCATTACTATACCATGTATACACTTGGAACCTTGGTAGTAATCAATAAACGGTTTGTTATTGAATGTGTCAAGGAATAATTTAATAATACGAATATTATAAGTAATCTAGTATATTGGATAATCAGTTAGTATATCGTAGATTAGGTTTGGCTGTTTTGTAAAACTATTGACTTTATGTAAAGCTGTTTCGGTTTCTTACTTTGTAATAAAAAAAGCTTTTTTCATAACTTTTCTAAAAATTTTGACTTCTTTTGTATTTGTTAAAGTAACTGCTGAAATCTTCCAGTACCGAGAGCCACTAAAAGATTAATAAAAATAACATTGGTCAATAAGAAATTCTTTTTGGTATAAGAATTTTTCTCTTATTGAGGTAGTATGCTTTTCTGTTGGATGAGCATCTTTAAAAAACAAATTGTAACTTTAAGCTAAAATATTCCTCAAGCGAAAGAGTTTTTTAAAAATATTGCCCGTAATAAAATGCACTAACTTTAATGAAATTCTCATTTCTCTTCCATAAATAAATTCCACTGAGATTTAAATTTGCCAAGCTTTACATTTGAGAAAGTTACGGAACACAATAAGAATGTGCCGTTTTCTATCTTTCTTTTTTAATAATTCCTGCACAAATAAGCTACTAGAAGCTTATATGCATATTTGTTAGGTGAATGGGTACTAAAATCGACTAATTAATAATGAGGTATTAATAGCCTGTCAACGCCAAGGTGGTTGCTTCTGTCCTTGAGGCAATACGAGCTTAGTGTTAAGTGCCTCTAATGCATACGTTTCGTCTAATACTAGTAACCTTATGCAACGCACTTGTGTATGTATCTTGACATACTAATTTACGAAAGACAAAAAGAGAGGGCATTTAAATGTTTATTCTCGGCCTATGTAAACATTAAAATAAGTCCTTAATGCATTTGCAGATTGTATTTATCCAAAATCAATATTGTACTAAAAGACCAACAAGCAACAGGAACAAAGAATATTTTTAGATGTAGAATTAGCGTGCAGCCCTAGCAAACATTTACAGACTCAGAAGATCAAGTCAAATATCAAACAAGGTAATACAAATGGTAGTCAAACGGTGTTGTTTGCCTTACGGCGCCACTGTTTCGAATGAAGATTTGTAAAAGTCATTGGAAGATATTAAATAAAATATTTGTAAGGAAGCGGAATCTTAAATGGAATAATTTATTAATAACCTGTTATAAAAATACCTTTCTTGATTGAAAAATATTTTTCTAATAAATAATGTTGTTGAAGTGTTCTAACTTTAGTATATTTAAACAATTATGATGTGTTTTAATTTTAATCATTTTCAGATAGGTACATCACTTCAAAGACTTTGAAAACAATATATTTTAATAATAATCATTCATTAGCAGGTATAAAAGTTTTGGCATCAATGAAATCTTTAACATTGTCTAAGCAATGGGAAATTAAAGTTCAAAGCTACTGCCGAACATACATTTAGTATTTTGTTTACTATGCATGGATTTAAATTTTTAACATTTAGGTAAATGTTTGCATTTCAAACGTTAATTAGAGGATATCACAATTTATTTCAATCAAATTTTTTTAATTTAAAATTGTAATTTTGGAACTTTTCTTCTGGTCGAATTATAATGTCTATAACATATTTAGCTACCTGAGATGAAAAACTTTTATTAAAGTGTTAGCTCTCTTTTTTGTATTTTTATGGGCTGCAATCAAAACTGATATTTAAAAATGGCATATTATGTACCAGTAATTTTCATACAGTTTTAATACATTAAATAACTAATATTTTACAGATATAGATTTTATTTTAAGTCTATAAAATGTTCAAACATTCCAGTTCTCTTTTATGTATTTTTGTGTGCTGGAAACAAAACTCAATTGTGAATTTAATACAAATTTCCGAAAAGCTTTTGTAAATATTAATTTTCATGCCGGGTTATGATTGATTTAATAATTATTGAAATCTGAACCTTCCTACCGCAATAGTTCCGCAAGTCCCGGACCTCGACACTGACATACTGTATACAAGGTGTCCCATTAAGGCGTAGTCAGACTTTGCCAGTGATTAGATAACCATTAAAGAAAGGAAATTCCTATATACCATTTATCTCGTACCTCTATACTTTTGGAGAAAAACGGCATCGAAGTTCAGCCTAAAGTTTTAAAATTTAATACTTTGAATGCACATGACACATATTTTAAAGTTCAAGCTTCAAGGTGATAAACAATACTACTTACTTGTTTTCGAGAATGTGCAAGCTATCATAATAAAGTAATAACCCGTCTTTATTTTGGTCAAGTGTTTCGTGGAAGAACAGATAAATAAATAAGAAACACACTCGTGTTAGATATTATGTTTCAAAAACGGTATTTTTGTTTCGTGATTAGTGCTTTGTAAGACAAGTTCATATTCCTTTAATAGGTACGTTAACCCCTATTATGTGTAATACAAGCAGGTCTGTGAATAAAAAAATATTTTCCTATTAATTTTGTTTACAGTAAATTAAATAAGATATTTTCGAATATTCGCTGTAAGGTAATTTAGTATTCCATTAGTAGTATTACGTGTTTTGATTATTACATTTTTGTTTCTGATAACCGCGTGCCAGTTGTGTTATTTTTTGGGCATGCTGTACTGTATTATTTCCTACTATTTTTTATTTAAAATAATATCTATTCCCAGAAAGTACATACTATGTAATAAATAAAGGGTATCGATTTCTAGTCAAAAGCAATAAAATCATCAATGTAGATACCGTAAATATTCATCATAAATATGCCATCAGAAATGCGCTGGTAAAGTCTGGTGCAGGGGCTATGAGACACCCTGTATAGTGTATATGAGAGGTACCTGCTGCGAACTGTATAATATCATTGAGCGCTTTTCATACAAACTTTTCTTGTTTGTTTCTTGATGTACATATTCCTCGAGGCGCAGCGCAGCGCAGGTTTCCCGAATCTTGCTCATAACGGTTTCAGAAGTTAAATTAACAGATAGGTGGTTTACAGGGTGTACCTAATATAACTAGAACACTCTTAATAGTAGGTAGTTGTAATGATTTAAAACATACATATTTTCCTTATCACGTGTGATCGCTTCCTGCTAGTTTTCGAGAAAACTGCATTTTAAATTTCAAGTACGTCCGTAAAATTTTTAAATATATGTCATATACGTTGCACTTATATTATTAAGGTATAACCAGGTATAAAACTTTGTCTCTGAGCAACAACTCTGGAACAACTAGCAACAGTACGTTTAGTGATATTGCTTTGTATAATATTTTCTAGCCAATTTAATACCCAATTTGTGTTATATTTGACCTATTTTCACTGCTAACAATGTGTGGCATATTTGAATAGCTAGAAGTTCAATTACTAATAAACCAATTGCTTTTGGTTTCTTAAGATCCCCTTTTCTAATTTGATAATGAGTTAAACATACGGTGCGATTCTAAAGTATGGAATAAATACGATAAAAAGGAAAGTATTGATTATTGCAAGAATTCCAAAAACACGTCAATTTTGTTTTTAAAGTCCGCACTTTTTGACATAATATTCAAATATACAAGGTGATGCGTTTAAGTGTGGTGACGTCATCGGCATTTTTTTAAATGGTAACTTGAATTTTTTACTAATGAATTTCATATTAAACTACGCATTAATATTAAACAAATACCATTATTTAAGTATTTTTAAGAAGTTTATTTTTACTCTTAAAGGACAAGAATGCAACAGGCTTATTCGTTTTTTCTAGGTGACTGAAGGCACATCCACAGATCCAGATGATCCAGTTAACTGGCACATTGACGATTCCTTGCGGGATAGATTTGCAGCTACAGGAATATATCAGAATCTCGACAAAGATTTCTCGATTTCATTAACAAAATACCCTGACCAAAAAATGGTTCTGCTCAAAAAGTGTATTTGTTCGGAAACTTGGAAATGGAGAGGTAGTCAATTACTATGGTGTTTTCACCTTCTACAGGGGGGGTATTTTGCGCTGTCTGTAAAATTTTTGGTGAGACCACGCAGTTATCCATTTCTGGATTTAGTGACTGGCTTAGTAAGAGCTAGTAACCAGACGAGTAAAACGCTTCAAGTGGTTGACATTGATATAAAAAAGAAGTGGTTGCATTATATGATTCGTTGCACGGGTATCTCGACAGCATATGGAATGAATTCGAAGCGCTTGATTCTGAAGATTATACTCTTCGCAAAAATAGTATATACCAGCATGATGTAATGAGGAAAAGAAAAAGGAAATTACAGTTTAATGAAGCCAAAGACGAAGTTGAATTTAGTGACGGCAAGACCAAATTTCGAACGACAGTTTTTTTTTCCTTTAGTTGATAAATTCATGACAAAATTGTGAAAGCGGCGGGAAGCGTATTTAGAGTCAAACGGGGACTTCCTTACAAAACTGAAAACATTAAATCGTGCAGAAACGGAACTGCTTTACCTTGGTGAGAATATATAATAAAGACCTTGTGAAAGATCAATTGAAAGACGAAATCTTTCAACTGAAAGATCTACCTGATAGTTTATTAGAACCACACTCGAGTTTACTTACAACAATAAAAACCAATAGCATCGCTATAATATTCCCAAATGTGGAGATAGTATTAAAAACCTTCACTTACAAAGCCGTCACAAACTGCTCCGGCAAGCGATCATTTTCAACTCTTAAGAGAGTTAAAAAGTATTTAAGGTCGAAGTTATCCAAATCTAAATTAAGCAGTTTATCCATAATGA
This sequence comes from Agrypnus murinus, assembly GCA_929113105.1. Lineage (NCBI taxonomy): Eukaryota > Metazoa > Arthropoda > Insecta > Coleoptera > Elateridae > Agrypnus > Agrypnus murinus. The sequence goes on from OV816024.1 coordinate 106,628,652, forward strand.
TCATAGAATCAGAATTGTTGAAAAATCTCGATTTTATAGAAATTATTGAAACTTGCGCTCCCAATAAATTTCGAAAAAAGACCTTCAGCTAAAATGTATATTTTTGTTTGATGCCTTTTTAATAACTATTTATTACTACGTTCCTAAGTATACTCTTTCTTAAATGAAAAAAAATTATTAATATGTATTTGTGTTTAATAATGTATAAAAAATATTATATTTCATATATATTTGTGTTCCAATAAAATGTGCGTCTACTTGTTATTATACTATGTGTAGTATGTACATGAGTCAATTTATGAAACTATTTAAGAGCCATTGCAAAAAATAGTGAATCTCTCCGATTAACTCAAAAAACATATATTAGAACAGTATTAATGGGATTTATTGCTCATATAATCAGCAGAGCTCAATATTGAAGTGTGAATTTTTATCATTTTTGATAAGGTAGTTGACGATCAAAAAGTCCACTATGTCACGTTATATTAATAATTCATAAAACAAATTGTACATTGGTATACGTTTCTGTTCTAATGCGGTATTATCCTTGTTTAATAGTAGTTCAAATGATGTATGTCGCTTTGGAAACAAGATCATTGGTAATGAGTATTGGAACTAACTACCCATCTACGAACTTTCACGACTTCCACCTTGTTTGAAGTCACTGCTCGTATTGGGTTAACTTTTACCAGGTTAAAAGAGGAGGTAGTAGAAACGTTTACCCTTCTGTCAGAGCAATTGTATACTGGGTACCAAATAAGAAAAACACCAATTTTGACCTTACAAAAGCAAAATATAATCATAATAAAATTTAATGTTTCTTAAACAACTTACAATTTCTATGTATAAAACCTAAAGATTTATGGCATTAAATAAAATCTTGCCAACTTGTCCACGAAATTATCGTATTTCGTCAAAATATACACAAAGATCTCTAATTTAATTTTAGATATAAAAACAGAAGACACAAATTACATATCTATACCATATTTTTATAAAGTATTTGAAAAAGTTGCACATAAGGTATATATACTAATAAAAACCAATAATTATAAAATTGCCTTTAAAACCAATCTAATACTTTTTTGTTTTTATTTAATACTAAAAACAGAACACACGATAAAATGAAATCGGGCATTTACCGTTTGAATTGTTCATTTAGTAGATAGGTATGTATTGAGCAAACACTTCGAAATTTTGAGATAAAATGTAAAGAACACGTACGTTGTTACTGAAATAAATATTCTGAAAAATCTAATTATGCCAAACACCTTTTAGAACAAAATCACACAATGACTCCTAAAAACAATATTAAATTTCTACATTTTTGTAATAAACGCAAATTAGACATTTTAGAAGCTTTTAGGATATACAAACATAAACTCAGGGTACCTTTTAATGAATGAACAGATTGAGCTCAGTAATTCTCCGTTACTAGAAGTATTACATATTTAATTCCTATTGTTTTTATCTAGTTATCTATTTTTTTGTATTTACCTTAGCGACGTGTTTGTTTATATTTATATTGCCTTTGATAATGACAGCTTAGCTGTCGAAACAATATTGTCAGGTGCATTACAATAAACTTATTTCATATTTAAATATGTAACAACCAGATTTTTCTCTGTAACCAAGTCCAGGAGAAACACCGACACTGCTGTAATAATGAGAGCATTTACAGGCCATTGGACATGTTTTATTGCCAATTATGCCAGGATGTAACGTGAGTACAATTTTTCACAACAATGAAATTATATCACCTTTTGTTGTAGATAGTCCAATGGCGATCACGTTTTTGGGTTTATAATATAGCCTAGTTAATTCTACGATTTAATTTCTGGTTCTACAAGTCAAGAGATTTTACTGTTGACGATTTTTCTTGGGGGGGGGGGGTTATTTAAATCTTACATATTACCAATTAATACTGTCCATGACTTACAAAATTCTCTTTTACACCATTACTTACACTTACCTTGCATAAATAAATATCTCATACAAGATATACGTCTTTTATTATATAAACAGTCTTATCACACTACTGGCGACCCCGACGTGAAGAAATATCACAACAGTACGATGACTTGCATGTTAAAAATTCCTACTAGAGTGAAGTTCCCCCAAATTCAATTAAATTCCTGTTGGGTCGATCATAAAAGCATAGCAATAGGAACCGAGTTGCGCCCCTCTGATACTTCGACTTAAAAAGTACAGATATTCAGTTGATAAACTAGAACCAATAATCATAAACATACCCTCATATGAAGAATAGTACTACATGTGCAGTTTATAAACTGTAGGGTACATTCTTGAAATTCTTCATGAACTCAGCAAACACAACATTATTCATAGTTGTAATTGGTAAAGTACTAGTAAATCTTTACCAAATATCAAACAAGGCGACGACAATCCTCCGGAACAGAGCCAGCGTTTTGCAAGGCGCACAGTATACTTTGCTATCATTCATCGATATCTGTCGAATTACTGTAACAATGGATAGGTAATTTTTTTTTTTGAAAAGTTACTGATTGAACCTCACATACGTCATTGTTCCACTCGTGTTTTATTAACTGAGAAATACAGTCTTGGAAGTAATGGAATTCTTTAAATTTGACGTACTAGTAGAAAGAGTCGTCCCACATCAACCAAATAGCAAACACAATGGTACTACATGTAGAGGAAAAATAATAAAATAGTATTTGTAGTTGAAATTGGGAAACTGTTAATAACCTTCACCAAATATCAAGCGAGGCGAAGACAGTTCTCCGGAAATTTGCAAGAGATTTGCTGGCATCGCACCCATTTCTGCAAATTATGAACATAATTATTGTCATCCAACTTTTTATTAAAACTTCTTCATGCAAATTACTATTACATGATATTTTGAAGCCTTTCCTAAACCTGTATCTATAGTCTGACTAGCCTGAATTCTACGTCTTTTTCTGAGCAAACAATGAGCTGCTTATTTCCAAATTTGAGGCATATGCGATGAATAGAACGTTTTGAAGATGGGTTAATTCAGATCCGACAGTAAGGATTATTATTACTAAGAGTGGCATCAATGGTACCTTAAGGAGCCCATCTGGCTCCTATAACTATGTTTTGAATCATGTCATAAGTGCTACCAAAAGTAGCTTCAGTCTAAATTCGTTCTATATAAATATATAATTTGGCTGATGATACATTAAGCAGTTTCCTACAAAGCGATCTAATGATGTAATTCCAACAGTTTAAGGTCGACTAGGCTCAGGTCTCCAACATTTCGATTATACGTACGCCTCAAGTTAACAAATATAATTATAAATATTTTCACTATAAACCGTTTAAAAAGGTTTTGTAAAAAGAAAAGAAAGTCTTCGGAGGTTTTCACGGCTTAACACATGTTTGAGATATTCGATTTTTTTTATTTCACGCCTACACTACACTGGAACCCACGGCTGAAGTCGTATGTCCCCCAATCTAACATGAAACACAAATACACACACCCATAGTTGAGGTGGCGGAATATCCCAATTAGAAAAATTCCGTTGCCCCAAGTGGGACTTGAACCCACGACCTTTGGAACACGAATGATGCACTGACACTATAATAGTGTAACAAATGGGGTTTCCCCCATGCACAGGCGATAGAACATTCCAGGGCGACAGCGTCATACACCTGCGAGAACCTTCTAGTGTATTCGATATACGGGTATGTTCGAGTGATTACTAGAATAGTATTATAGGAATGTTTTTATTTTGGACATGAAGTTTAATTTATTGGTTCGACTACGTCAATACTAGGTCTACTATGTCACATTTCTCAACGTTACTAAGTGGACTTGTCACTTAGTGGACAATTAGCAGAAAATTATGAATAAATCAATATCTAAATACGTTTATTCGTTGATAGATGGCTATTTCGATATAATTCTAATTCATCCTAGTATCCTATTAGTATCCTAAAAGTTCATATTAGATAGAAATTATTATTGTTTATCAAAATATTTACGTGACTACCAGACATGCAGTGCTTTTAGTATATAAATGACTATGCGCTTGTGTTTTTACTACGAACTATTAAAAATCACTACGTTTGCTCTTATTATTCAGCACCTCACAATTTAATTTAGAAGAATTTGCATTTATCACTGACTTGGTATACGTACTATTCTAATCATGTGCTGAATTTCCCGATAGTTAAAATTCATTTAATAAAAAAACAGTTACCAAGGCTATGTTTCTTTATTATATTTTTAAAGACTTGTAAAATACCCTCAAAGCTCAATCATTGGTAATTAAAGGTACGTGTATGCTACCAATGGACAATTGTTTGTTTGGAAATGTATTCACTAGGAACTTTAAGTTAAATAAAGCTCCACTAACTAAATATCTACTTACTGATATAATTTCAGGATAATATAATATTATTATCTTGAATTTCTAATCTCCATCTAATATAGAGGTAGACGCACTGTACTTGCCTGTATTATGTAGTACAAAAATGTTTTCGCTTGCATCAAAAATTAATAAACAAGTAAAACTGAGAAAATTCTAAGTAAATGAGTACACCGAACCAACTAATAACAAAAAGACATTTTTGTAATTTAATCAGAGCATGTACAAGAAAAATCCTCCGACGTTCTATGGAATAAATGCACTAGAGTTGGGAACTAGATCAACCTTGCAGTTAATATAACACATGTTTATCATTTTTGATAAAATCGATAGTTCTTATCAAAATTTCTCTCTATACATTTTATGAGGCTTCCACTTATGGAATATTAACTATCAGTAAAAGATATTTTTTGTTAGGTTTATTACTTGTCCATTAGTATTGGTTGCACCAACCTCTAAGATTCTTGACGGCAAATCTTTAACATTGACATCAAGCGTTTTTATGTACACAAACCACTACAAAAATAACAGACTCCGGATTAAATTACTGAACAAAAGGCTCACCGGAGACAAATCTGCTACGAAGATTAGTGGGAAGACGCCTCGGCGCCACTCGTTATGGAAGGAAAACCAACTCATGAAGTTGTTACCTACTAAAAGTTGAAACAAAAGCTTTTATTTTATCTGTACAAAAGGAACGAACAGATTTTATATAGCATCATAAGTTTGAGAACGAATGTTTGACAAACTATTTTGTTTATTCTTGAAGGAATTTCATACAATGGCCTCCATGAATACGCGTTTCAGAAAACGCAGTGTATAAAAATAGTACAAAAGAATGTTGACATTTTTGTCTTGTGTAATCTGAAACTACGATTTATAGAATGCATTGACGGCTAATTAGTGTAATAACTAAAAGGAGGTATTTGTCACATTTAAGGGGGCTGGTAGCTGGATTCTTTATTTTTTGACTGTGATGATATATGTATATATACCTAACATAGAAACACTTCTTGTATTTAATATAGGAATTTCTGAGAGCAAGACTTTCTTAAACGTTCAGGTTAAAGAGGTTTTTCCACTTGGATAAACATCATTGCTGTGAATGCGTGGTTGTAGGAGCATTTAAAATAATAGAATAATGAAATAATGACGAACGAAGTAATCCTAAGTAAAAAATATCCCTTGCTCAGGTGTGAGTTGCTCTGTTATGGACTGGGCAAACTAACATTTCTTTCGTAACTGTTCTTATTCTAAAAACTGACATAAGAAAATATTTTAACAGAATATTCTGCTTCTTGCTTCTGCTCTTGATTTCATGTGTAAGATTTTTTAAATATACAGTATGTTGGAAAAGCTATGGTTCACGAAGTGTATATTCTGGACGAAACCCCCCAATATGTTTCTATATTTAAGAATTTCATTTAATCATTACATGTCTACATCGTTACATACAGGGCCGGCGCAAGCTTTTGCGGGGCCGGGTTCAACAAAGCACTTGGCTTAAAAAATTCTAAATAAATTATTTATTGTAAACACATTATTACATACTCGTGTATTACGGTAGAATCATAGAGCTCGTTATAGTTATTTACGAAGTACGCGAAGTCTTTATTCGCGCTTTTTCGAAGCACGACCGACGAAGAAGCGAGTGATTCGTTTGTGCGAATGTGTCGAAGATCGACTTCTCGCATCGGGTTTTTGCACAACATTTCTTGAAAGGAACTTTAACAATAAAAAACATAACAACCAAAAACTGTAATACTTTATCGAATTCAAAGTAAACATAAAACCAAGTACATGCCAATAGATGGCGCTCGCACATTTGTCAGTGTAGAGTCACTGCATCTAGTTACTCTGGCCAGCTGGTATACCAGAGTACCGCAAACCGCCGCCATATTGGGGCAAACGAAGCACGAAATTGTTCATTACTTGTTCTGTATTGAATTTAATCAAATCCACATTTACTTTAAAAGGTTTTTCTTATTCTGAAAGATCAAACCTCTAATATGTCAAACACGTAAAACGTGGTTTTAATTTGTCCATTATTAAAAATCACCCTTCTCTGCCCCAATATGGCCACGGTTTGCGTTGGCCACTCTATGTCAGTGTGCAGACACTACATCTAGTCACCTAGGTTGTGCTGGTCGATCAGAATACCGCAAAACGCTGCCATTTTGGGACAGAGAAAGAGTGATCTTTAATAATGGACAAATTAAAACTACATTTTACGTATTTGATATATTAGAGGTTTGAACTTTCAGAATAAGAAAAACTTTTGGATTTGATTAAATTCAATATAGCTTAAAATAATAAATAATTTCGTGCTTTTTTTGCATTAATATGGCGGCGTTTTGCGGATTGCAAAGGTGACTAGATGTAGTGACTCTATGTCAGTGGATTATTAGCAATTACCAGGGCCAATCACATGGTTGCTGAATGGGTAGTTAAGTGCACAATTTATTGTAGTCGAATGTATAGGTATTAAATTACGAAAGGTTACGGTACGGTTAGGTATACATTCGACTACACGAAATTGTGCACTTAACATTCAGCAACCGTGTGATTAGCCCTGTCAATTGCTAATATTTTGTGATTTCTAATACCCAAATGGAAAAAGTGGCATTTTCTAAATTACTAAATTTTAGGTATAATTAAAGAACTTCTTCACCGAACATACTTTGACCAAGCTGGTGTCATTTTAACGAAGTTTTATGCTGATTCTGAATATGTACATCATTTTTGGGGCAAACACCCCAAAGGCCCCAAACTTGGGATCAAAAGTAAAAAAAATGCTTAAGCTCCATGACAATCAATAATAATAATTATATTAAGTTACTATGATTGCCAAATTGTGTAATTTACAGTTACACAATTTAGTTAGGTTAGGTTAGATTAGGTTTAGGTTAGGTTAGGTTAGGCTAAATTAGGTGGGGTTGAGAAAATTCGAATTGGTGTTTGCATAGCGATTTAGTTAGGTAGTGGCGTTTTTGTGAAGGTTAGGTTGGTAGCAACCAATTTTGGAGGCTTAGGGGTATTTGTCCTAAAAATTATTTACATATTCGGAATTAGCATAAATTAGTTTTTATGGCCTTTTTGTTGCAAAGCTTTTTAATTATGTCATCAAAATTTACGTGGTTTGAATGGTGGGAGTTTGCTTTGCCAGTCGTTAAGTGACACGGAAACATCGGTGAGACTATTGCAGCAGAGAAAGCGCGCGTATTTGTAAGTTGTAACGCGGAGCCATATAAAATCCGTGCCGTCTAAAACGCGGGGCCGTCTAAAACGCGGGGCCGTCGAAAGCGCGGGGCCGTCTAAAGCGCGGGGCCGGGTTCTGGGGAACGCGCTGAACCCGCCTCGCGCGGTCCCTGGTTACATAAATACTTTTCCCTTTTAATGCGTAAGTTGTCAAGCGATATAAGCGTACATCACGTTAGAGATGACAGAAAAAGGCCTATTGTACTGAACTGAATGCAAATGCCGAAATGCGCGAATCTTTCAATATAGTCTGCACCTTAACACTCCACTATATTATATTGATAGAAAGGGGTTCGTACTTCTGGATCCAGGCAATACTCCTTGTACATGTAGTATACCTAATTAGCTTAAAAAAATAAAACAGAAAGCAATGCAAAAATTTCTCTAATGGCAATTTGTTTAATAAATAATTGATTTATTTATTTTTGTGCGAGGAATTGGGTAGTCGAAGCATCTCTCGTACCGCATTACTATTGGCACCGATTACTATAATCATTTAGCAGGTCCTACTAGAATTTAGACGAATCTGGGGGAATTACCAGTGAGAATCTTTATCGTGCAAAACATCGCATTGACACGGAGTCTCTAGTTTTATTAGAAAGCATGTTTTAATATTTCTCATATATGAAAAATTACCAGCTCGGTCAAGGATCAAACCTGTGACCATCGATAAATATAGACATAGACATAGATTTAATTGCTACATTTCCAGGTATACTTCTAAACTAATTTATTCATTAGGATTATTTCTAACAATTCTTTGTTTTATAGGAAGACCTTCACATGCAAGAGGTCAAGAGGAAAGATGAACCAGCGGTGTCTAAAGATTCGGGATCATCGCTTTCAGGTAGAAACGTAGTATTATTCGAAATTGCAAAAAATTACCTCATAATAAGTTTAGATGAAGATCAGCTAGTTGAACCCGATGAAGATACTGCTGCTAGGGCACCGGAATATAAGCAGGGTAAAAATCTCCAAATTGGTGTTGTGAAAGAATCTAAACACTTAGGAAGAAATCATCTTAGAGAACCTGAAAAACACATAAAGTTAATTAACAAAATAAGTAGGAATATTGGAAAAGAATACGTATCTACATGAACATCAAAAAGTGATGCTAGGCTAAAACCTTTTTGATACCGAAGTGCTTTGATACCAAGTCTCCCATTTTTTGGAAAATGGGAGACTTGGTTAAACACAATGAAATTAAAAGGTATCGTTCACGAAATCATACTAGAGGTGGCAAAAGTAGAACGAACTCATACTTTTTAAATATCGGCAGTACTTAAAACAATGCTTGTTAAAACTTTTCAAATATTTAATAGACGCCTCGAAAGAGCTTTGAAACATGCTTGTGTCCCATTTCCAATCAGGCGAATATTTGCGTGAAAAATATGAACTTGTAAACAAGACATTGTAAGAAAAACCACAACCGGTTCGAGAGTACATAAATGGTTTTCCTGCTTAACACTCGCATTACTCACATAAACATAATTCTAATAGAAAATATTTGGACTCAAACGTAAATTTAATTAACAACTTAACAGGAATTTATTCCATCCCGATTTTAATCTATTATGTCATATTCTATCAAATGGTACTTGTGTAAATTACCATCTGTTCAAACCAATACATAAAGCCGAAAATGCAAAAGAAAGTTCTACTAACAACAGGTGCTTGCGTACAAATAAGGCACAATTTATGGGTTCACCTTCGATTTGGAAAATTCGATTTTCCAACACTAACGTGTTATTACCAATGCTTATTGCAAGAGAAATATAAATATATTAATACAATCTAGGCTGTGTCACATGATTTCTCTCAAGTAGCTAATACTAAAAACTAAGACTCACGCAAGAGCGTCAATTGTAAAGCACGAATTAAACAATAATCAACCAAATACGAAAACAAATGCATCTTAAAACACTATATTACTTACTATTTCAGATTATGCTCAGGCGTCGTGGGTGTTAATCGCAAAGCATTAATTAACCTTGATTAGGAATAGAACGCAGAAACAAATAATAAGATAGAGGGCGCCACCCAAATTTTTGACATTATAAAACAGTTATGCAAAATTGAGAAATCCACAATTTGTAAAAGAGTTAAAATTTATGTAAAATTCACTTGAACAAATCTTATTCTATCTTATCTATTAAAATTTAGTTTATGAATGGAACACCAATAATTTGTCGTGCCGTAATATGTGCCGTAGCATTGATTATCACTAATTTTGATGTCTTATATCGAAATAAACAAGAAATATCTGTTATACAACATAAACACGCATAATAGTGATAAATAAGGAAACCTACTTGCATTATTATTCCATGCATTCGAGCTTAATTTTGAGATCCCATTTTAAATACAATTACAAAATATGTAAAAACATGTGTGACATTAAATCCCTCGCAAAAGCGTTCCTTACCAATTCTTTATTTTACAATAACCTCACAAGTAAATGCCTATTTCACTAATACCCCTAAGAGCCCAATGATCACACAAAACAAAATATTACTAACACTGCAATCTGAAGGAAACGTTGCGGCAACAATACTTTTCTACTTAAATTCTGAATAATTTTACATTAACAACGAAATCTTCGAAGGCTGCAAGAATTTCCATTATTAACTGGTTTTATTATTATTAAACATTTTTAAACTTGAACGGCGCTTAAATAATGACTTGGAATGTTCCTTGAACTTTTAATAACCAACCCTAAAAGGAGACGATGCACGTCAATTTATTAATAGTAAAACTAATAATATTTAATATTTTAAATAAATTCTCTAGAAAAACACTTTGTTGAAACAGTAAGACCCTGCAAAGACATATTCTTTATGTCCTCGAAATGCACCAAGTCAATTCAATCTCTTTGGTAATTTAATTTCTAAAACAAGGGAAAACCGTGGGTAAATTTCCATACATATACTAGTCTTTACATAGACCGATAAAACAACATGGAAATCCAGGTAAAATTTTTGCACAATACAGAATTATTAGAAAGTTCCTTCACTAAACTGCTCTCCAACTAGATGCTAGATTACGATACGGAACTACATTAATACTCTGCAATCGCATTTTCCCCGAGCGGTGATCTGCTTAGGGATGACGGGACGGGAAACGTCCGCCTCTATAGACGAAACATACCTTTATCTGAAGGATCAGCTTTTGCATTCGTCTCCTTATGTTTTAAGAGAAGTTTTTATGAATTTATACAATCAAACTCGAATGTGACGACAGGCTTAGCCAATAGCAAAATTGAACAGATTTGTCTTTTAAAAGGTGCACAGTAGTAATAAAGTGGAATCGGTGCTTAAGAATTTAAACGACATAAACTAATTAACCACAATTTTGAGCTTGTTACAAGGAATACATGAATTACCAGATGAAGAAAATATGTGGGACGAAAATACGGCATCTCGACGTGCACAAGAAATATGATCATGTGTACGAACAGAAATTCTTCAAAATGCAAAACGGGTATCCCACATAACTGCTTATAGCGACGTTTGTAAGGAGCAAAATAGAACTTTTAAATGGTGTTTATTTGGGTTTAAGCTTTTAACTGACCATAAATGTGTGGTTTATGGTTTCGTATCCTTTATTCTTACACAAAGATCGCAATTTTGGCCAGATAGAACAATAAGCGAAAAATAAGAAAATGTAGAACCAGAAAACCATTTTGTTGTGTGTGAAATGAAAAGGAACGACTTAGTTCTACACGATTGTTGGAGGATGTAGTCACACCCCGAATGAAAAACGTTAATAATAACCATGTGTATTGATTACGAATTCACTGGTTTTCTACAAGGAAACATTACGAGCATCTAAAATTAAAAAATATTCATATACTACTGCACGTCTTCTCTACCAGTCAATGAAAAAAGAAAAATAATAGGGAGAAACTCTTACAGTTTATACCTCCAATAAATCAACAATATTCTAGAAACGCTATTGGCGATAAAAATGTTGAAGACATTGGCCATGAAAAACATATTTTTTGCTTTGATTAATGTTTTTTGTATTTCTTCTATTTTTGTATTTTTTTTCGATCTTTTTCAATCCTTTTTTTTAATTAAATTAAAATTTTGCAAAGGCAGTCGGCAGGGTGGTTATAGTAGATTATATCACTTAACAGAGTTAAGTCGAATTTGCTCCGGAATCTACTCGGATGGGTAAACCACGAGCGCAGTGTACTTTTCTACATGGCTCCGTTGTCTCGTCTCACACCCACATATCCACTCTGCGGCTCAGTGCGCCGACACCTCGACACCGAAAGGTATAAGAGGTTAAAGATAATGTATGTTATGTATGCAAAGCTTTGAAAAGCGCGGTGGTCTAAGTCGTTCAAGTACAGAAAAATGGTACAAAATTTAATTTTTTTTCTTTCTAGATACTTAAGTTAGATAAAGCACTAGTTCAAAGCAAATTTTACAATAGGATCTTTATTCTTCCATCTTTTTCAGAATTTCTCAAAATCGATTTAACTTTGGGTTCTCATGGACTTAGACCAAAGACCACTTTCGTTTTTACGGATCATTTAAAAGTTATCTTCACCTTATTTCGGAAATATTTTCGTATTTAAACGCACACCTATTTACGCACATAAATAAATTATCAGTGTATTGACTTGAAATTAGTACATCGCTTTAAACGTACGCTTTTTGAATTATACATATCCACGTTTTCTTGTTCACGAATTCTATCGTAAAAGGGAAGTTCAAATGGTTTATACATGTTATCACTATTAACTAATCTAAATGAAACAGCTGTAGCCGAAATTTTATACTTCATATCATAAATTTCTGCTCGCTGTGGTAAACAAGTATGTAAAATATTTTACATTTATTTAAAAAATGATTACCTCACACACTGTACCTCAGTTCTTTACCTGTCTATGAGATGATAAAATCATTTCAGTTTCTAAATGTGGTAAAATGCCCTCGTGCGTAAAGCACTTAGTGAAAACGCGTTACTAACGGTGGCTTAACAGTACAGCTGCTAACTGCTTATATTCAGTCACTTCACTAATTTGATTATAGTAAGCTGTTTGATCTACTCTTGGATTTGGAATACATAAGTAGTGTGTTATGCGAAGTTTATGCATTTAAGTATGTTGGAGTTAGAGATATATACCTACATGCCTTTAGCTAGTTGTTTGTTATTATGGTTAACTCAAGGAAAGGTAAATTTGCTTGATAATGAAACAATATAAAAATTTAAATATTTACCATGCGTTTATCTTTGTTTTGTGCAATTCGTTCGTGTACAAAGATAAATATTACTACCAATGGACGTAGGAAAATATATTTTTAAATGCAAATAGAAAAAGGAAAAGAGAATCCCTAATCATGTCTCCAGTAATTTACTAAATCTCCCTAACGTAATTTAAATTTAAATCAACAGAGTTCGAACATCAACTCCAAATTAACATTTCCTATTTATTGCTTTTCATTTCTATAAATGAAGGGAAACTCTTTCATATTCGAATAGAATGAAAACACTACAACTACTACGACAAAGCAAACACCGCAATGTTAATTAAACAAGAAAAGGAAGGGTTGTAGAAATTGTGATAATAATCATTACTATATAAGATTCAAGATTCCAGTGTTTACTGTTAGGGCGAGGTATACAAACACATTCACGTTGATGGCTTCACAAATGTGATAGAGTCTAATCTGAAATTCTGAAAGCAGTTGAATGGCACAATAGCCATGCACTTAACTAAGAAAAGAGAACATTGTGATGAATGCCAGAGATAAATAAATGGAACAATGTTTTCTTTCACTTACTGAATTTTAATCTTTTTTTTTTAATCCAGCTGTACATATACAACTTTTTCCATAATTGTAGTATCACATATATCTTAGAATTCAGGTTATTTCATAATACGATTTTTTTTATCAAAATCTGCTAAATACTCATAACACATTTACTTATGGGAAACCAGCCTACTTTCACAAGAAATCCTATATGGGAGTCCTTGAAATATTTCCATGTAGTTTCCTAATTAGTATATCAGGTATTTTTAATTTCGCATAGTGTTTTTAATTTTGTTGGTACATTTTAAATAACTATGTTAAACCTCAGGAAAATAACCCGAAACATTTAATTAAAACTCTTACATCTAGAATTAACGTCGTTAGTAAAGATAGAATTTGAATGCATTTGCATATTATTTTGCTAGACATTTTTAGTGATTTTTTGAGTTTTCTTAGCGTAAAAACAATCAAGTCGAATTGGTTGTGATATGCCATTATTTGTCATATACGCATAAAATACGAATTTATTGAAATTCTGAAAATCTCTTCGTTGGAAATTTTACAGAATATAGGCGACAGTTAAAATTAATCAATTCCAGTGAATAAGTTCAAAATTTTGACATAGTTTTTTATGAAAGATCTAAAAAGGTATTTAATGCACAAACAACTATAGATCTACCTATGAGAGCGCAGATGTAGACTTTTTTCCATTTTCACGTAAAGTAAAATTTAAAGTGACAGAAAGTGAGAAAGGAGAGAAGATAATGAATATATAAAGAATGTGATGAATACATATCTGATCATTTTTGCAGCTCTTTATTCTAATTTATGGAAGAATATATCATTTTATTCTTAAACATATCCCGTCAATTTAAAAATCTTTTTACAACGCCATCAAGAATCAAACGCATCATTAGCATGGCTTCTTGTATTGGAAATGGATCATGGAGCATGCTTTTATTTATTGAATTGTAAAGAAAGGTGTTTTTTTGGATGTAACGATTGGATTGATTTTGAGTCGTGTCGGATCACTTGCGCCCGGCTCACTTGCGCTCCGGGTTAAAATCGACTCACTTGCGCCCGTATTATTTTTACCTGATTTCAGTCGGATCATTTGCGCTCGTCATAAACGTACCTACCTACCTACTTGACTTTCAGTACAATGAATGTGTAAAATACCTATGTAATTTTATTAGTTCAATTCGTATAAAGCGAGTTTTTTGGGAAAGACTAATGGGTGTAATAATTATAGAGGAAATGTTCCAGAAAAAGTCATGCTGTTAGATACACATAATATGTATATTATAATAAATACAAGAAACACTACAAAAAACAAATAGGTATATACAAATTTCTGGTATAGGTGAAAAGGTTTCGAAACAGCACAATGCGCAGAAACCGAAATACGTATGAGCGTTCGAAATTCCGTCGCACGCGCATATCTTTCTTAATGCAGTAGCGTCGGTATATTTCCATTCTGTCTTGTTGCGTGTGCTTATATCTCACAATTATCTTTTTGCTACTTAGGTGAGTTGATTTAAGCTCCAACCCCTTCAATTGAAAGTGGTTATTTAAAGATTATAAAGTGTACTTTGAGATTTTCATAACATTTTATGTGCACATATTTTTAACCTCTTTTAATGAACAACATACGCGCCGCCACTGTACTCGCAGGTGACGTTCGCGCAGATCTTGATGAGTCATTGTGATGTTTCGAAACTACGTGAACTCTAAAACAACATATGACAAAAATATATAAAGCAAATAAGTAAAAAAGATAGTAAGCACCCAAATAAAATGAAAATGAAACAGATAACAATAATACAATCAACATGTTTACCTAAATTTCAAAATGATTTAAAAAACAATAAATGAAGGTATCATTATTGCAATTTATGAATATCACTCAGAGATTTTAAACATTTACCTAAGTACCTATTTTTATTATAACCCTGAAGGATTTTTTCTCAGCATTTGCGTCCCTCATCAGAAAGGATTAGCATTTCCATGTGGTCCTCCAATTTTCTCAGAACAGAATAATAAACTAAGGATTTTTCCATCTCATTTATAACCATTGTTAATTGTTTTGGAGTAGGTACTGTAAAGAATTATTTCTATATTTAAGAAGAAATCTTTTACTTTTGCAAACAGTATCTCTATGAATTTGATACAGAATGGAAGAAAAGCTAAAAATTATTGAGACTACGAAAGGTAAGCCTTGTGCATTGCACAATGGCTACCGGTACCGAATTAAAAGTGTTAAAGGTGATAGTAAAACTTGGACGTGCACAAAAGACAAGAGTGAAAAATGTCGTGGTAGACTTATTAGTGTGAGTGATGAAGAAACTGTGAAAGTAATAGTAATTGATCACACATGTAAACCTGATGTGACACTAAATGAGGTATACGTATGTATATCCGCCGTCAAGAAAAAGGCTCGAGAAGAAGACAACATTACAACGCCAATGTTGTCCATATATGAGTCTGAGGTAAAGCAACTGTATGACCGTAGTTTGGAATTTGTCACTACCATTCCCAAATTTCAATGTATGAAGCCAAGTCTCAATCGTCACAGAAACAAAGCCATGGGTACAATAAAGGATCCCGAGAATTGTCAGAACATAGTTTGGCCGTCAAGTATATTCACATTTGATGACAATTCAACATTTCTTCTAGCTGAAGATGGCAACGGCGGAGACAAGATATTAATTTTTGGGACCAGGTTAGGAAAAGAGGCCATGGCCAATGGAAAAACATTTTTGGTGGATGTAACTTTCAAGAGTTGCAGTAAACAATTCTATCAGCTATACACAGTACATGTTGACATTGGAAGTACCATACAGGAAACTAATGTGATTCCAGTAATGTATGCCCTTCTTCCCAATAAGAAAACAGTCACTTACGAAAGATTCATTGAATTGGTGAAAACTCATATCCCAGAGTTGGATCCTGAATTATTAAAAGTTGATTTTGAGGAAGCTGCAATATCGGCTTTAAAAAGTAAACTGCCGGGCGTGAAAGTCTCGGGATGTAATTTCCACTTTAATCAGTGTTTGTGAAGCAAGGTGCAAAGTATAGGACTTGTTGAAGAGTATACTAACGATGAGTCAATTCGACTGCATATTCGAATCTTTGCTTCGTTGGCACATCTTCCACCTGATGATGTAGAGGATGGATGGATGACTATTATGGAAAATTCTCCGAAAAATTCAAAAATTTCTTTATTCAACGACTACTTTGTGGAACATTGAATGGACATCACTGCTACTTTTCCCATAGAAATCTGGAATGTTAACGAGCAAAGGCATAGGACCACTAACTGCGTGGAAGGGTGGCACAACAGACTAAATAAGTTAACCAGAAGAAAACCAAATCTTTTTGAACTTATTAAAATATTAAATATAGTGAAGCACTTCATTGGGACTATATTTATCAACGACATTCTTTAAATTTAAGTGGAAAGCGCCGAAAATCAAAATATATGCAACTTGATAGCAATATAGAAAAAATCCTTCAGGATTATAATGAAAATAAGGACTTAGGTTTAAAATCTCTAAGTTATATTGATAAATTGCAATAATGATACCTTCATTTATTGTTTTCTTAAACCATTTTGAAATTTAGGTAAACATGTTTATTGTATTATTGTTATCTGTTTCATTTTCGTTTGATTTGGGTGCTTAGTATCTTTTTTACTCAATTGCTTTATATATTTTTGCCATATGTTGTTTTACCAGAAATTTGTATATACCTATAGGTTTTTTGTACTGTTTCTTGCATTTATTATAATATACATATTATGTGTATCTAACAGCATGACTTTTTCTGGAACATTTCCTCTATAATTATTACACCTAAGTATTAGACTTTCCCAAAAAACTCGCTTTATACGAATTGAACTAATAAAATTACATATTTTACACATTCATTGTACTACAAGTCAAGTAGGTAGGTAGGTACGTCTATGAGGGGCGCAAATGATCCGGCTGAAATAAGGTAAAAATAACACGGGCGCAAGTGAGTCGATTTTAACCCGGAGCGCAAGTGAACCGGGCGCAAGTGACCCTGATTCTTTTGAGTCCATTCTGGTGGTTAATAGTTGTTTTGAATATAATACACGTATCATCTTGAGAATTATTGGCAATCAAGGAAAGCTTTTTTGTTGGCATCTGCCCTTATGTGAATTTGTAGATCAAACCTTCAATAATTTGTGAAGGTAATGTATTTCCTTAATAATATTTTCTGTTTTTCATTATAATAAGTTTTTCAGTTAAGCTTTGTTAATTTGGTAATTAAATATTTACAACTACATGTTTCAGTCAAATTCTCCTGCTTTACATCTTGGAGCTGGATAGAATATGATAGAATGCAAATAGAAACTACTTTAGAAACCTAATCATTATGGAAGCTATTGAAATGTCATATGGAACTGAATAAATAAGAACTTATTTTTAGTATTGGTCTAGATTTTGTAATTTTCCGAGAAAAAAACGATATGTAAGGCTCTTTAATTTGTTTTATCCTTTATAGTAGAAAAATATTCAAGTAATTTGTTTGCAAGACAGTGGAAATAATAATAATAATAATAAGTCAGTTAAACTTCCATATTACGAACTTTTATACGTATATAGCAAATTTCTCTACATAACAAATTTTTGTGCTCTACACTGCTCTTTTAGAAAAAACAGACATAGAGGTATTTCTAGATAACGAAGTAAAATTTCTATATAACGAATTTTTTAAGCCAAACTGAAATAGATTTTTTCAGGCAAATGAATATATTATGCATCAAAGGGGGCTTTCTTTCTTAGCAGCAGTAAAATATTTCATATTTATCCATTTACCCCAAAAAACATTTTTAAAAACCTGCAAACCTTGTAAAAGGATTTTGTAAATTTGTTTAAATAGAAGTTTGATGGGTTAAAATAATCATTAAAAGACCTCCTACAACTGGTTTATCTTTACATTCTTACTTTCTCAGGAAATTTCCGTAAATTTACTTAAATGAGAGTTCTAGGAAAAATTAAACTTCCATGCATTATACACATTGTTACTTGTTGAAGGGATTTCTGAACATTTGTCTAACTGAAGGTTCCACCCCTATAAGAAAGATTAAAATGCAATTAGCATTTAGGTATAGTTAAAAACTTGCATTGCAAATCTTTATCTTAACTTTAGTTTTGAGATTGAACGATCCTACACTGTAGTACAAAAAAATCTGTACATCTCCTTAAAGTTTGGAATTACTACCAGCAGCTTATCGACTAAAAAATCGTAAATTAATTTTAAAATCAATCGTTTATGCAAGACTTATAGCAAATCGTGCTAGAATTTGTGTTTAAAGCCGTTTTAAAGAGTGCATTTAATTTGCAATAAAAATGCACCATCATCAGGAAAATTAGTTAAACAAAAGGCGTTATAGTTTACGAAATCACTGGAATTAAAATTAAAGCATGCAAATAATATTTACCAAAAGGTGATATTTCTTTTTAACGAAATTTCCCTATATCGAAGTTTTTTTTCAGGATTTCCGACTTCGTTATATAGAAGTTCGACTGTAGTTTCATAAAATTCAAGATAAATGTTAGAAGTAATTTCGTTCAAATTAAAATAAACTGCAACTTTAAATAATGTTGCTTAATGGGCTGGCGATAAACGAGTGATGTGAGTCCATTACTCGTGTTCCAAAGGTCGTGGGTTCAAGTTCCACTAGGGACGGCAGGAATTTTCTAAATTGGACGATTCGGCCGTCTCAACTATGGATGAATGTGATTATTTTGCGTGTTATATGGCGAACATACCTATAATCTATGATGTTGGTTTTGCCGTAGTGTAGTCGTAAAAAGAATTGCTTAATCCCTGTAATATTATTTAGGTTTCATTATACTAGTTTTTCATATACTCTGTAGAGAAGAATTTGATTATAGCTTATTTAATCTTGAAGTTAAGTTTAAATTTTTGCACTAGATCATCTGAAGTCTTTTAGAATATTGTTTTATTTATTAACGTAACCTCAATTTACGTGTTTGAGAAAGTATAGTTATGTTCTATTAAAATTTATCTATACTTGATCGACATTATTGAAATAAAGCGTAGCTAAAGCTTTCGATGTGAAATAAATGTATGAAAATTATCTTTGTATGGTTGTATTAATGTATTTGCTCGTTTTTTAATTTAGGAACAGTCGCTCAAAATTTTGTTGTTAAGTTTTGACCATAGGAGCCGAGCTACTGACATGAATAAGAGATTTTAGGCAATAAAAATTCTAAAACGAAAGTCTAAGGAGTAGAGCTCGCCCTATCTAACTGGGATACTTTTTAGTATTTTTTTTTCTTTGAGTCTTTGATGACCATACCTAAATTACCTATATAGCTATATACACGTAGAGTTGAAAGATTCTTTTCTACATTACGCAGACTAAAAAGCTATTTGCTTAAAAACATTAAAAACATTGCTTAAGAATTAGATATAGAGTAAATTATAAATATATTCATTGAAAGAAATTTGCTTAAAAACATTAAAAACATTGCTTAAGAATTAGATATAGAGTAAATTATAAATATATTCATTGAAAGAAATAGTGCTCTAAGAAACGTGTTTTCTTCTAAATAAGAGCTTATTTTTTTATAATTCAAATATTTTCTGTTAAATGCGATTATTAGTTTAGTATATTATTGGGACGCGCCAAAGATTGACCTGCACTGGGAACATTGACTGTGTTCCTGTAAAAATATATTTTCTGTTTTTAATGCAGTATGCCTCATTTGGAAAACGAATTACATTTAGTCCTTTCTAAAGAAACGCTTTTAAATTACTGCAACCTTCTTTTAAAATATGTGTGAAGTACTCGAGCGCCGATATGATACCATATAGCTTAGTTAGCCGAAGCGGAGTAATAATAACCCTAAGTTACTGTCGCAAAGAATAATGTCGCTATAATAGAATTTTGTACTGCAAGAAGTCGAGTAAGTCTCTTCCTAAAATTAATTCTGGACTCATTATTTAATCATTTTTATATTTAAGATTTAATTTTCTAATAAAAATTCATATCCTAAAATACCTATTATGAAATTAGATGTACTGCTAAATTAGGCAGGTTTATACTACGTGCAAGCAATTTATGCGACGTTTTGTATGTGTAATTCCAATTTCAATGTATAATTCTACCAAGTACATATTAAGATGTTAATTAACATTCCTGTCAACAGGGAATCCGTCAGTGAAAATGCGTAGGCGATACTAAATAGCAAGGTTCTAATAAATCGGTAACGTAGAGAAGAGTCAATACAACTACTTTTAAAATATTTTTTGTAACATTGGCACACCTACGTTCCCTTTTGTGCTGATTATTTTACTTCCACCGCAATCAGTCAAATAGAGATACAATCGCTTACTACATTCAATGATGCTTTGTACAGCAGTCATTATACCAACATTTAAAAAGTTGTTTTCCATTTCTCTTCCGGTGAACGTACTTTAAACAATACATTTTACACCTTTTACTATTATACTCTGCATGCAAATTTAGTAAGGTTTGATAATAAATTATCTTTTTAAGCTTTAGTGATTTGTTTATAAATGAAAACTATTAAGTAAGTTTCTAAATTAGTATAATTAATTATTAGTGTAACTAAGCAAACTGAAGGAAATTGGTTAGATTGACACCATATTTATTATATATTTGTATACTGAATAAAAATAAATTTTGAAGACTGCTGATTTAAAAAGTGAAAAACTTCAACGTCAGGTGTGAATACCCTAATTGAAATTAAAGCGGATCGGTGTAGAACCCGCATAGCCATAAAAATAACAATCAGATCGACATATACACTTATTTCTTTTTTTACTGATTCTATTAACGACACCGTATCGTGTTTTATTTTATACCTTAAATATTGTAATTAGGGATTCAAACGTCGTGTAAATCAGTCAAGTTTTCCGAGTAGGTGTTTAATAGAGGTACAAATTGGTAATTCAAGTCATAAAAGAGCACTAGCTGCATGTCTCTCTAGAAATAAAACATAAATTTTCGATAATTTTATGTTATTTGCTGGCTCTGCATTCCTGAGCATTTTGTAAATTTTAACTTTTATAAGTGTCCAAAACCCTCTTTAATGTTTATTTATAGGAAAGGCAATGACTTGGAACATAATATAAAATACGGAGACATGCATAAATATAAATAATTCTTCAGTTTGCACAGAGAACGGACCTGAGAATATTAATACTCTTCAGACAAAAGAAACTCTGGATTTTCTGAAACTGACAGCACAGGAAAATTAGTCATAATTTTCATTCCTTTAAGTTTAAAATACGTTTTCCAATTTTAAATTACATAACTACTTAAACAATTTCTATTGCAAATAACCTAAATAGCTACCTATAATGTGGATACTGTCCACATTACAGGTAACTGTCATGTTCATATAGTGGCGAACTGCAGACTGTAGGCTTACGATACGGTCTACCTGCAGCGTTTAATCGAAGCCAGTACACGTTACGATAAGTCACCTTAGTTGCTCATTTGAAATATGGATGTGTCTAGTCTATATTTCACGGTAAATTGCTACAAGTCCCAAAAAGACGACGCGTCGTATTTATTGAATTGCTTCGAAGGCAACCTAGACAAGCGCGTTTAAAGGTAAAAACGATGCGGCAATGGGTGTACCTATATAATATACGAAAAGTTTTCAAAAGCGTTTTCTAAAGCTCTTCGTGCTCGGCTTTAGACAACAGTTAAATATTTGATTCACTATGTAGGTCTAGGTTCGATCTCGGGGATAATGTCTTAGAACATTTTCTTTTAGTAGTTATTAGTTAGTTAATCCTTCGTCCCCCACTGTTACATAAAGCAGTACTATATTGGTGCCAGATAAAACGTTCTCTTCCAGTATAAATTCATTACTGAGTATAGGTTGATACATTGAGGACTTTTGAAATATTTTGTACGATAGAATTAGAAAAGACCGGTTTAATTTAAATTTCGATTTTTTCAGTTTATCGATTACATTTGAGGCAAGTTAGAGACAGGTGTCAGTAGAAATACATGCTATCTGCTTAATTTGACTGTTAAAAGTACATTTCATGTAAAATTATTTCATTTTCCGAATTATCTATTACATAACCTAAAACTTTGAAAATAATTTTCGAAACGGGTCTCCCTGGTGTAACAGTTTCATTCATTTGATGTTAAAATGCATCAAGATTTACATATTGTTTAGGTTTGTTTTTAATTTTATTAGTACTATCCTTGTGTGTAGAAAGGAGGTATGGAATTTTTGTTTAGTGAATCGGTCATTAGATCAAATCCTGGCAACCTGCATCAATAATTAAACAAAACGGGCTATTACGCGTAAGTTTGCATAAGCAAAAAATAGTTACTTTACATAATTTGCAATTACGGGTGATTTTCCTTTTACGTGTTTTCGGTATTGTTCGTTAAGATACCATTTCAAATTATTTTAATAATGTTGTTAAAAGTTTTGATAGAGCTTCGTTAAACAACATCCTGGCTATACAAACTGTATAAGGTTTTCTTAGTTTAGAAAGAGTTTATTCTTTAAATTATATTCAAACATGTTTACATACCTGCTTTACTCCTATAAATTCAATTTGATCTATTTTGTGTCGTATGTATTTGTTATTGATTTAAAACTAATAAAAAAAAAGTTAATTAAACATGTAATGTAAAAATTCCATAGGATGTAGGAGTGTATGGACATTTTTGAAGAGAATTATTACGATTTTTAGTAAAGTCGTAACATTTGTCGTCGGAACTAAATCGTGTCTTTATTAGGTACTAGGAAAACCTCGTCAAGACACGACGGTCAAAGGCATTGAAGGATTTTCCTATATGCAACATTCGATGTGTGATTACAATCCTTTGGATTTTCATGAGTGATTATTTAAATAAACGCAACCAAACATAACCAGTTGAAAATTCTAAGCCTAGCATTCCTCTCTCCCAGCTTACCCTCCTCTCTTCCGACATAGATTCCTCTCTGGCTTACCCCTCCCTGCCGGTTTATTCTACATACATACATACATACGGAAATTCTGCCTTACGAAATGATAAGAATAAAATCAAAAATTGATCTTGTTTAAAACATTATTGAAAACGTCTATTAGTACATATTTCAAAAACATGACATAAACATAGTGTTGGCAAATTTCCTGCCTTTTATACAAACAATATGATACTACTCTGAATAAGCAATTGCCATCAGCTATTATTTGTATAATTCGTCTGTTCATAATTTTCAACTATGCGAATTTTCTCTACGTTTATTAATGATGGAAGTGGACGGCTGCATCACCCTTTATATTAATAAGCGAAGAGTATTTACGAAACTCACCACCGTGGAAGGTGAGAGGGCGCCCCTAGTGAATGCCCGATTCGCCCGTCTCAAATTAAATATTTTAGAGTTTTTCAAATTAAAAATATAAACATTAAAAAATATAAAAATAAAGTAGTGTTGACTAATCTACACAGCGAAAGCTTTAATTTAAAAAAAGACACGCCTACATCGGCCTGGTGGATCTCGCAAACGAACTGGAACAAAAATAAGCCTTGTGTTTTAAATATATAGATTAAGTACCTATGTATTATATATTTTTGGATGAGGAAATGTTGGGTTTTTCTTCTATGTAGTTAAATGTGCAAATTTGTATAATTTCTAATAATCCTTGGGTTGCTTTGGGATAGATCAATAAGAAGCTCTATTTTATTCTATTTCTTATTCCAATGGTCAATATTTCGTAGATATATTTCTACATCATCAGGGCTCTATAACGTATTAAATGAGCAAAAAAGATTATTATAAGAAAATTTTACTTACTTGGAATGTATAGAATAACAAGCATTAACATCAAACATAAAATCTCAATTCCAACAAAAACAATAACAATCAATACCAAAAATAATGATTTAGAGTTTAAAATAGATTTAAATCAAAAGTTTGAATTTTCTTTTTTTGAAGGGAATTTTGTTTTTAATATGAGTGATTTTATAGATTTAAGCTTTTTATTTTTATAAAGAAGGTTAAATATTAATATAAACTATTATTAGTTACATAGCTATGGTTAATATGGTTAATTGTATAAAATGCTTAAATTATTAATATCTGCTTTAAAGTTTATTGTGTTTTTTTCTCGAAAAATATGGCACATTTCTAAAAATAATCTATTATTTACGTTATTTCCTATGTACAGAATTTTAACATTTTTATAGTCAATTTTGTGATGTAAATTTTTCAAGTGTACACTAAGTGCAGTCGATTTAGGTTTTAGTCGGTTGTCACTTATATGTTGGTTTAGTCTTTGTTTTAGTATCTGGCTAGTTTGTCCAATGTACGTTTTATCACAATCTAAGCAGTCAAGTTTGTAAATGATATTGGAAAGGTTTGTAATCGAAATATTGGCCATTGGAATGAAAAATAGAATAAAATAAAGCTTCTTATTGACCTATAGCAATTAAAAAACTGTTAATAGTTTAATTAAAGGTCGGTAAAATTCTATTATGGACTTATTTATACTATGATCACAGTCACCCATTAATTGTTTCTTTTCGGTTATTCGTTGAATATGACGGGTTACTCATGAAACTCAAGTGCAGTTCAAGCACGGCTAACGGATCAAACGAACATGTCAGAATCTGATTCGTTCTATGTGGCTTAGTTAATAATAATCACGGAAATTGCCAGGGCAAATCAAATAGTTAGGTAGTGTTTTGAAAAACTTTGTTTGCAATATACAGTTCAATTACATTAATTTAATTGTTAAATGAGATAAATTTTAGATCATCCAGGATTTCGACTTATTTTCCATAATAAACTATGGTTCTTATCGAGACTTCAGTTTGCAAATTCCTCTTTGTTCCAGAACATTAGCTACAACAGTTTGCTGTCTGGAGTCACCAGATCACCAAATTTTAAAAATTTTATCGATCGGGGGGGTTGATAAGTGACCCGGAGGTTTGCCGGTGTCCCGGGGAGTAGGTGAATAATCTTTGGGGATGGTGGGTGATTTGGAGAGGTTAATGAATAACATGGAGTTAATCAATGAGCGGGTAAACCAAGGGGTATAACTATGGTGGCTGTTGTTTTGCAAAAGTTAAAATTTTATAGCTCCCCCTCCCCACTAGATCTCTTTAAAATGTCAAAAAATGTGTTGTGCAAAATTTCACCCAATTTGGTCAATATTAACCCGTGCCACCGAAAGGCTAAAATTTAAATTGGATTTAACATGCGTTTGGTGCAGTTCTAGAGACTTTGTGGCGTAACTTTTTTATCTTTCTATGTTTTAACGTAAAATATTGTTTACTTATGTGGTTAAAGTTGCATAACACAAATCTGATGCCAAAAAATTTTGGCAGTTCCTCGAAAATGCCCATTTTAGTGAAATTGACCGCTTTTTTGACAACTTTCTACTGTCACATGGGTTTCTGACAGTTTGAATTTTATCATATTCGTGTTCAGTAGTTCCAACAACATAAGTATATACATTTTCAAGTTAAAACATAGAACGATAAAAGTTATGACAGAAAGTCTCTAGAAATGCACCAAATCCATGCTAAATCCCATTTCAACTTTAACTTCTCGGTGGCACGGGTTAATATTGACTAAATGAGCTAAAATTTTGCACAGCTCATTTTTTTGACATTTAAAGAGATCTAGGGGGAGGGACCAAAACAATTTTAATTTTTGCAAAACAGCGGCCACCCTAAAGTATATAAGTGACTCGGGAGATAGGAGAGACTCTGGAGATAGGCGGGGGTTGGGGGTTGATAGGTGGTCCGTGGGTGGGCGAGTGACCTGGAAGGTAGACGTATGATTCGGGGGTTGAATCGGAGATGGGTAATTTGGTGAGTAGATAACACGGAAGGACTCGTGGGAAGGATGAATAACATTTCAAATGTGAAATCACGGGTCCCGAAGTTCACCTGGCAATGATAAGTAGCATTCTCAACTTGTTTGTAATTGTGATTGTATTTATTTAATAAATGTGTGCTTTTAACTTTCTTTTTAACTACTTTTAACTTTCTTTCTCAAATAGTGTCACTTTAACTCAAAGTATTAGACAGAACGGAGTGCAAAAAATAGCGTATATACCACAGAACTAATTTACCCTTTAATCCCTCAGGTGATTGTTACCCTTGGGATTAAAAGAGGTACTTTAGTCCCTTGGTATATAATATATTGTTTTCTTGTTGGAATTGTTGATAGTGGACTTGTATAGAGGGAAATATTGCTTTCTGTTTTTAATTTAATTTATGGGGACTGGCGGTTTAATAATAGAGACGATATTATTCACCTATCTATGGGAATGGTTTCCGAAGTAACTAGTTTTGGTAGTTAATGGAAAATGGAAACAAATTAGAGTGTCCAACCTATCTTCATGCATTTTTGCTTATGTTATGAAATACTCTTATTTCATTCAAATATTGAACTTGTAACAAGTGCCTTCAAATTGCAAGTATTTTTAGCAACATACTAAAAAGTTGTAAATAAAAAATTCAATTAATTTTAAAGATAAACTAATTATTGCAGTCTAAACAAAACAATAAATGAAAATTGAAAAAAAAAAGTTTTACCATAATATTTAGTCGGTGCTTTTACAAAAGTCTACTGACATACATAAAAGGGAAGTTAATGATGAGAAAATTTGTTTCAGCTGTGCCTTGTAAAACACATTTGAAATAATGACCCAAACTCACAATTTCTTCGAGATAATTAGATTTATTTTTAAATTGTTTGTTCTTTAAACGTTTTCTAACTCGTTTTTATACTGTTTGGTTTCGGTTCTATTTATACATACCGCGATGAGTTTGTGGCTTGAACGGCGACAAATTGTGTCATTAGTCAGGATGGTACAAAAAAGCGACCACAAAAGTCATACAGTCACAGAACAGACGATCATCTCTGCCAACAAACCGTAAACACGTGCGAAATAATTTACTAGAGAAGCACCTGCTCCAAAATATGTGTACTTTCGACGACATATTATAGGGCGTTCACTATTAGTTTTCTTAGACATCTAAAAATACATATAGTAAACGAAACATAACCGAAGTGAATGAGAATTTTTCAGAAGGAATTAATTTGTTATGCCGTGTTTAAAAGCAATAATTTAAAACACCCTCGATCAAATAAACTGTTGATTTATATTTTTAAACATTAATAAGAAGTTACAGAGTCAAACGGCAATAAAGGTATTTTAATTACTTTTCCTGAAGACATAACATAATTATTAGACGAAGGATATATAAGATGACGATATTTTGGAAGATCATAAATTATTTAAAAATTTATTATTATACATCCATAATTAAATTTTACCGCTATAATTTTACAACTTTCTATAACATCAGCTTGCTCCAAAAAAAATGTGTTAACAATTTAATTAACTGGTTTGAATGGTAATAATTCTAGATCAAAACCCTTCTGGCTAGATCCACTTTTTATTTAAATAAAAGTGCAAGTAAATATATAACCCTGACGTAACCACGTGTACACACTCAGTAAGCAGAGCAACAACAGTACGAATACTAAAAAAAATTATACTAAATATATAGACTTGCTCGACAAAAAATTACCAACTTTATCATCTTCTTGGAGGCATTCTACCTTTACCCAACAATTTGTATTTAATAACCACGGAAATTGAAGAATATTGTAAATTTATCTAATGTAGAAACAGATCTATTGGTTTCAATATGTGAGTGTAGTTATGTTATAAGCAAGAAAACCATATTACACACGTTTACAATCTCAAAAACTCACAGTACACGATATTGGTGGCAAAAACTAAGTAGTATGTATTACTAAAAATGAAAACATTCAAATTGAACAACTTCTTTTCTTTAGGTAACTTACATTCGAAGACTTGCGATCCATGAATCAGTACTGTGGACTATAATTGATGTTTATTTATGTAAAATCGGCGATAGACACATGAAAATAGGTGGAATAAGTATAAACTATCTAAAAGCAACTGTTACAAAAAATATCAAAAATTTATAAAATATGTTCAAATATGCAGTGTCATATTTGTAATTTATAACGACCACGTTGTAAAACTTGGCCCAATAAGATTTGGTATTTGGTTTTTATCTTTAGGCATAGCATCCTTTAGTCCTTGGGCATCTTTAGAAACATTAATAACGGCCATTCGAATGATTGGCTTTGAAAAAGCTGAAACGTATGTCTCTTGGATGTATGGTATGACATAGGTCAAGTGTTAAAGCCTTACAGTCCCAACAGCCATAGACAGAAATATTAATACGGGTACATAATTTAAATTTAATTATCTTCATTCAAACAATTTCAATCAACACTTTCTGGATTTTGGATTTATTTTCGTTTATTGGTATTACATGATATCAAAATATCTTTTTAAGCAATGTAATATGAAGTATTCGAAATAGTGCAATAAAAACTGATTCCAAGGGAGTCGTAATACAGAGCTTGGTAGATCTCCGGCAGCTATGGAGTTTCATGTCATCTTAACTTTCTGAATCATGTAACTTTTTAAAAATGTTGTTAAACTTCGTTCTTGGTAAAGCCTTTCCAATATCTAGAAAGTAACAACAACAAACAAATGTATTGTTCTAACAAAACAAAACAAAAAACAAAACTGACAAAAACTATAAGTTTGGTCACCCCTTGTAAGCTCTTTACTCAGACTTCTATCGCTTTAACCTTTGCTTGAGTCTGAGTAAAGGGCTTACGTGTAACCAAACCTATAGTTTTTGTCAGTTTTTTTTGTTTTGTTAGAACAATTTCCCGAAATTACGTGGTGTTTCGAAAAAGAAGAAAGACACCAAAATATACCGCGATCCAGAAAGAATTTTAATGTGGTGTGCCATTTGAGGCCGGATTTATCTTGCACCTGTACATTGGCCGTGTTCGAGGAGAACCCTTAATTACACAACTTTATATTCAAAAACGCCTCTCGAAACTGCTTCAGTTTTTAAAAACACGTCATACCAATGATGTTATAATGTTTTGGTGTGATCTAGCTTCATGGCAATATGCGAGAGTAACTAGAGACTGGTACAACGCAAAAAACATATACTTTTTTCCTAAATTAGACAATTCTCCCAACGTATTTCAAGCACGGCCAATAGAGGAATTTTGGTCAATATTGACCAGAAGAGTATACGACAAGGAATGGGAAGCTGCAAATGAAGACCAATTACGAAGTCGTATTTTTCAGAAAATTCGAGAAATCGATCGTGGTCAGTCAGTCAGAAGAAAACTGAGGACTATCAATAATTTGGATACTTAGTAGTTATTGTTGTAGCACTTAGTTTCTAAGTAAGAGTTTCGAAAAAGTTATCAGTATCTAACTATTTTTAGAAAACTTTAGGATCATACATTAGTATCAAGCAACCCTGGCTTGACTGCACTCCATTATGCCACTCGCTTGCTAAATGTTGCAAATAACTGCAACTCAAATTGGAAAACTATACTTTCTAGATATTGGAAAGGCTTCACCAAGACCGAAGTTTAACAACATTTTCAAAAAGTTACATGATTCAAAAAGTTAAGATAACATGAAACTCCATAGCTGCCGGAGATCTACGAGCAAGCTCTGCATTACGACTCCCTTATAAACTTATATTTTTGTCTGTTTTGTTGTGTACTAATAAACATGTCTTTTTTTGTGTTTTTGATAATATTTTATTCAAGCTAGATCCTCTACCAACCGACGTATCAGGTATTGTGAAAATTAGGGTGGTGAACAATTACCCAAAATATTTCTACGCCCCACACTGGACCGTTTAATACAAGCTAGACGTAAAAAAGTCAAAGTCTAATTTCACTATCAGCCCTATTTCACATCGACCACAGATAACCACTGACCTCAAAAATGCATTTATTAATCCCCTACCCCAACCTGAAAATGAGTAATTACACCCCAAAGTTGGTTTACAAGAAAAGTTCAACAGGCGATGTTATGCATTTGTAGTTGACGCGCTCTGAAAGATTGTGTGTTTTAGGACTTTGTAGGTGTCGGAAGTGTTTGAAAAAAATGTCATATGCAGGGGAAGGTATGAAGTATCTTATAGGCTTACTTAAAAATTTGTATCGTGTGTAATATTGTTAGCAAAAAAATCTAAACTCAAGCTATATCGCAGTGTTTATTAAATGCATGTTGATGAAATATTTTGGAAAATCTACGTATGTATTCTGCGATATCTTACGATCATATTCAGCTTAAATGAAAGCTTGAAGTGTTTACTTTCCAATACTGTAATCGGTTGATTTCGCACGTGTTCGCATGACACTTTTTTCAATTTTTGGAGAGTAGGTTTTGAATTTCCCGCATTGAGTATTTGAAGTTTGGTAGGTACTCTACTTCAAAATGTGAAGTACATGACAATTTATTTGCATACACTTCCAATAAAATAAACCTACCAGAAGCTACTGGTGACTTTGTACGAAAGATTAAATTAAAAAATCAATTAAAAAAAATTAACCACAAAGGAAAGTCAGCTGTTTACCGTAAAAAAGATACTACTACTGTAACAAAAGAAAAGTATATAACAGGAAAGTATTTATTGCGTTCTTACTGAAAGCAGTACCAAATGTGACCGCTTCTGAGAAAAAGGGCACAAGTTTTTCTTTGATTCTCTGCAAAAAACTCGAAAAAGCAAATCAAGTTCGGTTCAGCCGAAATATAAATCTGTTTATGTACCTATATTATATACTCAATTAATGACTGATGACAGCACTCAGGGTTCTTACGCTTTTGAAAATTGTAAACTCCCAGGCTTTCCCTGTCTTTTCCAGACAAAAAGATTTCCCTGACAATTACAGGTTTTCCGGGTGTGCAAGAACCCTGGCACTGCTGGTCTGTCTCATTGCTCTCATTACTACAAATTATTAATTATTTTTTCTACTTCCATATAAGTAAGTTGTTAAGTACAAACGATTTACTTGACAAGTAAGGTATCATTGTCAACACTATTATGTAACGAAAAGAAAAACTGTTACGTAATCTGCATATTATGCTACAGTTGGTAGGAACAATTTTGTTTATCACATATTTGTGTTGGGGGCATTGCCAGTTATTTCGTCAAAATTTTTGACAAGCAGAAATATTCCAACTGTTATTTAAAAAATGTCACAATTTCGCAATCAATTTAATATGTGGTCGAAGAAAAGATACCGCTCTAGTTGTGAGGCAAATTATGTACGCATGACATTACGAATTTCCAAGTGTAATTTGCTACTTACAACTCTCAAAATGTAATATACTATTTCTTTACAACATGATTTAAGTCTTTTTGTTAATATTTATAATCTAACTAGTGTGATAAACTACATCTTAAGAAAAAAACTTTGTTTTTTTTTGTCTGCACATATGAGCTTCTTACGTAAACCTAACTATATATTTTTTTTAGTGGTTAATTATACCGATTATTCTTGAATTACTTATACTGAGCTATATCTACACAAAATATGACGACTACAATCGTTTAAAGTGATATTAGAATTATTTACGTCTAGCTTGTATTAAACGGTCCAGTGTGCGCCCGTATTGGTCGTAACATAATATTTCATTTAAGTGAAGAATTCTTCAAAATAATTTATCAAAACGTGAGTGGTAAAAGAGGATGGTCCTCCAAAACCCGAATTTGATTTAAATATTCAAAACGTCGCGTCGGTAAACGTCTCAGTAAAATTATAAAAGATAATTAAATAAAGGCATATAATCACACATGTACTCGATAGAATGTTTTATTTTGTTTCCCATGTGTGTTGCCTTCTGACGACCGTGGCAAGATGATTCGGATGGAAACGGGATTTTAACTAAAAAATGATTAGATTTATTTGGTAAACAGGCAAAACAATACAAACATACCCATTATGGTGGATGTAGCACACCCAAAGCTTTGACGCGGGCCGCCACTGGTTTGAATATATTCCATAAATATTAAGTAAATATTTATCTGACTGAAATTTGTATTAAAGAGATAAAACCAAAAAAAATCATTTTTATTTGATTTATTGTCTATAAAACTAACTACAACAAATAAAACTTTAACATTCGTTGAACATAATATAAGTAATTAGGTACGTATTGTATATTCTACAAAAAATTAAGAACACAAAATTCTATCATTAAAGTTACATAAGAAACAAAAATATATAAAAATCGCCAAATGCACTATTTTTTCTATAACTGTTTCAAAAAAAATGACATTTACGCATAACTATCTATTCGGGAAATATGTCATTTTTTACATACACATTTTTTACATTTTCTTTTTGTGCTGTTGAAATGAAAACTGTAGCAACCGTATATATTCCAGTGCAAAAGTGTTTTATTTTTATGTAAATAAGTGTAACAAATCAAATAATAAAAAAATAACAATGAAAGATTTTCACACTTCAATACACGTTTTACACTGATGAGCTATGTAATATATACCGATATACGTAATCTACATAATTTCCAAAATGTATATCAAATATTTACAAAATATGAATATTTAAATGAAAATTTTTTGCTCAAAATAAAACATTTAGTCAATATTTATAATCACGCTGAATTTTGTTGTAATCAAATTAATCGGTGTCATGAGGTACGAGGGATGCTCTGCCACCCAGGTTCCTCGCCCGTAAATAATGATTAGGGTTAGGTTAGATCGACCTAGACTAGAATTTTCAGAAACCTACCGTAGTGTTTGTTTCCCAATAATTCGATTTTGACAGAAACTTTGTTACCGCCGCAATATCATTTCTGAGTGTTTTGAAATTCTTTTGGTGGCGTTGTTTGACGAAATTGTACATAGATTCTATCAGTGTAATCATTTTGTTTTCTACTACCTACTTGTATTATTTTTCTTATAGAAATTTTACAGAACAATGTTGAATATCATTGGAATGAAAACATTCTGCAATCTGTCATGGTATGCCTATAAGATTCTATCGTTGACGAGTGACATGGATCGTTATTTAATATATTTAAGTCTTTCTTGAATTAAAACAAGCTTTCCGGTTCCTGAAAAGAAAAGTTAGAAAATTATTTTTCGTTTTCTGAAATTATCAGTTGATAATATAATTCTTGAACGGGGTTTATTAAAACCCCTATACCTAAATGACCAAGCGTATTCAAAACTTGTGAAGAGTTGATATTTCTTTAAATTTCTCCAAGTAAACTGATAGGTATGGCAAATTAAAAAAAATGATTTGAAGCTATATAGTGGAAAAAGTAAATTTCTTAAGTTCTTTATATTTACTTTCTGCATATTTAAGAAAAAGTTAAATCCCGTAAATCAAGGTGAGACTATTCTAATCCTTATATAATATTAACATAATTTCGGCTTCTGTTTAAATCCTGAGAACGTTTTGATAGTTACACAAACAAATGACGTTGTTAAAAAAGTCAAGACACCATGCATTTACGGTTGAGTAACTCTATACAATGGTTTAGGCCGTCAGTATATTATTTTGAGTCTGATTATATTATATTTTGCAATTCATTTTCATCTCGAAACATGTACATTTTGTATAGGTATCACTTCTACACTTTTCAATTACTGGTGCCTGGTTTATCTGATTATTATTGTTACGTGGTATCTGTCTTTAGTTTAACATACCTGGTTATTAATAGCAGCAATCAGTTTCAATCACGACAAACAGCTGCGCCCAAAGAAGTTCTTGAAGTATGCTGTTACTAGTCTTTATCTGTTGTGAAATTAACGGTTGCCAAGTATTAAATTTAATATTGATCAGAAACACAAACAGCCTTAACACATTCGAAAGAACATACATTAATGTTTAAAAAAATACACCGCCTTACTTATTTCTAGGTATAGGATTTCTATGCATTTGCATGTTTTTTCTGCTTATAGCAAACATATGCAGAGTTATATTTCTACATGTTTAAGTCACATATGAATCACATATGTCAATTTGAAAGTGCATATAAATGCATATTTAGGTGTTTTTTTATAAATGCATGCATATTTTAGCATTTTTGAACGAGTGTGCATATTTTACTTTTTGAGCGTTTTACATGCTTTAATTATGAAATTTCTAATATTTTTTAAATAATTTTAGCATTTTAGACAACCAACCAAGGGCGGCTTAGTTGAGTCTAGGGGAAACCCATAATTTAAGCTTATTGTTAAATACTAGGCTTTGAAATATTTTACTGCCTTAACCATCTGTGTACTTGTTAATATTTTCTAACTAAAATTTAAATATGTACTTACATCCTGCGGTATTGTGATAAATCGGTATTAGGAAATTCCAAAGACCCTTTGACAACTTCCTGTTCATAGAAAAATTTGCCTGTACTTTTGTTTACTAATCTTGTAATCTTTCAATTAAGACAGTTCAGAAATTGCAAACTGCATTTCAGTTTGAAATTTTAGAGTGTAAAGATGGGTAAAGAAAAACGGTCTGTGTCTGTTACACTTCGAAGTTATGTTAAGGAATTCAGTGTTCTTACAACTGACGATAAGGTGTTGTATTGTACAGTGTGCGACGATAAAGTGACTGCAACGAAACGCTTTCAAGTTACACAACATCTGAACACGGTTCGACATCAAAAGTGTGTTGCCCTGATATCAAAAAAACAAACATTGTTACCGGGGTACCTTAATAATTCGCGCGGTGAGTCCAGCAAATCAATCGAATTTAATAAAAAACTATGTAGTGCATTAGTGGCTGCAGATATCCCGTTAAGTAAGATTAATCACTCAGCATTTCGTAATTTTCTGGAAAAAATTTCAAAAATGCCAATACCCGACGAGTCTACACTCAAGAAAAATTATTTACCTCGTTTATACGAAGAGACCATAAAATCAATTAGAAAACCTGTAGCGAATAACTACATATGGGTTTCCATTGACGAATCTACTGACATTACTGGAAGGTGCGTAGAAACTTCAGTTCCTTCGTTTTGTTAGTAAAATTTAACTAATTAAAGACAGCAGAGCAATTTACGGATGTTTTATTTTCTATTTTGTTAGTTACATATTTAATCACAACAATATTTTTGCTTGATTAAAATATAATTTTTTTTAAATAACTGTTTTGCGCTAATTGCTTGTAACCGACTAATTATGTAGTTCGATAAAATAAAAATCAAATTTTTGTTTTCATATACGTGGCTAACGTTATAATTGGCGTTTTAAATTCGGAGAACAATCCCAAATCCTATCTATTAGCAATGGACGTTTTCAAGAGCACCAATCATTGTTCTGTGGCAAAATTGTTTAATGATTCGATGGCTATTTTGTGGCCGGACGGCATACAGTACAACAACGTACTCCTGTTCGTTACCGACGCGGCACCGTACATGATCAAGGCTGGAGCAGGCTTACAAGTTCTGTACGAAAAAATGATCCACTTAACTTGTCTTGCCCATGCAATGCATAGAGTTGCGAAAAAAGTGCGAGAAATATATCCTAACGTAAACTCTATAATTTCAGATGTAAAAAATTGTTTGTAAAGCTCCATATCGCATACAAATATTTAGGGAAACTGCTCAAGAAGTGCTTCTCCCACCTGAGCCTGTAATAACAAGGTGGGGTACTTGACTTTCTGCAGCAGAATATTACGCAACTTATTTTGATATTATTAAAGCATTTGTAAATAAACTTAATAAACACGATGCACTATGCATACAAAGCGCACAGGATGCTTTTAATACTAAGGAGGTGAGGGCAGAATTATTGTTTGTTTTGACAAATTTTGTGCGTTTAGCTAAAGTAATTCAGAAATTAGAAAGTCAGGGAAATTCATTAGATGAATCTCTTGAGCATGTAAAATTGTTAGGTTTTCTTTGAATAAAGTAAAGGGCCAAAGGGTTTGACTATAAAACAAAAATTTAATTCCGTTATAGACAAAAATCCTGGTTTTCATTTAATTAAAAGCATAAACGATGCATTATCTGGCCAAGACATTTTAGACGAGCTAAAACATTATTCGCTTGTAGAATTAAACAATTTTAAGTATGCCCCAATTACGTCTTGCGATGTGGAACGGAGTTTCTCAAAATATAAAACAATATTTAGGGATAATAGGCATATGTTTACTTTTGAAAATTTAAAAATGTACGTCATTGTGAACTGTAACGCTCTATGTTTAGAAAATATAATTAATTAAATTATTGCATAGGATGTCTAATTAAAATAATTTCTGTAAATAAAATGTAAATAACGCTAAACAGGTGTTTTTTAATAATCATGATTTTTAAGTGCATATTTCACGTTTTTTTAGTGCATAAGTGCATGCATATTTCATCATTTTTAAATACATACAAATCCTATACCTACTTATTACAGTTAGATGATTTAAGAGTTAATGCCTTTAGTGTTAAAAGTGTAATGCATGTTTAAAATTAACTGCTGCTTTAAAATGCAATTTAACTAATCATAATAATTTGTTAAATAAAATAAAATAGACCTACAAATTATTAAGAAGTAGCAGCAGCATAAATTAATAAATGAAAACTTACGTATTATCCTGTGACTACCAATATCCGTTCTGTTCTTCACATTATTTTCAACGGTCTGCAGCATTGAGTAACACGTTTCCTGCTATGTACAGCTTACAGATTAAATATTTAAGCAGTTGATCTGACAAACAAAAGGAAATATAAATAATTAAAATGTAACAAATGAAAAACCTGCAATACTGCTAAGAGCTAAGGGATGAACAGAATGTCTAGGCAGCTAAGCTATTTAGAGTACAGAACCAGAAAATAAATTCAAAACAAGGATAATGTGTTGCCATGATATTTGATAATGCAACATAGAGAATTTACTTGTATTTTAATATTAGTCAGTTTTATGCAATTTAAATATTAAACGTTAATTGGATTGCATAACCGCACTTTTAAAATAAAGATTTTTGGTAATATTTTCCTTAAATGAAAATAATTCTAGGTGATTAAAACAAACATGCACACTAGAACACTTTAAATAGATACAGAATAAGTGGAAATCTTGTTTTCCATACAAAATACACAATTTTCTTGTTAACTTGACGATTTGGGTGTCGTTAATGTCTTTTTCAACTTATGTAAGATTTCACCTGAAACAGACAAAGTGTATTGTATTAAGGTTGTATGCAAAGATTTAGTAACTTACCTTGTCAAATTATACTTAAAATTGTATTTTTGTACGAAATTCTTTGATTTTGCATAGTTCATGTATTTCAGAATTTTAAACCTTTTGGCTGAAGTATTTTTGTGGAAAGTTAAAGAGCAGCCTTTTGACAACAAAACTGGAACAATCTTAAACGTAATGGTTGCATATTTGTTATTGTAAATGTATACAAACGTGTAATTAACTTGCACCGTTAGAACGTTCAGTTAAATATTGTAAATTGGCTTGAAATTCAATATAGTCCATACCTGCTGTAAAGCATAAAGAAATTTAAGTTTATGTTTAAAAACGTAAACACATGAAAAGCCAAATATTTGAGGTTAGAGTTATTTTTAAGAAACGTCAAAGTGCTTTAATTTGAGAAGTTTAGAAATCTGTGTTTAATTGAAAAGTGTTTAAAGTTAAACGAGTGTTTAATGCATTCTACTATGGTTTATTGCTAACAAAAATAATTTATGGAAATCTTACTGGATTATAATTGGATTTGGGTATTAATAAAGTTTATTTACAAACAATTGATGTATAAAGTTAGTATGAAAATGGAATTCGATTTTGTAAACACTTTTTATTCGGAAATATTGATGATTGGATTGATGACACATGTTTCTTCAATTCTTTGTCGAGATTAATGAAAGCAGGCAGTTGATACCAGGGAGTTGGTAAAATATAGTTGGTATTTTTGTGGCGCCAGATTTTAAAAATAAAGGGAGAACTGTCTTAATAAATAAAAACAGTGAGTTTTTCGTAGTAATTAATTTAATTTATTAGTATAAAATATTTAATAATAACAAAAATAAATTAGAATTATAAACAAATTATATTCTTTATTGAAAGGACAATTTTTTTATAGTTAAAGAAAACAAGTATTTGAAAAGAAATTAATTATCTCCAAATAAAAAATACCTTTTTTATTTTGGAATTAATTGAAGTTAGTTAAAGAATTAAAGTATTTTGTAGAAAGATTTTTCCTTTGCAATTTAATTATTTACAAATATATTTTCATCATTTAGATTTTTTTTCTGTCTTTTTACTTCATAGATACATAATCTTTAACCTCATATACCTTTCGGTGTGTCTCATAAAAAAGAAAATTTAATTTTTATATTTTTTTGCTGGTATCAATTTTCATTTTGTTTGTTGTTTCTTTGATATATGCAATAAAAAATAAAAATTTGTGTTGTAATTATGCTGGAGATTTATTTATGTATGTCTATTTCTATTGTTTTGCTCATAATTATAAGGATATAGAATACCGCGACCCCTCTGCGAGAGTCTCAATTTTGTAGAAAGTAAGTTTTTTCACAACTGCATTATTTAGCTGGAAGAATTATTTTATGTAAAGGTAAGCAAGTTGATTATTTTGTAATTTCACCTTTTTACAAACATTATTGTCGTATCATCTATATGAAAACCCACAATAATTCATGATATTAGTATGTAGACTGAGGTAAGGGGTTGTTATTATAAGAAAAACGAGTTTTCATACTCACACTTACCAGTAGTATACTTCCATTAAATGAAGGTATCAAAAAGATGCGTATGTTATTTTTCAATCCGTGTACTTTTACCCGTATTAGTATTTATGCCGAATGCTGCATTGTCGCACGCAACATTGAAAATTGCTTATTATTTAGGACACAATCAAGTATTGGCTTCCTTAAACATTTTAACGAAAAATGTTACTGGGGTTTTTGAAGAATATTCAAAGAAGACCTATCTTTAAAAATTTATTCTTTAAAATGTATTCATTGATTTTGGAAGATCTGTCATAAATTTCACATTATATTTTTAAGAACAATTTTTGCGTGTTCTTAAATAACATGCGATTGCCAATTTTGCGCCCGACAGTGCAACACTCGGTATGGTTATCAATTCTGTATTTAACAGATTTACTTACCGTTATATTTTCTATTAGAAGCAATAGTACATGTTGCGTACATTTCTCTTAGATAACTTAAACAAAATAACTTTATCTATGTAAAGAAAATAAAAAAAAAATTGTGGATAAGGTAAAGCGGGCTTCCTACTATAAAGGAGATACGCGTGGTTTACATACTCGTATATAATATAATAGTAGTATTAGTCTTTGTAAAGAACGTCTGGTCTCGAATGGTATAGATTTTGCCTTTCTACTAGAGTGACACGGGTTCAAATCTCGGTTGCGACTACGATCTCATAATTTTGTTATGGGATGTTACCATAACGAAAATTCAACATTTTTACAACAGTCTGGTTTTGTAACTGTTGCGATATTTGCATTATCCCAAGTATTGTACTTTTAACAATACGTGTAACGATAACCAAAATACAACGTTTTTGTAACAATCTAGTCTTGTGGCTGTTGGCAATATTGTCAAGGTAAAAGGATCGCCCATTTTCACTTCTTCATGTTTCGATTTTCTAACCAGTAGAATTGTTTTGATTGAAACTCTGAAACTGGAGAATAAATTTTGTTAGTAGAACAGATTGGACTCAACCTGTAAAATTTATCACTGATGAAATTTCAACTGCTAGTTGTTTCCTAAAACTGGAAATGAGCAGTAAGTATGTTTGTTTAAACAATAGCCCAAATGATTTGTTACTAATGTTTATAAATAAAATCATATAAATATAAATTTTGGAAATAAAAATTAAAATGCAACGTAGTTACTGTTAATAAAATGTCTATTGTTACCTTTACTGCGTAGTATAAATAAGGGCTAAAATCGTATTCAATTTTTCTAATCGTTTCCTTGTTTCTTTCAGTTTTCAAGGTTGGATTTATTAAGCTGCATTTAGAACTGTATTAAATGTAACAGAGAAAGATGCAATAACGTTCCTCTTTGTTACTAAATAATCTTAAAATGAAACTACTCAGGGATGTTACTCTTAGTAACATATATTGCTAATTGGTCACTTCTCATACGGCTGCATAAAAACATATTTTATTATTTTTATTAGTCCGCTTAAGTTTGAAACTATCACTCTGTGTCTAATTTTTGGTTTAATCGATTTCTGGTACTTTTATTTTTTCTTAACTTATTTCCGTTCGTGTAAAGTACTTCAAACAACGTTTATTGTATGCGAACAGCTTTACACAGCGTCGGACAATGATTAACAACAACAATTAAATGCCCCGATGTAATACCCGAATACTATATGTGAAGAGTTTAGCAGATACTGCAATAGTATTTTCTACTAACTACAGTGAGAGACCGACGTCAATCATAATTCGGACAGTCGCTCCTATGTTACACGTCGATTTGGCGTTTAGACCAAACTTATTAAGTAGCGGAAGCGAAATGATTCCTAACCTAAGGTTGAGTTCGGCCCAGTTTAGTTCATTTAAGTTAGGAAGTTTGTTAACCAGAACGGTAGACCACAAGGTCACGACGCGGACTATACCAAAGTCAAATAGACAAAGGGCAATTACTCCAATACCGCTGCAGTTTTAACGATCTAGATTCAGTGGTACAGTTCAGTTGTACATTCCTTAAGCCATTTAAATGTTAATGAAAAGTGGCTTCAAGGTCACAAATCTTACAACTCCGAAAAGTTTAGTACCAATATAGTTGTAAAAGCTACCGTAGTTAACCAAAAGCTAACCTTAAAAATAAGGTCATCCAAGGTGCTTAGATAGCTATTAGGCTGCTATTTGCTCTCGCTCAAAAACCCTCACTCGCTGACGCTCGAGAGGCACACCTCGCGCTCACGTGAAAAGAACCGCTTTCTTCTGTAGTTGGACAAATAAATAACTATATATTCGAGCATTATTTGAAAATTACACATTTCACACAGTCTAATAACCATGAAAATGACTCATTGCTCACAATCTCTAAACTGTACGGAAATGACCGTAAGAAATGATTTCAAATTTCCAGTGGTTGTATTAAAGTGCCATAGATGTTAGTACATCCAATACTTATAATTATTCGAAATATATAAAGTTATAACTTTTAGATAAAGGATAATTTATTTTGTTTAATTAATGTTTTACATTAAATTATATTTCGAATGCAAATCTGCATAAAAAAAATTATCATCCCGGCTGGAAATCCATCCCTGAACTTTTCGCTTTCCGAGCGACATCTCTACCTGTCAGCTACTGTGTCGACTATCAGTATATAAAGTTAGTACTACTATATAAAGTTATTATAAAATTGTTATTAAATTAACGTAAAATAGATTAATTTTAACATTATTAAATACTAGTTAATATTATTCTTTATTATATCTAGATTACAATAAAAACAATGAGAGCTTTTATAATTTGCTGCAATCCGTATATCCTGAAACGTAAACTGGGCGGGTCATTTCGGTTGTGGCCGGAATATGTACGTACTAAGTGCACGTTCAGACACGCGATATACTTCTAACGGCTTTAATCCATAAATTAAAAAAAACGGTCTATTACATGGAAATCCAAAAATGTTTTGGGAATTTATTACTCCAAATAACATTCAAATGAAGCATTAGGTATTCAATGTATTTGTAAAATTGAGGTTATGATTTACTTACTTTAACAAAAAAGCAGTAGCGAAACAACACGACGTCCAAAATACATTTAAGAATGACATGTTAAAAATGACATTCACAAAAATTAAAGACACTAACAAAATTACAGTTATTTATTAACTTAAATAATTGTTCAAATTTCAGTATTAATTTTATAAATAAATGATTATTACATTGAGTTATAAACGTTTCTTAATTTTTACAACTAACGCCTGTTTTCCACAAAATGTGAGCATTGTCCACTCTTGACAATCCAGCAAATCTCAATCTCAAATCATATTCTAGGTTAGATATTTTTCCTAGTTTTTGGTGTTTCGACTTCGTCTCATTCCGCAACTTCTTCACACGTGAGAAATTGGCACTTTTCTGCCCTTGTAACACAATATACGATTACACACATATATTAATTTTAAATATTATTATATTGTACATGTAGGTACTTAATTTTTGATAAAAAAGTAAAAAGTATATAAATTGTAGTAATTGATTTATTAAAATTTATAACGCTTCAGGTTCCTTAAGTGTTAAATCCGCCACTGACGATATGAAACTTTATTGTCCTTTTAATGGCGAATGCTTGAGAATGGAAGCAAGAATACCTCAAGAATCTGCGTCATTAGTATATATCCTAAGCAATTTTATAAACACTCAGTTCCTTCAAGTATTATACACGCTCTTCTTTAAGTTCTTTAGGGAACACCTTGCTTGTTTATTTTATAGTTCACCTTTATTTATACACTGACAAG
The DNA here is from genome assembly GCA_929113105.1 of Agrypnus murinus. Taxonomy (NCBI): domain Eukaryota; kingdom Metazoa; phylum Arthropoda; class Insecta; order Coleoptera; family Elateridae; genus Agrypnus; species Agrypnus murinus. Next base: position 106,671,421 of record OV816024.1, read on the forward strand.
ATATAATAATTTACTCAACCTATTCCTGAAGAGTAATTAAACGCAACTACTTCCAGTATTTTAAAATAATCCTGGAAGTAAATTTAGATTTACTAAAAATACTCGCACAACTTGATGACCGTAATCACATTCATAAATCTATTTTGTTGCTCCACATGTAGTTCTATCTAGACATTACCTGTCATCACAAAGTTGCTTTAGCTGTACACCCACACACCATGTTACAAATCGTTGAATATTTGGCCTGCCTTAGATCCCTATCTCCATAAATACTAGATGCTTAATTATGTCAGAATATATTACAGAGAACTATTCCACCAAAGAATTTGCTGATAATCTTAATTATTAAACAGCAAAATATTGGGCGTAAATAGCTAATCGCCTGCGGTAGTTAAGATTATAAAAAAGGACATCCACTAAAGAACAATTAAATATTTAAATTCAACTCGATGGTGTTTCATGACTATAGATAACAAACCGTCAAGAGTAAATTTAATACCAAATTAACACCATCCGTGTTCTATAAAGCTAGCCCACAATGACAACAGCATCGATCCAATGTAATTTATTGTCTACCACACTTTTGTATACTTTTAATTTAAAGCACTGTCATCGTTTGTTTTGAAGCAAATGTATTTTGTTTTACTTGGTTGTTAAAAATAAACGTTTGACATGAAACACGAAATGTTCTTTAAACATATGATAATTATTTTTATTGTTCAAATCCATTTTAGATGTTTACAGCTACATAGGTTTACCACTGAAGGTAAATGAAAAGTAGTAAATCTCAAAGAAGAGTTTAAGAAAATAAATGTGTTTCCAAAAATTCCTGATTAACTCACTTACCTTGTCTTACGTTAAGTGAGCAATAACAAACGAAATAGGATTATGAAATTTTCTAAATGCCTTGAATTGAAAGGGAACGATCCCGGCATAACTTCCTTTGAGAAGTTTCTTGACCCGTCCACGCTTTTTTTTGTGCGTTGTAATATTTATTGCTGTCAATCAGCATTATATCTGGTCATTTTATTTTTGAATTCCTAGAAGAACTGGATGAATCAAATTGGTAAGGAATTCCATAGGGGAAAACTAAAGAGCTTCGCTCTTGGTAACAAATTAACCCAAGTAGAAATAAAATAAAATTTGAAAACACAACTACCGCTTAAGGTGAGGTAGATGTAGTAACTTCTTAACAAAGTTTTATGAATATACTTCTTTGATTATGACATGTACCACACCTTTACAATGCAGCTTTTGTTTTCTCTGCAGAGATATAAACGTTTTCACTTTCTCTTTTTTTTGCCTTCATAATAACTGAAATCTTTTTCGAACACTATTATTTGGATACAGAAATTTTTTGTTATTGTTACTGCTTACCATGATTGACTAGCCTTCCAAAACTTAATACATAGAATCGATTACGATTTGACAATTATTGACCATCCTTAAGACTTTTTACTCATATGAAGGACCATGAAGTTAGGCCAATTTAAATATTCGATCTTGACATGGATTAACAACCTTGCACTACTTCCAAACCTCACATTAAAAAGAATATGTCGCATGGGATTGATCATTTTTGACCCTTGTAACACAATTTAAAACAAGGCCCCGCGATTGGGCGCCAATTGAAACAAAGTATTTCTTTACACACAAAATATTTGATACTTACTGTACAACTCATAAATGCTCCGGCTGCTAAGACATCTCTTTAGCAAATTTAAGTTCAGGACGCGGGTATGGTTTTCATAGCTCACAGATTATAAAAAAGAAGTAATAAGGCTGGCTATAGACAAAAATAAGTATATTTGGGCGCCATCTGTTTAGGAAAGTCCGAGGATTATATAAAAAATATTAATAATGACGTTATACTCGTATACAGAAACCGGTATCAGATCTTAAATTTAATTCAATTATTAGTCATGGTCAGTTATGTCAAAAATCAAATTAATTGAGGTATATTTAAAGACCTTCATAAATATAATGTCCAATATTATCTAGTATGTTGGAATTCAAAAATAGATTTATTTATAAATGAAATAAAAATCAAAATCAAAGATAAAAAGGTTTTCATTTAAAACATAGTTATAGATTTAAAAAAAATAATACCCAACGTAAGAATTCTTAACGGCTTAAAGCCCATACAGGTAGAAATCAAAATTGATACATAAATTATTATGCAACTTACTCCAACTTTAACAAAATAATATCCTTCAGTTCACAGTACATTGATCAAATTATTTGATTCGATACCACTTCACAAAATGATTAACACTTAGTGCCTTTTTGTTCGCATTTAAACACAAATACCAAAATTAATAGCTTGATGAAGCTGCAAAATCTGGAAAACACCTCAATTACTGACACCGCTTCTTACTTCAGACCAAAGAATTGAAGTTCACAATAATTTTTTTGTTTTAAAACTATTTTCATTAAAATTCCTTTTTTAAGCAACCGGAACAACCATATAAATTCGATTATTAATTACTTTCATTTAGTAAAAGTTTTTCTTAAACCACCACTGGTTAATATAATTAATTATTAAAATGTTTTTCTTTATTAAAAGGTAGCACAACACTTAAATATATCGTTTTAGAAGTCATTTAATTTTAAGACTTCCGTTTTTGATTATTACTTTACTTTAAAAACAAGATCCCATGTAAACCTAATTCACGTTATGTTTAAATCGATATTTATAATTTTTCGTTAATAATAATTGTATTATTAATCTATGGAAATTATTAAAAGAACTGGAATATGGTAACAAATACTTGTTACACTTTAATTATAAATCTTTAAATTGTACGAAACTAATCATTAAATTTCGGTACGGTGTTTATAATAACGATTCTAATTGAATCAAATTAGATTTCTGTATTTTTCACAACAACTAAACACGTTACTGTATTTGGGAAGTGCCGTCGGCATACAAGCTATAGTTGCGGAATAATCTTCCACTGGATTAATTTTACTCCATAATAACACGGGAAACAAAATGCTGGGACAAGCCCGTTAACTTGGAGTAAGACAGCCCCCGTCCAACCAGACGCTACTTTAGGGTACGAGGTTTATTCTTGTTTCGTGTGTCGCGTTTCCTGCGCGGACGAAAATCTACCTGAAACTTTCTCGTTTCGTGCGGAATTAAAATGATAGCGTTGATGACTTCTTATTTCGTGCGTTATTACCTGCACATGTTTACCTGATCTTATCTGAATATCAAGTATAATATCAACTTTAATATTCTACACTTCACAGAGTCAGCTAGAAAGTAAGCATATTCCTCTGTCTTTGGTAGTTTCTTTTACTTAAGCATCATTTGTTTACCATTAGTAGCGCTAAAAAACAAACGGAAACTTTACTCAATTTACAATATTGATGGATAATATAGATCTACATACCTACTTTGTTATGTACCGCTAATATTATCTATCTGCAATTTCCTTGAAATTCATAACATAACTAAATTTGCAATGTGAAACAGCAATTCATAATATACAGGATTTAAAGAAACATTAATATGGGAAAACCTTACTTTCCTTAAGTGCCGATGTGGATGCTTTGTAAATTGCAATCTGTAAAGCTGATACATTTTTATTCTTAATATCTAATAAATTTCTCATTTATATGTACTTATATGCCAACGCTCTGCAACAGAGCATGCACGCAAAGAATATATGTACTTATCCATTATTATTTCCCTTTTATTAATTAGGATCTAAAAGTAGCTAAAATAAATAGCTTTAATTTAGAAAATTCATATAATTGATGAAACAATCGAACTGGTTTAAAAAATCACATGATTATTTAAAAAATTATGAGAACAATTATTTACTCGTATCTGGTCTAAATTAATAATTTTTATAATACTTTAGATTTTTGTATTTGGTGTGGAAAAATACATGAATAAAATACTGAAAAGAAAATCAACAATTTGTATGTGGAAATCTTATTTTAAAGTCAGCAGGTAAATTTTGGGTGAGCGCACGAAACCAGAAGTCATTAGTACCAAACTTGATTGTCCATCTGGTTGACGCACGAAAGGAGAAGATTTTACAGTTCCGCACGAAACGCTACGCACGAAACACTAACAAATCGGATACGAGACCCACTGCCCGACTGACTTAAAAGGCTTCAGATTTACATAGTGACAAAATGATCTTTAAGAGGGATAGTCCGAATTGGCCAATAGCGAAACAACGCGGATTTAACAAGCCAATCAAAATTAATATTTTTGAACAAAGAACGTTCACGAAAGAGGGACTTTACCCATAGTTAAAATCTACCGCAGTTACAATAATATGATACGCTGAGACCGAAAAAGCACATACAAGGAAATCATAAATTAAAGCCAAATGGATTTTATTAATGTAGTTTTCGAAGAAACCAAAATTGTATGCATGGGAACGTCTTAAAATGAATGTTCGCACCAACGAAAACTTTGCTGAAATTTAAAATATTGTTTATACATGCACAAAGGTAACTCTTTTATACTTGAAAGAAAGCATTATTTAGCTTAACACAATATTTACAGTTGCGTATTGCAGTTTTGACGCAATTGAATTTGCTAAATTGCCAGGACCGTACTAAGGATTCCTTTATTATTTATTATAAATTGAAAAACACGTCACGTTACACCCATGACCATGTCTTAGATTTTTTTACCCCTGCATGTTTTCTAAATAATTAGCAATAAAGTTCTGGGAAGAACAAACCCACAAACAGACTGGCCAGACAATTTGAATAATTTAGTCCATCATGGACAACAAATGGTCACTCACATCCTTCTAGTATCATAAAATGTTCGTTTTGTGAGATTAGCGCAAAGTTAGCCTCCGTTCAAAATGAAATATTTAAATTCTCATATCTAACATTTTATAAGGTGTCCAATAAATCAAAGGTATGGTCAAAGATGGACAAAAAGCTACCAATCTTACGAAGCAAACTTTATTGGATTATTGTGTAGTTAGTCTTCTTCTCCAAGTCAAATTCTTAAATTATTATACTTCACTTCATTTCAGATAATCAAAAAAAACTATTGTCTCGAAGTTAATCTATTAATATTTAATTTGATACAGCGTGTGATTTATAATCTTGCGTTGGTTTAAAAGTTACCGTGGACCAATTTATGACGTTATAAATATTTTTTATATGCGGATAGGACATGGCACTCGTTACATGGTATCCTGTACATTTACAGATTTTTTAATTTTTAAATACGTAATTCTAAGTGCCAACGTGCCAAGTCGCTTCATGATGGCAATATTTCGCTTCCTGTACAATCCATTACAAAAAAATGCTACAAGATAATTCCTTGACAGATTCTAAGAAAAAATGGTTCCTATTTTACAGAGTAATCAGTAAATTATTTGACATATTAGAGGTTTAACTTTCAGAATAAAAAAAACCTTTTAAACTAAACGTGAATTCGATTAAATTCAATACAGAGAAAAATAATGAACAACTTCGTGGTTCTTTTGTCCCAATATGGCGGTGTTTTGCAATACTGTGATCGACCAACCAGGTGACCAAATGTAGTGACTCTTGAGACAACTACATATAAGGTTATGTTAAGAGTATGAACAACATGCTTAACTTACGTATATTTTTGATCCAAACTTGTGTTATCATTCATGGGCATGCTATCAACAACAAACAAAATTATCTAATAATAAAACCTCGACGTGATGTGATTAAAACTTTACCTTAATTTTATAGATGGAGAATTTTTATGAAATATCAGAACACTAAATACCAGAATATTATGTTAATTTTGAAGTATTTAGTATAGTAAATTCGAAATTGGCCGCTTTCGGATTAAGATAGTTCGTAGAAATATCTACCACATTGTTTGGGTGCTTGGCTATAACCGTCAGTAAGGTAGCGGTATTACGGAACATAGTTGCATGAAAACGTTTAAATGCCGGTACTGTCAGTCAAAGCAAAACAACAAACTTAAACAATTGTGGCGGATATTTATAAGAACCATCTTAATCCGAAAGAGGCCAGTTTAGATTTTATAGACTCTAGTAAAATCATCGAAGGTTATTTTAAAGACCTAAAATAGATTGCGGTAAAATGGTAAGCATATGACTTTAATGTTGCTTTTAATTTTTTCAAGATCATCTGAGAAATAAATTTCATAGAGTCTTATATTTTAACGATTTGTGTTTTCTACTCAAACTGAAAGTTAATGAGAATTTTTAGGGATAGATTCGAAGAAATAACCATCTTCTAAGTAATTTTTACACCCAATTGCACTGCAATCTGTCATATTGATTTTATAATAAAGTAAAGCTGCTAACAAAATTAAATCTCCACGGCTTCAATGACTGATGCTACCTGGATAAAAATTTAACTGCCTTTTGGAAAAGTGATCCAACCAATCAGAATAGCTGAATATCACGCTCTTGTCCCTACTCTTATCTAATTATATATAGGAACACTAAATACCTCATGATATATAAATATATGGGCTTCGGTGGAAACATACATATACAGGGGCTATAATATATTGTGCGTTTAAAATAGATAATTTTGTAGTGATTGATGGTTGTTTAGTAATTATTAGGCTTCTTGTGTTTGTAAATATTTTTCTGCTATTACATAATTCACACGAATCCGAATTAATTTCATTGACAGATTGTTAAATTATGTACAATGACGTCCATTAAAAAGTGAACACTGTTATTTCAGTAGCCCTTGTCAATGTTAAACCGTTTAGCCGACATTGTACCTGTAAAGGAGTTCATTTTACCCTCATAAACACCAAAAATCAATGTTAAATTATATATCTGAGACAATACCTCACTTAGTAAAAAGAAGTAGAAATAAAATAATTTTATTAAATACTCTATATGTGCCTCCGGAAAAATTAAAGAAGCGGTTTTTCATTTAAAACTAATTAATTAATTTATAAATCAAACTCATCCTAGGAAAAAATAGAGGAAAAATAATTATATGGTCTTAAATACCTATCATATCGAAAGTCGCAAAATTTTTTTCAGAGAACCTGTCAAAGAATCATTTTATAACATGTTTTTTTGTAATCACTTGTACAGCAAGCGAAATACTGCTATCATAGATTTTTTGGGTCATCCTGTAGCCTGTAGAGTCATAAAAATGCCTAGATAACAAAAGTTACTTCTCTTGATCCCTAAAATAACATATCTAAAATTTATAAAAGTCTGTAAAAAATATACATGATTCCATGTAACGAATGCTATGCTCTTTATTTTTCATTTGAATAAGATTGTGTTGATTCAATACATCTGACAAAGATAGAAAGTTATCGTATACTTGTCATATAGTAGTAATCTTCTTGCTAGGTAAAAAAATTTAAACTAATTAACGTTTGTTATTCGAACATGTAAAGCTTGGCAAGTATGCAAAGATATCTCTCTTTCTCACATGTATTGCTATTCGCTATTTTTTCTTTGCTCTCTCAAGGAAACTCAAACCCAAAATGAAGTTTTACCAGCACTGTATATTTTGTATATTGTATAATACTAAAAGATATATACCATGAGTATATCTTCAAAGTATACAGTAATTCCTGCATAAGCATATCACATACATATTATACCTTTAAATGTGTTGCTAGAAAACTGTTGTTGTTGCACACTGTAACCGCTAGCGTGGTCGAGCTGGATTACAATTAATAAAACCTAGAGAATAAATTCCTGTAACCCCTACAAACTACCAATCAAACGTTAAATGTATATAGGAAGCCCCTTTGGTTGCTGGGTGATGGATGGCAATCAGTTTCTTCAATACAAGTATCAAATAATAACCAACATCAACTAACAATACGTTTATTTAACAACCTACCAACTAATTCCAGTTATATTATAATTATTCAAAATTTTGATTTTAAATTACAAAACTTTCTTATATGCCAAAAGGTTCCTTTCTTAGGAATAATGAAACCAGAACTGAACTGTGAAAGAAATTAACTTTACCAGCAAGGTTAAAGGAAATAACAATTGATAATTTCTTTTCCAATTAATTTTGAAGACTCATTACTTTAATTTCATTGCACTAAGAATTACTAATCAATACTTTCTTCTACCAAAGTTTTCAGTTGTTGGCAAAGAAATTTATTTCAAAGTTCATATTAGTCCATTTTGCTTAGCTATATTAAATTGGTCAATACCTAGTAATTTCTAATATCAGCATTAAGAAATATAATTATTTTCTTTCATAATATTTAACAATTATGTAGGACAAACTATTTTATGCTATCTAAACAATCTTCCCCAATCAATTTATTTTCTATTTAATAATTTTAAATTTTAGATTTTTACTTAATAATATCTAAATTGTTTTTGTGATCTATTTTATATAATATATAATTTTGAAGACTCCAAAGCCGAAATATTTGCTTTCATCTTTGGCCTCTTGGTTACAACACATGTTAATTGTTAAAGTGTATACTTTCCAAGAAATACTCACAGTATACCTGTAGTATATTATAACACTGTGCGACACACTTTTCTTGACATGGGATTTCTCTTCAGGAATGGCAAGATTAGGTGCCAAATAGCAATTCACCATCGGCATTTTGCTAGGTTAGTTAAAATAAGAGAGTTTTTCAATTTTAAAGATTGAGAACTATCAGGGTATCGGATTGGCTTGAAAAATTTGGAAAATTGCCTAAAAATATAGTTTTCGAGGTGTTTTTGGGCTTGTTTGAAAGGAAATTGAAAGTAGATATATAAAAACGATAGACAAAAACAAACATAAGTGAAATTCTTGCATCGCCAGGGGTCGTTTTAAAAAGCATTTAAAGCGCTAATTTGAAAAGGGGATGGAGTAGAGAGGGGCAGAAGGCGTTTTGGTTCACAGAAACTTTTTTTAGTGTTTTCTATTATAGTGCAAAATTTCAGCCTGATAGCAATATTTCTTCTTTAGCAAAATGATTTTTTGAATTGAAGTGGAATAAATTCATTTTTTCATTTGTTTTAATTTCTCTTAACAACAAACAAATTATTATTTAGATTTCAGAATTCATTTTTTATCTTCAACGTTTTTTTATTTTTTATATTGCATGTCGTACTGCAAGCTCAAACATGTCTGTGTAATGTGCAGGATGAACACAGTATGAAAGTCAAAAATGGTGAAAAATATACAAGATAAAAGTACGAAGCATTATAAACGTCTGGTTGCCCAACACAATCATTACGCTACTATTAGTTAAAATGAAAGGGTGCATAAAACTGACTGTCCAATCCTAATTTCTTGATAACGATGCAAGAAATGATGATGTCACAAAAAGGTATCAATTTCACTGTTTTGAATTCGACATTTTACAGTGGTGTACGGAAAGATATTACTCACCTTACAGTTTCAAAATGCATACATTTATACTTATAAAGATGCAAGTTTCGTGATATTCGCAAGCTTATGAAAAATTCGGATTTTGACAAATATCTGAATGAGGACCAGTCGATTGTTTGGAATGCCATTAAGGCCGTGATTCTTCATTTCTTGGGGAAGCATCGGGCAGAAAATTACCGTGACTTGATAGCTGATATGTTACAGGCATTTGAGAAATTGAAGATATCAATGTCTTTCGAAATACATTTCCTTAATAGTCACCTTGGCTACTTTGAGAAGCAGTTAGCTTCAGAGTCTGATGAACATGGAGAGCGATTCCATTAGGTTGCAATGCCTATGGAAATTCGGTACAGAGTCAAAAAATTGAATGCCATGTTAGGGGATTTGTGTTGGTGGCTAAAGAGAGACGCTGAGGATAGCGAACAAGAAAGGAACGAAGACAAGAATGAAAACAGTGACAGCGAAGATGATGTCCACGCATCCAGCGCAGACATACAAATCAGGGAGGAGAGCGAAAATGAGAAACCAGCGCCCAAAAGGAAGCAAATATATCAGTAGAGGTAAAGTTAACATTGTATTTGTTGAACAAAATTAAAACAAAATAAAGAACATGGATTCATACTTCTGAATTTTATTCAATTTTTCTACGAAGAAACATTACTCTCAGTCCGGAATTTTGCGGTATAATAGGGGACAATTGGAGAAAAGCTTTTATGAAAAAGGAACACCCTCTGCCACCTCGCTACCCCATTCCCCCTTTCAAATTAGCGCTTTAAATGCGTATTTTAAAACGACCCCTAGTGTTTCAAGGATTTCACATATGTTCGTTTTTGTATCTACTTTCAATTTCCTTTCAAACAAGCCCAAAAACACCTCGAAAACTATATTTTTAGGTAATTTTCCGAATTTTTCAAGCCAATCCGATACCCTGATAGTTCTCAAACTTTAAAATTAAAAAACTCTCTTATTTTAACTAACCTAGCAAAATGCCGTTGGGGAATTGCTATTTGGCACCTAATCTTTCCATTCCTGAAGAGAAATCCCATGTCATAAACCAAAAGTTGAAATATGTCGCACTGTGATAATCAAACTGTGTTATGTTATCCTGTTATCCGTTAAAATGTATTTAAAGAAGTCAAAGACCATTTTCGATTTGCGTTGTAGGTTAATACGTACAATGTACATATTTTATGCATTACTACTAAATTATAGATCAGTAGTGATGTGACACATATAATAAGTTAACTAGTGTAGTAACGATAAATATTACAAAAAATTAGATTAGGTTAGACCAAATTAGGTTAGATTAAATTATAAAGTGCGTATAGGTGGTGTAGTTCAGATACGATAGCAAAGGGGATCACAATTACTTTGCAACATAGATGGGCAAAACCTTGTTTTTCGACAACTAGCGTCAAATTTCCGTAGATATTGGTATAAAATGATTACATTCAATCAGTGTACCTTTGACCTCACTAAACCCTCTTATCCTTGCCTCGTTAAGAGCATTCAAACATTTATCCACTTAATTTTAATTAAGTTGACTGTATTCTCCAATAATAGTTGCTTTTATAAAATAGATATCTGCTCAAATCATTTGCTAATAAAAATGCAAATTCGGTTAGTGAAAACGAATTTTCACACTGAGACTTGTTTATTTCACAAGAGTCACCCATAATTTTAAGTTTTACGGTTAATCATATTTATGTAGTTATAGTATTAGAATCCCTCAGAACCTAATTCTTCTGTGAATACACTTTTATCATTATACTTTCACCTTTTATAAACTGACGTGACTCTTGTTGCAAGAAGAGTTTATTCATTGAAATGTTTTCCCGACAATTCCTTATTTACGCAATAGTTAGCTCTTGTTGAATATCATTAACTCTTTGATATTTGCCTATATATAATTTTTTATCTTATCTGTTTCGAAAAAGGATTAGATGCAAAGAGAAAGAAAATGTGAGAACAAGAAACTATGCCCAACATAACAATTGTGTGAACAGCATAAAATTTATAGTGCTTCATTTCAGTTATTGCCATTACAAATGTCTTACTTCCATCCTAGACTCATTTCACGGTGCATGATTATGTTTAAAATGGTGTCTCTACTGAAGCTAACGTAGGCGCATTTCAAATATAAACACCCATTAAGTTGTCTGTTCTATTGCATTTTATTAATACAAATTAATTTTACTTAAATATTTTACATTCTACTTGTAGCATTGTGTTTCTTACTATTAGTATTTCAATTTCCACGACACTTCTTGATACTGAAGTAGTGCGCATAAAATACTTCCTTTAAATGTTGCCTTTTAAATAAATATTATGTATTTTGTAAGATACATAAGTTTACTTTAGAGTAGTTAATGTTTTCTAACTTCTAACAAGATCACTTCAGCGCGACGCGGTTAGAAAGTGTAAACACATAATTAACTAAGTTTCTTAGGAGAATCCCTGTTAATGTTCCCTGGACGTCCTCAGACGTGACTTTGGATTCCCAATAGTATCGCTTGTATCACTTACCACTTATTACCGAGTCACAGTAGTTCACCGTCAAACCTGTCTTCTACATTAGCACTGAAACTTCATAAAGAAGAGAACCCCTTTTACTACTTCATGGAGACCGTAATTTCACTGCGTACAGCTCCAGTATATTCACTTAATAAATTTCTCCACTTACGCATATATTTTCTAGTTAGATGAATTTATTATGTAAATATATTAAAATATATGATATAGTAGTAGCAATAAAAAGAGAATTGCATTAACACAAAGCTTTTAGCGTACAGATTTTAACGGGGAGTAACATCAGCATTTACTATTGTTCTTTTAAAATACCCAGTCCGCTAAGTTATAAAAATATAAAGGCGCAGAAAAATTTAATTTTAGTTTTACATTGAAGACGAAGTACTCTTGTCTTTTACAAATAATTAATTAATTAATTCTTCCACTACAACTTAAAACTTACTTCAGTCGGTGCTGGGCTGCTCAGTCAACTAAAACTGTAAAATATACTTAACATTTACAAACACTTAAAAACATACACTAAAAATTAACTAGTAATATTTCTTTAATTAAATACAAGTATAATAAAATATCTGTCATCTCTAAAAATATGTATACAGGGTGTATCCACGGAAGCTGAAAATCTTTTAAGGGGTGAAAGATGTGAATACATGTTTACGAAATTTTTAACAAATTTTTTTTTGGTTTAAATGTGCACGAAATAATAAAACTAAATACGGACCTGTTGTGTGTCAATAATTTAATTTAACGCTAAACGTGCTCAAATATAAAATAAAATATCAATAAAATGATAAAGCAAGGTCAACTTTTAGCTATCCAGCAGCATTAGGCATTCGGCATAAAATAAATAAACCAGGATCAGGAGAACCATATTAGCTGATATCATAAACTTCTGTTCATCATCTGTTAACAAATGCAGTTCCAACAATTTTAAAGTTGATACATCTGATGCACTTCATTCTCACACATGGAAATGAAATTCGATAATTGATGTTTTTGTTTTACAAAATCGTTACAACTAGCAGTACAATGTAGCCTAATTCTTTAGTTTTTCTTACTCCGTATAATGCGAGCTGAAATTCTTTAACGTTACGGTTTTATAAAATTTACATAATTTCCTATTCATCGTGTTAACATAAACCCAAGGAACATAATAAAATCAATTAACATATTAAATATAAAACCGTGGGGTGCTCTTCTTGCACCCCCCCCCGCTCCGCGCATTACAGATGTTCCAGGTGTAGTTGTTATGCCACTGTATGTACTTCGGCAGAAAAGCGCTTTTATGGCCTCATGTCTATTTAAAAAAATGTCGTGCCTATTTAGTTGACCTACAACTCATATTGTAACTCTAATCTTTTGCAAGGTAGTGTACGGTTGTACAAATGTACAGTTCTTTCCAACCATTTTTTCAAACCACTTTGAAAAAAGCTATGCAAAATATTAAATTTCAATTAAAAAATTTAAAACATGCAAATTCAAAGAAGATCTAAATTTGATATCGATATTCAAATATTACTCGCATAAAATTCTACTGAAAGTAAACAATGCAATTTAACGAAATAATTTCATTTATCCAACACCTCCTGATAATGATGCATGATGTTGCATAAGTAATATGATATTCACTAGTGAGAGAATATTCAAAATATCACTAGTTAGAAATTGTAAAAAAAAGAAAAAGTAAGAAAATATTTACTGTACCTAGTCAAAATAAATGTGTAAAATTAAACGTATAAAAGGGTTAAGTGTATTCTGTTGCTTTGGTCATAAAATTGAACAAAAGGAATAGATTTCATACTAGAGAAAGAACTATTAAAATAGTATTACGCTGAAAATAGTATATGGCTAATTAAATGCCAAATCACCTAGAGCCATTTGCTTGTAGTGACAGATTTTGCTCAAATTGTTCCCTTGTATAGATACATATGAAATGACATTAAATTAATTTTTTTAGATTTTTTGAATGAAAAATGGCCGAAGTAGAAGTGTTTGAAAATTTTGATTTTTTTAAATTCTGCTATACGACACTAAAATTGGCATAACTACCTTATTTCTCGAGTTATCTAGGTGTCAACAAGAATTGAATTATATTCTGGAAGATGTTCTCAGGCCCTGAGCCTGTTTCCATTCCAGAAACATACAGTGGTATTTTTTACAAGGGGAAGAGGCCCGGGCTTTATTTCTTACGAAGATTGGTCCTCAAATTCAGCGGACCTCAATCTTCTCGACTTTTCGGTACTGTCCCCGATTGGCACCATTGTCTGTTCTATTCGTCATTCCAATTTGAAAAAAGAAATAGAAGAAGAAGAAAAGAAAAAATTATTTGAAAGCTGTCCTTCTGGAATCATGGGACCACTTGGACGACGACTACTTGCGTAACATAGGAAATGCGTTCCACTTTAAATAATAATTTATAACCTACAGAAACACAAAGGCTATTTTTATATAGATAACTACCTAACCTACCATAATATAGCTGTGCTGGAAGTATCAGCTTGATCTAAATAACACTGCTTTAGTTTTTGCCGGCTAACCGCCATAAATCGGAGAGGGGGGGGGTAATACAAGATAAAAAAAACAAGCGCCACTTCGTTTAAAAACAATGCTTATTACTAAAGCTTCAAGCTTATCAGACAAACGAAGAAATAGATCTTTTACTAAAATATGGGCAACTTCCACAATTTTGGTCGTACAGTGCATATATACTTACAATTGACGAGCTGGAAAGCAATATTATAATCACACAAATAAATAAATAATAAATAAATAAAACACACGTAGTGAAATGTAAACTTTCTAAGTATGGCTTAAAAATTTTAATGTCTAATAAAAAAAATGAATGAATGGTGATTTGTATCACAGCAGGTTGTAAACTTAAAAACTACCCTAGGACAATTTCACTACTCGAGATCTCGTGTTAACTAGTTCTTAAAATTAACATGCATGAATAAATTGTATACACGTTTAATAAATATATATATAAACATAAATAAAATGTCACAGAATATATACAATTTTAGACAAACATCCCACCATTCGAAGACCCACGGCTGTTTTAGTATAATTTAAAGCCTTGCTTAGGGGTTTTCGCTTCACCCTCCGATATTTTGTTGTTTTGTTACGACCCCGTACATATATAGATGCAGGTACGGACCCAAAGGGGAAGGACCTTCTAATTAAAAACACGGTCAGAGGGGCAGGAACAGGAATAAAAGACAACGAGCAACAAAACCCAAAAGAAAAGACCTACAAAGAAATCACCCTGTATATTGTATTAATCTTAAATATTTGAAGAATTTTACCTTTCTATAAACTGATAGGTCTTTTACAATACAATTCCCTCAAGGTAACTGATAGGGAAATATAGAAAAAGACTTTATCAGATATTAGCACCTTGGAGAAAACAAAAAGAATTTACCTAAATGGTTTGCACTAGAACGTAATCCGTCTAATTTTGACGATTGATCGCATATAAATAATCAAGCGATCATTCTGTTGAATGCGAGATTTTTTCCGCTGAAGCGAATTATATCCAAAACCAATTTCCTAATATATCTCGCACACTCAACTTCTAATGCCAGACCGCCATTTTGTTACTCAACTCTACTATTGAGAAGGAGCTTAACCGCGCAGGTATGACTTTACGATAAACAGAAAGAAAGGGAAACCCAGTGACAACCAAACTAACGAAGAAGCTTGGTTTTAAATAATGACCGTCAAACAATCAACGAGTTGTAAATTTCAATGTTATAAACTATAAATAGCTGTTTGAAATATATTGAATAACCATAGGTAGTTACTATCTATTTTTTAATTAATTACCTGAGTTGTGTCCACAGGGCATTGTAATATTTAATACTGTATATAACTATTAAATATAATTTTTATAATAATCACACCCTTAACTAAACAACAACTAACTAAATTAGAAATTTCTACTTTAATTTTCATCTTTGGTTCCAAATAGTTCATTAATTTAAGTTGTTTTCAGCATTTTCATTGGCCAAATCTTTAGGTAGTTTGAATTTTCTTTTCACGTAATGTTAACGCATCTACAAGTTCATTTAGATTGTACAAACGGATATGCCCCAAGTAGATAGTAATTAGTTAATACTCTTTGCGAATAATTAAAATAAGCTGGTGCACTCGCAAGAATAAATTCTAACAAAGTTTATATGTACAGATTCCTAAGTCTGACTCACACTGTGGAAAACCATTTAAAACAAACAGCTATATAATTCTTCTATTACATTAATAC
This sequence comes from Agrypnus murinus, assembly GCA_929113105.1. Taxonomy (NCBI): domain Eukaryota; kingdom Metazoa; phylum Arthropoda; class Insecta; order Coleoptera; family Elateridae; genus Agrypnus; species Agrypnus murinus. The sequence continues at coordinate 106,687,547 of OV816024.1, forward strand.
ATACACATGAGCTTATAGACACACAACTCATGCTTCCTATACGTTCATTACTTATTCTAGGTGCTATTATATATAGGTAGCAACCAATCACCAGCTTACATTGCATAATATTATTAAAATTCAGTCATCGCGCTAGAGTATTACATTTATTACTGTCAAAAACTTCAGACCAACATTAAATTGCAAATTCGATATTTAAACTTAAATAAAGAGGTGTTGGATATCAATATCAATATCAATGTCAATAAGAAAAAATCATAACACATAATTTTTAATAAAATCGAGCGCATAAAAATATTGTATACCACGCAGGTAAAATGAGTTTTATCAATAGACACTGCAGTTTATCAGTCGAGTCAGTTAAGTCTTGTACTTAGGTTCCTTAATAGATATGTACATACATAAATACTTACACTACTTACTATCTTGTAGTTTTATTTGAATCCAATAGATGCTTTGTTTCATTTAGTCCAGTCTTTGGATGGAAATTCAATCTTTGAAACATCTTTTCAAAATCTCAATTATTTTTCAAAATCAAAACAATGCCAATTTTATTAATACTATGCCAAACTTAATTTATGAACATTTTATAATGATTGTTATAAAAACAGCCTTCTCTCCTGCTGGAATATTTTATTATTTTAATAAAATAATAAAACTTTCATAAACTTATAATGTACAACGTAGCACAAGCTTGGATAGATTCAAAAACATCGCTCTTGTTAATCAAACTCATGACGATCTCGCTTCCGCAGATGAAATCTAAATTTGCACTAAGAGAGTACAGGTACAACATTCAAAGTTGGGAATTTGTAATTCTGATTAATTTAGCCACAGTTAAAGCCTCCAGGCACCAGTTTAGTGGACTCCGTGTAAACTAAGAGCTACTTTATCTCGTTATGCATATTAATCACCATTACGTCCTGAATAACTTGGTTATTATGTGCGTTCTAGTATGGAGAATGACCATTTTAGAACAATTACGTGTGCAATTAACCAGGATATTAAACATTTGTTCAGGAAAGTTAAATCTGAATACAAGATTGCACTAGACTAGGTTCGTTTACTTTCTCGTGGCCATCTTCGATTGCATTAATTTATTCTTATAGTGACTGACAGGTCACGAAGCCAATTGGACTGTTCACGCCCATTGTCTTCTTTCGCTCTCTTGCCACTCTCAGTTTCGTCTAAGATTAAACTGACAGGTTTTAAATTGGCAATGTAACTTGTTTTGCAACTTAAATGTTAAACAGCCGTTGAAAAATTTACATTCCATTATAACTAATATTCCAATTATAACACCTCACAGTTTATATAAATATTAAAGAGAAAAAATATTCTATCTGAAACCGCTTGATTCAAGCTTTACAAACAGCCACGACTCATTAGATCTCATGGTTTCTGCAAGTGTACGCCAGAAATGAAATGTATTTTAAGATACTGCTTTTATTACGTTTGACAGCAAGCACATTAAAATAAGAAGGGCATTGTGCATGAAGATTTTTTCTGATCTCAGGGACTCCTTCCATGCATAAAATAAATACCTATCAGGCCACAACATTAGAATCAGCTCAAGTTTGTACAATATAAGAACAGTGTTTTTTATACTAGTGCACGAATCGACTATCTTGGAGCACAAAGTGCATTTCCTTTCCCATACAATTAATATAGTGCCGAATGGTAGCAATTAGACGACAATAATTATCTAAGTAACGAGTTTCCTTCGCTTTGTGCAGAGAAATAACAGTCGCTTCAATACTACATTTAATTACTTTTATTAAGTAGATATCTGCATAAGATTAGCATAACGACAACAGTACTATGTTATCTCATGTAAGACTACCTCATAATATAAACCTACTACGTTTGACGTAGTTGCATGAAAGAATATGTTGAAAGATAAAGTGTTTGCCAATGAAAACATAGCGATGCAAACAGTAGACTTATATTATTGTTGCACTGATTTTCTTTCCTATATGTTACCTGACTTCTCATCAAGCTAATTTCCAAGTCTTGCATTATAGACCTTATTAAGTCTTTCACTAGTACATTTCCCTAATGTAGCGTAGCGTAGGGATCCCTAAATACCGAAGCATTTGAAGCCTCAAAATAACTTAATAAGTAAATAAGGTAGGGTAAAGTGGGGTGAATATGCAACACCTAAAAATTAGGGTAAAAGTGAGACAAGCTTGTAATTAATTACCAAATTAACTTAACAGAGCAAATAGATCACAGATCACAATTTCCTGTTCGTTTTATGTTTCTGTAAATTAGTTTTTCAAGAAATGGTATTTAAAGATTTGGAGAAAAGTGAAACGCTATTTAGGACAAAAATGAGACAGTTCGTAAAAAATATGAAAAAATAGTCAATCGTACAATTGAAAAAGAGTATCAATACCCACTGCACCATAAAAGAATTTAATTTTAAAAATTATTAAGAAGATAATAGCAAAATATGGAAATTTAAATTAATTAACCAGCATTTTTTTGCCGATAAAATTCTGAATAGTTTCGGCTAAATCAATTTACACGATTTTGAAAAATACTTACCACAAGAAAAGACTTAACACTTATAGGTTTATATAAAAAAAATACTTAAATATGAGCGACTGCAAGAAAATATTGGATGAAATTAAAAAAAAAACTAAAATCGAACTAAAAAATACAATTGAAGCGACAGAGGGTAGTCTACTTTTAAAAATAGAAGAATTAAGTTACAGAAGTTAAAAATTACACCAATTAGAAAGAAACAGTAAAATAATAACTTAGTGATATTTGGTTGGAATTTAATCTCCAACTGAAATCACTGTTGGGTTGATTAGTTGAAAGTGATCTAAATACTTTGTACACTTTGGGAAAATACAAAAACGCTCCCGTCAAAATACAACTGGTGTCTTTTTTAAAGAAAAAAAAAGCTATTTTGAATCATGTTAAGCTATTAAAGGGGAATTGTTGTGTTAGCTTTTTTCTTTTTAATTTCTTAAAGAAGTTACAGAAAGTCTAAGCTATCTCAGCAATGACATTCAGAGAAATAAACATGACGATCAAAGGTACACGTTGAAAGAACATGGAACTTTAACTAAAACAGAATAAATGGAGATAAACTAGTGCTCCACATATTCCTACAGTCGAAAATACCTTAAAAGGACATGAAATACTTGACTTCTTACAAACTATCGGCATAAGCACAGATAAAGCTTCACTCAAAGATGACGAAGGTACTGCAAAAAAAAGGCTCGAGACCAGGTTTAAGATATGATAGGTCATTTAGCCCCCTTCAAAAAGAAAACAAGAAAAAAAAATTGGCCATATCCATTACATCTCTTTGGTTATTTATTAGAGTGTATACCTACTTATGGCTAATTTCACTAGTTTACAAATTGAAAAAGATTCTGTGCAGTGGGTGCCACTATATTTTTCTTATGTACTTTATGTAACTGCACTTAAAAAAATGTATGTATACGTTTTTGAGATATGAATTTTTTAATTTTTTTTTAGTTTTTTCGGAGGTAGTTTGACTATTTGCAGCATATCTCGAGTGGAACGACCACTCTCGTCGTTCTGCACATCAAATTAAAGATAATCAAATCACCAATAAATGTTAATAACAGTGCTTTCCAGTCGATACAGTAGTTCAGTGCAATGGGCCATAATATGAAAAAAAATATTTTTGGCCCAGATGAAAACCCAAAATTCACTCTATCGAAAGGTAAATCAAGTTGGAATAGTATTTATTAATTTTAGTATTTACAGTATAATGTAAAATACAATGTAAATTACAATAACCAATAAGAAAAAGATGTCTTATTCATCAGTTGACCCTAAAAAGAAAGAGAATATGTATATTAGTAAAGTGTATTGAAAGATCAATACATCCTTAAAATAGAAAAAGGACATCAATTAAAAAAAATAAAAGGTATGTTTAAAAGATAAAAAACACTTCTTTGTTAAAACGTTTAATAATTTTATTTGAACTAATGATTTTTGTTGGACTGTACAGGACAGCAACTTATATACAAGTGAGTAAAAAATGTACTGTTCTACCCCTCTCCCTGACAAGTAACCCTTGAGCTATGCGCCCCAAACATGCTTAAGTCGACGATAGGCGAACATAGCCGAATAAATGTACTTAACAACAAATTTGTACAATAACATAATTATTAACCTAAATTTATAACATAATTAAGAGAAGACACAATGATACAATAAATAATCAAATATGTAACCTAAACCCTAACAAGGTATATTGATCTTTTCTAAAAGTTTAAAAATTCAAACTGTCCTTCAATAATAATACAAAAATTAAATTGCAAATAAAGAAAATAGATATGTGTCCTATGGTTATTTGTATTATTATTGAATGGACAGAAATTAATGAATCGCCACAGAGGGGTCATACTTCTTTTAAAAAGGAAAAAATGAAAATAACCAAATAAAATAAATGAAAAGGTGGTTCCTCTGGGTGACAAAATAATAATAAAAGAGATTTTAGATGAAGTGTACATAAAAAGATAAAAAAAGGTTGTTTAATGAAATAATTGTGTAAAGATATTGTAAAATAATATTGTGCAAGAAATAAAACACTAAAAGAAATAAAATAAAATAATGATTCAAATGTCTGGGTTAAAGAGGTAGTTGACAGTAACAGTGGCTGGATAAATTGGTAATAACAGAAGAAAAGAAGAATACAAAGTTAAAACTAATATAGGCAATCAATGAAATATACTTAACAGTATTAGATAATACGTAAACCTTGATTTGGATTCGTCCAAGCGACACTATTTCAAAGTGACCGAGGAGTTGGGAAATATTTTCCTCCAATAGGTTTCTGTATAAGAAATTAGAGTAAACATTTATACATTCAAGAGTGTCATTATGGTTACTTACCTGACAGAAGGAAAAATCAAGATTTCCTGCGAATCCAGTATCATTGTAACATCCTGAAGAGTTTCTTCTACAGGCTGAATTCAACGCAGAGTGGCAGTGGTGATACCCGGACACGACATACCAAGTCTTGAAGTATAGAGGTTTTTAGTCTACGCTTCACCAGAAGGCAGCCGTGGTTGATAACATCCTAAAAAAAAGAAAACAGAGAAGAAGAGATTCAACGGTGATATCAAGTCAAAGTGAGGTATAGTGAAAGTGGTTTAGGTATAAAAGAAGAGAAGGAAGATCTAACTTTACTAGAAAAAAATATTTGGAAGGTTGGTTAAGGAGATCAAATAACCATGCATTGAAGACTTACTTGAGATACACTGTGTATAATAAGGTGACAGGGTAAGAATCTTTGGTAATTATTCGATATACCGACCCCTATCGTACATGCATACATACGGAAATACCGGGTTTTCGTTGGAAAGTCGTCATAAAAACAGGTAAAAATTATAAAATATTCTTGTCATATGACACAAACACCATTTTTATGCCATTTTCATGTAAATATAGCCAATTTCTTTACTAACTGTAACCTAACATCATAACATTCTAACCTCAAAATAGCGATTTTAACATTGCTTTTCTTATAAATTACCGGTGACTGGTGCGAATCTTTTTCGGATTATTATTCTCTGGGTTATGCTCTACAACTCAGTATCATTGGTTTGCCTTGGTTCAGAAGGGTCGGTATATCGAATAATTAATGAATCTTTTTCTAAAATCCAAAAAAATACTAAATAATATATATTATGTAATTAGGAGATCGGCTGGCGCCTCGGCGTTATAATACATCTTCTCGGATTTAAAGAAGCTTGATCTCCGTATTGCATAAGTTGTTTTATTTTATTTCGTATTTCAATCCTAATTTCTCTCTTTTAAAATTCATTCGAATTTATTGTATAATGAAGCAAGTTAACTTGTCTGTGTCATCATACGCGTAACCAAGGAGATAAAACGTAGCATGTCACGTGTGGCTGTTATGCAACATTGAATGATTTTTACGTTGCCAACAACAACGGAGATCAAGAACGTCTTGAACTCCGGTGTCATTGACAACGGAGATAAAGATATACCTTATTTTACTAATTGTAGTATATAAACAATTATTTGAAATACGAAATGAAATAAAGAATTAAATATATATAATGTATTATACTTACTTGATGGTAATAGTGACTTATTGTTTTACAATTGTCAAATATAACATTACAAATATATATGTCAATAAAATTCATCATCAACCATATGTCATTTGAGGAAATCTGTAAACTATAATACAAGAATAATAATTTTCTGTTTTTCTAAACATCAAAGTGATCATTCGTGTAAGAACGCAACATTGAATGATTCAAAAATTTAAAGCGAGTTTCATATCCATAAAAAAATTAAATATGATAAGTATTCCATTACCTTTACTAGCCGACCCTGAGATTGATAAGTTTCTTTTAAATATAAACAAGGTATATTATTTCATAATAAAAAGTTTACTACAATATGTTATGACCTGAAGATCAAAAAACTAGCTTTAATCTGACACCTAAATGAGCCAGATAAGTTAAAAGTGCATACTAAGCGTTTAGAATAACCGTTCTATTACATGGAAACCTAAAATGTTTTGACGTATTAAACGTATTCAATGTATTTGTAAAATTGAGGTTATGATTTACATTATCAAAATTAGCAGCGGTGGATAACACAACGTCCAAATTATATTTGAAAGTGTGTCTAAAACATTTAAAATTATTATGGTTTTAACTTAAATAATTGTTCAAATTTTAGTATAAATTTTATAAATAAATGATTATTACATTGAGTTATGCACATTTGTTAATTTTTACTAACACCTGTTTTCCACAAAATGTGAGCATTGTCCACACCTGAAACTTCAGCACATCTCAATCTCAAAATCATAATTTAGGTTAAATATTTTTCCTAGCTTTTGGTGTTTTATTGCGTCTTTGTGGTCGTAGATAAAGTACAGCGTGTAACAGGTGCAAAAACGCCAATTTAACACTCGTGTGATTGCTGCATTCGACTACGCCTCATGCTGCATTACCACGAGAAATTGTCACTTTCCTGCACTTGTAACACGATGTACTATTTTGCTCCCATTCCTACATATTTACTGCCAAACAAACATCTTACATTCGTCCCAAATATTATTAGTAATAATAATAAGTAATAATAAATAAATAATAAGTATATTGGTACTTATAATTATGTTATTTCAAATGCCATTGTTTCTTAAAACATTTGTCAGAAAGATTGATGTATTATTTCTTTTACCTTTTTATTGACAGTATTACCTGTAGCGTATCAGATTTGATGTACATACATTATACTGTGTATTCAAAGAATATTTGATGTACTTTATTCTAAGGCTCAGAAACCGCTGGTCAGAACATAGACCCTTAAAATTTACTATGATGGGTGTTTTATCTTAAACACATGGTCCACATAGAACAACTTTTCTGTTACTCAGCTTTGCCTACGTATCAGAATATTATTTTGATATTTACTTTATGTTGATGATGAATTAATGACTAAAAGCGGAATTAGCAATGATTACAATTCAGTGTAATTATTTCTTCTGTTGACTAATTTTCAATGTATGATAAATAATTGTCCTTTTTAGTTTTTAAGGCTATCAACATGATATTTTATAAAGTTGTATGTAGTAAAGTTTTATAAACTAAACAACTGAAAATCCTAATTGATTTATGCATAATAAATGTTTTTCTGAAATAGTTCGTAAAGCAAACGCTTCACGGACTCATTTGAGTCTGTAAAGTAGCACTTTTGTGGACTCATCTGTCACTTTTATTTGCATTGCTTCGCATGTATTTTACATATGTCACACAGCCACGTTGACTTAGTTGCCTACTCACCTACTCTACTGTTATTAAAAACACATTTTGTATTTTAAATTCTTAATTTCACGATTTCAGAAAAAACGTAATGTACACCTCAGCACTAAAGTTCATTTCTTATCACTCATTATGGTTGTTCTTCATATTCGTGATAAAAACTACAACTTTAGTGGCTTGGTATACAAATAACTAGTATTTGCCTAACTGATTTTTGTTTCATAAAACAACTTTGGTTGAGCTAAGCAATTCGTTTGTTTGGGTACCGCTTTTTGTTTATCTAAACGAATTTTGTTTAGAAAACCCGTTTTTCTGTATTACTGTACATTTTTTTATTACGTTGTACAACGTTGTCCTTAAACAACCTTTATTTTGTTACTTAACTAACTCATTGCGGCTGAATCAACTAAAAAAGATCATGGCGCGAATTCATAGGTATCACCGAGAAAAAGTTTTATTTCCAAATACAAAATGTATTTACTTAGGTACAATTGAGAGTTCTTTAATTAAAGCTAACAAATGTTTTTTAGTTTAATATTGCTGTTTTTAAAAGAACGAAACAAGATATTTTGCTTCAAGTTGGTACTTTATTTGAGTATAATTTATTTCAGTGTTGTAAATATTTTTTGACTTAACGCTATCAGTTTAGTTGACCAGCTCTTCATTTAAATAAAATGAATTATTATAATGGGACTGATTTAATGTGAAAGTTGCAACAAATGTTTAATAAAGTTCTCAGAACTAAATTATGAATTGCTAATATTCTATCTTTATTTACTGCAAGCTTGCGTTCCGTGCAGAATATAAAATATTTATTTAAATGAATTGCAGTAAATTTAGTTTTACGATCTCTTTGTTCATCAAATGTACGTTAATATGACGCGTCCAAAAAGATTGCATCACAACATTTCGACCTTCACCAAGTTTGGAAGTTATATTACACGGGTTGCAGTTGTAGTTAATTGTGATTACTGATTAAGTATTTATTATTTCAATGAGTGACCAAAAAAGTTAAAATTCTTTTAATGTTAAGTGGAACTGGAAAGAACAGCTAATTGATTATTTTAAAGGTAAGAAAAATTTGATTGATTAGTGCAATATTTAAGTAAGTCATTATGTAATTCTTATTAGAAGTACCAGTAACTAATCAAAGTACTAGCTATATATTCAATTAATTTTTAAATAGTTTTATATTACACTGAAAGAAGGAAATTGTTAAATCAAAGAAGAAATCAGCATATTCTAAACTTTAAATATGTGCAATGTGTGCAAAATAAAATGTTAATTTTGGTTTGTTTGTTCAACAATCTGCATCTTTTGGTTAAAGGTTTAAACTGTTTTAACATTCGTTTTAAACAAAATTAACATTGTTGATCTTATATTAAACAATTTCTAATGTTGTGAAAAATGTTTTTACCTCTTCGCTTTAAGTTTTAAGAAAATATAAATATCAAACAAAACAATTATATTTAATTATCATTAAAACTTCATTCAAAGCAACATTGGTAAGTGGTAGTCTTTTTGTTGTGTCAACAATAAATAATTTTTGAACAAGAAATTTTTGAATCAACATTTTCATTTTTCTCAGGGCATACATTTATCATGTTTGTTTAAATATTAGGAGTTTGCAGATTCGGGAATAGTGATGAAATTATCATTTATACGAGTATCATCCTTGGTTCCACCAGCACTGAGCACCGGGGGCATATACAGTTCAAGCCAAGCAAGGTAACAGCAATTTTGGAAACCTACCACTCATGAGGCAAAAGAAGGCATTATTTTACATGTGAAGGTACAAATATATTGCATTAAATCATAAAGTAATAAGTATGTCAACAATAAATAATTTTTGAACAAGAAATTTTTGAATCAACATTTTCATTTCTCTCAGTGCATACATTTATCATGTCTGTTTAAATATTAGGAGTTTGCAGATTCGGGAATAGTGATGAAATTATCATTTATACGAGTATCATCCTTAGTTCTACCAGCACTGAGCACCGGGGGCATATACAGTTCAAGCCAAGCAAGGTAACAGCAATTTTGGAAACCTACCACTCATGAGGCAAAAGAAGGCATTATTTTACATGTGAAGGTACAAATATATTGCACCTTCATCATTAAAGCATTAAATCAATTTAAAGCATTAAATTAATTTCAGCATTAAATCATAAAGTAATAAGTATGTCAACAATAAATAATTTTTGAACAAGAAATTTTTGAATCAACATTTTCATTTCTCTCAGTGTATACATTTATCATGTTTGTTTAAATATTAAGAGTTTGCAGATTCGCGAATAGTGATGAAATTATCACTTATACGAGTATCATCGTTGGTTCCACCGGCACCAGGAGAAAATGCAGTTCAAGCCAAGCAAGGTAACAGCAATTTTGGAATCCTACCACTCATGAAGCAAAGGCGGGGATTATTTTACAGGTGAAGGTACAAATTATTGCATTAAATCAAAAAGTAATAAGTATCTTATTCATTATTTTTGTTACAGAATCCTAAAATAAAAGACTAAAAGACTAGAAGACTAAAATAAAATGTCCAAGTTTGGATTGACTTTTCAACAATTCATTATATGTTTGTAGTAGTGAGTCGTTCAATAACAGACATTCAAAAGCTTTATGTTGCCTATTTCAATAATACTTGATTAATATTATGTTGATGTTTCATTTATTCAATGATTTTCATTAATTATTGGCTAATTTCACGCCAAATCACCTAGAGCTATTTGCTTCAAGTCTTAAATTTTTTCAAATTTTTTTCTTGTATAGACACATAAATTATGAAATGACATTAAATTAATTTTTTCAGATTTCTTGGATGAAAACAGCCGAAGATTTTTGAAAATTTCGATATCTTTGCAAATACTGCTATCATCTGACTTATTGTCATTACTCTGTTTTTTCTTAGTTATCTGGCTCATCCAAGTGTCAGATTAAAAGCTAGTTTTTAGATCTTTCAGATTATATCAAGTAACGTTCAAAGACATGCACAGTAGAAAAGCAAATTTTAGTGTTTTATACCTTTGAATCTTGTTTTATAGAATTACCTTAGCATATACGTGGCTTGGTTAAAAAACAAAAAGGGTGTTCTTTGTAGTTTTAAAAAAATTATTTTTGAAAAAAATTGTTCTCAGAGCCTCCTCTTTTTCTACTGTTCAATGTCTTGTGCACGTTTCTTGATATACTCTGAAAGATCCAAAAACTAGTTTTAATCTGATACCTGAATTAGCCAGATAACATAAAAAATAAGGGAGTTATGACAATTTTAGCCAGATGATGCAAAGTGTGGGCAGGGACGAACCTAAGGAGTTTTTTTGGAGGGGGGTAACCTTAAAATTGCCAACTTATTAAGATGAAAATATCAACTACTAGTAAGAAAATATTTTTTTCTACGACCCTTTATGAAAAGATGATTTTCGTCACCGAATACTCCAGCGAAAACTTGATTTCCGTCACTAGTGAGAGAAAACGCCATAACGTTAACTTTCGTCTCTAGTGACGAAAATTAGTTGATTAATTTCTAATTTCATCTAGTTATCTACTGTCGTTGTATCGCGTCATTAATAAAATGTCAGTTTGTGCTGTTCACATGTAGTGTATGTAGTTTCATCATGAATTTTGATTCTGAAAGTGATTTAGATCTTCCTAATACTCCACCTGACATAATAAATCAAGCTGAGAAAACCTGTGCAGATTTATTGCCAGAGAAATCAAAAAAGAGGTATGAAGAAACCTATGCAAAATTCATGGAATGGAAGGTTGATAACCACATAAATTCATATTCGGAAACTGTGCTTCTTGCATATTTTTCAAAATTGTCCGAAAATTTAAAACCATCGACCTTATGGTCTATATATTCGATGTTAAGAACTACATTATCATTAAAAAATGATATCGATATTAGTAAATATCCCAAGTTGCGTTCTTTTCTTAAACGAAAATCGGATGGTTTTAAAAGTAAGAAATCTAAAACTTTTTCTGCTGAAGAAATAAACACGTTTTTAACAAATGCACCCGATTCAAAATATTTAATGGTTAAAGTAAGGTAATCGTGTATTTTTTTAACAAATAATTAATGGTGCTACTGATTTTAGGTTGCCTTAGTTTTTGGAATTTCTGGCGCTTGCCGCTGCCACGAATTAAAAGATTTGACAACAAATGATGTAAAGGATTCTGGAAGTACACTTCTTGTTGAAATACGTAACACAAAGACAAAGGTATCACGTTCGTTTCATATTTCTGGATACTTTTATGAAATTTCTAAAAAATATATGAATCTTCGTCCGCTAAATATGGATCAAAGTAATGCAAGATTTTTTATTAACTATCAGAATGGAAAGTGTAGTAGACAAGTCGTCGGAATTAACAAATTCAGTAAACTTCCTATAGAAATAGCTCACTATTTAAATTTGCCGTTTCCTCAACAATATACCGGCCATAGCTTCCGCAGAACTTCGGCTACGCTACTAGTGGATGCAGGAGGCGATCTGCTTCAGCTAAAAAGACACGGCGGGTGGAAATCTAGTAACGTTGCGGAGGGATATGTGGAATTATTGTGGATGCATCAACTAGTAATAAAAATCAAATACAAGCCAAACTTTTACAAACCATACAAAATACAAAAACAGCTACGATGGAATCCAGTAACAACGCATCTTCATCTGGAATAACACTACTTGATAACAGAACAGCTGTGGCCTCAACTACTTCAATACATAAAAAATTTGATAGTGACAAACCCATAATTTTGAATAATTGCTCAAATGTAACAATTAATCAATATTTCAATCACAAGTAATTTAAATATGTTCTATAGTTAGGTTGTGTTGTTATTTTTAATTGAAAATAAACTATTCGTTTAAATTTGTTATTTAGATTATAAAAAAGGTCGTAGAAAAAGTATAGTGTTTAACTCGTCGAAATCATTTTTTTAAGCTCGCGAACATTACCAAACGAGGCTTCGCCTCGTTTGGTAAACTGTTCTCTCGCTTAAAGAATGCTACTTTCGTCACTCGTTGAACAATATACTATTATTTGTACCTAACATTATATGAAGCAAAATTAATATAAATCTTATTTTTATTTAAAACTCTCCAACGTGTACTATGTATGGCAATTAGATTAAATTTAAAAAAAATAAATTGTTTTGGACACATTTTCTTATCTTCTCATTTTTCTCAAATTGTGAAATTGCCAACTCTCGCTCAAAATTATCAACTTTGAGGGGGGAGCTTCCCCTCCCACCACCCCATGGGTTCGTTCCTTAGTGTGGGATAGCAGTATTTTCACCCAAAAAATTAGTTTAATGTCATTTCATAATTCAAGGGCATCTGATCAGAGGGGCGAATTGTGATTTTTTGTTTTGTAAGACATTAATCTGGTCATACAAAACATTCGCCTGTTTTGAGAGACAAAAGATCACAAATTTGGTGATACGCCCCTCTAATCTGATGCCCTCGAATGTATCTATGCAAGGAAAAAATGTGAACAAAATCTGAGATATCGAAGCACGGTCATGTTTTAAAATTAGGTGATTTGGCATGAAATTAGCCTATTACTAATGTAGAAAAATGTTTTGTATCTGTAAATTTGAAATAAAACACATTAAAGGTAAATCAGATGTTTTATTGTCTAAAAAGAATGGTGAAGTTTTGTGAACAAAACATGATTTCATTCAATTTTTATAAATAATTAAAAGAAGTAACCATCAATTCTATTAACAATTTGATTTAGTTGTGACATGCATACTTTAATTATGAATATTTTGCTTGCCTTGAGGTAAATAATAATTTAATTTCTTTTAAACTAGCCAACCTTGCAATAAAATTTTCATTAATGTAAAAGAACAAAAAATTTGGTTGTTACAAATAATCTCGAATTATGAAGAAATAATCCGAAGAATGAAACAATTCTGAAGCATACTTACGGGAAGACGGCCTACATTTCCTACAACCTAAGATTTAGTTGATCTAAATAATTAGTTCTATGTTACAACTATTTTACTTATGTTATGGCAAATAAGCCATAGGTTGTAGGAATTATATTTAGTTCTGTGAAACAAACAATATATTTGACTTAACTTTCCGCCTCGTTTCTTTAGAAACACTTTCATTTCAGTTACATAATTCTTGACTCTACTAAATTATTGCTTAATTGTAATATCGAACTTAAGCCTTTGGTTCATATAACTGTATCTTTCTTTCGCCGTATTCAACTTTAGTATTTGTTTACCTCAAATAAATTTTAGTTACATCTAATAAACCTTTTTCTCAGTGTATTTCATGTGGTGGTATCTTTGTTTAAGGTTTCTAAATTTTGTTTCTTTATTAATAAATTCATTATTAATGAATTTATAATAATTAAGTATAATGAATTTGATATATCTAGCTGCACTGACCTAATTATTCCTATAGTTGAAACTTGTTTTTTAACTCGGCTAGGACATACGGGTGTCTTAAAAGTGTGGGAACGCTTGAATTTCTCGAGAACGACACATCCGATTACAAAAAGAAAAAATACGTGTTCCTTTATTTTTTGAAACCTATTCAGTTATGATATGCAAACATCGCCCCAACCCCCCTGGAGGTGGGGCGGGAGTAAGTTGTAAAAATTTAAATGGGAACACCTATTTTTTATTGCACTTTTGCATTCTCCATAAAAAACTGTCCTCAAATTGGAAATTTCGCCACCACACCCCCGACCCCTCTTGGCACACATATTCGCAGAAAAACGATCTTCTTTTACTTTTTTTCCTCCAAAATCTCCACCCCCAAAGGTGTGGGGGCGTAGGGGAGTGGCGGACAATTTGTAAATCACAAAAAAATTTGGAGGAAAAAAAAGATCGTTTTTCTGCGGACATATGCAATTTTCCCTCTTTCCACCCCCAGGAAGGGTCGGGGGTGGGGGGGGGGCGAAATTTGCAATTTGAGAACAGTTTTTTATGCAGAATGCAAAAGTGCAATAAAAAATAGGTGTTCCCATTTAATTTTTCACAACTTACTCCCGCCCCACCCCTAGGGGGGTGGGGGTGAAGTTTGCATATCATGACTGAATAGCTTTCAAAAAATAAAGGAACACATATTTTTTCTTTTTGTAATCGGATGTATCGTTCTCCAGAAATTCAAGCGTTCCCACACTTTTAAGACACCCTATACCATAATATAATAAACCATTCCATTCATGAATGTCTTTACAAAATGAAATGTAAAGGACTTAAACTAAAACGTGTTTTTAAGTTCAAAAACCGCAGTTTATTATTTTATGTGTTGCCACGCAACAAATTGAAATTTTCTTCCAAAAATTCTTTCTATATTCCAAATAACATTTTATTAAGTAAATCAAACAAAGGTCTGCGTGACAGGAGTAGTAAATAAGTCACAAATTGAAAAATAAATAGATTGTCTTATAAAAGATCCCTCAAGGAAAAGAACTTTATTAGAATAGATGGCATAGTAAAACTGAATTACTTCCGAATCAGTGAAGGTGATGTAGTCAAGATTATTTTTTCGAGATAACATACGTTCACTTCCTTACTTTAATCTCTCTACAAGAGATTTGATTTTCAATTGTGTATATAATACTGTATGTACAATCTTTGTAATTTCTTGTCACATAAGAGAGGATTGTTTCAGTACACCAACGGCACTTGAAATTCCATATCTGCCGGGCATCTTATACCTAAATAATAATCTACAAACATTATCTGAGTTGTGTTATCATTACTTTTGTTTTGAGAATGTGTTTGTACTAAAAAGCACCTTCCAAATCGTGGCTTCCAGAGTTAATCAAACTTTTGTTATTACTACAACAAAGCTGCTTGTGTATACAATAATAATGTAATGTAGGTATACAAGGTAGGTATACAAATATAAGCAAATGTTATTTTTAATGTTTACTACATCTAATCTTTCATTTAAGCGTTTGTTTCATGTTATATTTACAATTTCTTTCCAATCAATTCATTTGTCATTAGATAAGAAATTTTTGATTCATACTACGTCTTCTTTTCGCTTTTTGTTTTTCAAGAAGTTAATTCATTGAAAATTTTTGATTTACAGGTTTTCTAAGGTATTTATTCAGTGCTAAATACTCAGTTAACTACCTATATCCCCACTGTATTTGAAATTGTCCTTTAAAATCCGTTATCCTTGTGAGAAAGTATATTAAAAAACATGTGTTACAAGCATGCTTATTTTCGCACGAATACAAGGTTTGTCCCAAGTGAAAGGGGGTCTATACATAAATGACTGAATGCGACAAAAAGTACTTGTGACACAAGTTTTTTTATACGACTTTTTCTATTTCGCTAATGGTTTGTTTTAATCTTTTGAAATATTGCAGTTTAAAAGCTGTTGTAGGTATATTTTGCAAAAGCTTTATTTTTGTGAAAGTTATAAATTAATAATAATTAACACAAAATGGAAGATATGAGCTGCACGCGCCCGATATAAACAAATTGACGAAAAGGGCTGTAGATAATTTAATGCTAACAAAATCTCGTGACACATTTGAAACATAATTTAAAGATTTTATGTCCTGGTATGCTATCAAGTTCTGGTCAATGCTATTGTAGAAAATAAAACGAAGTACCTAAACAACGGAACACTGGATGATATAGAATAATATATTATCAATGTTTACAGAAGGAAATAGAAAAGATTTGCTTAAGACAGCTAGGACAAAAGTTATTCATAAAAGGAAACGAAAACCGCAATTGTTTTATCGACTTCGAAAAAGACGATGCTATAAAAGAAAACAAAGAAAAGAGCACAAACATGAAAGTAGGAAGGCGGAAAATGGAAATGGTGACAATACAAGAATTAATGTTTGCAGATGATATGATCTTATTAGCAGACTCAGAAGCAAAATCACAAAGGAACTAATAACATACTAAACTGAAATAAAAAATGCATAAATACCCAAGAAACACATAGTGATCTATAGACCATCTATCTACCATCTACCTCATCTAAATTTCATCTACATCTACTATCTTACATCTAATAGATGTAGTTTAGACACAGTAATTTATTCTGTCTATAACGCTATATCTTTTAGACATGTAATAGACATTATCTATAATTTTAAAAAAGGTGTTATTAAGCTTTAAATTAACCTGATAAAAGTTTAGCCTCTTGCTTAAAAATAGTTTGTTATGGAAAATACTGTTAATTTTTCATAAAAATTTTTTTTTAATGTTATCTGAAATGCGTTTAATTGCTGTAACTTTTTGACCGAAAACACATGCTAAAATATATACCATCTATTTACAATCTAACTTAGATGAATCCGAACTGAGTCTATTGTCTTACATTTAATAGATGTAGTTTAAACATGCTACTTTATTGGTCTATAAAGCTATATATTTTAGACATGTATTAGACATTATCTAGAATTTTCAAGAATTTGTTAATTATGCTTAAAATTAACCTGATAAAAAGTCTACCCTTGCTTAAAAATGGTTCCATAAATAATGATAATCTTTATTTTTCAATTTTATTTTTTTTAATGTTAGCTAAAGTAAGAATTTTGACACTCCAATCGCCTCCAGTAAAAATAACAGAAATAATATTTGTGTTGGCGGAAGTCTTTTCAAACTTTAATTATCATACATGCACCAAACATTTTCAATTAACCTTGCCTGAGGGACGTTTGGAGATTAGTATTTTTCCTGGAAAAGATCAGGGTTTTCCGACCCCGGCTCCTCGGCATTTGCCTGTCGGTACCTGTTTGTATTTTTACTTGTATTCATATCGAAATAACAATAACAGTCTAATAATAAACATAATCAGAAAGGACATCTCCTTTCTCAATAAATCCCAATATTGCAACCCTGCACCCACGTGATGGCCATGCGGCCTGTTTGTGAACTTTGGATGGGAGCAGGGGGTAGTTATTGTTGAATTACCGTTATTGTTCGGTACTCAGTTCGCTTGTAGAACTACCAGAAGTATCTCTGCTGCTTTGGGTATCTAGTTTTTGCATTTATAATATAACAGCAAAAAGTTATTGTTGTAAACTTGCTAAGGTAAGTGTTATTATTATATCAATAATATTTACTTTTTGAACACCCTCTCTATATTTGAGATTGTAAAAAATTCTTATTTTATACTCTAATAAGAAATATTTAATTTACAGAAAAACAGATTGGCTATAATAGGAGGTGGAACCGTGAGACGACACCCCAACGACACCAAAAAGATCAAACATAATTTGATGTATTTTATAAGTATTGAGTACTGTTAAGATTCCATTTGACTTTTTTAATAAAAATTATACAGATTATTGTACGTATTATTTTAACATGATGTCTGATATACCGTCTATGCAAATGCAAATTTGTAGTCTATCAGAACATCTAAAAATAGTATAACTTAGACGTCGGATATTCCGTCTACTCAAATGCAAATTTGTAGTCTATTAGAACATCTAAAAATAGTATAACTTAGACGTCAGATATTCCGTCTACGCAAATGCAAATTTGTAGTCTATTACAATATCTAAAAGTAGTACAGCTTAGACATCAGATATAGGTCCTAAGCAGCTGCAGATTTGCAGTCTTATTAGAACATCTAAAAATAGTATAACCTAGACGTCGTATATACAATCTAAGTTGCGGACATTTAGTGGTCTACAATGTATCTAGAAAATACAGTCGATAGACATATGCTAGATGTTAAGTAAATGTTTATTAGATGACACTGTGTTCTTTGGGTAGGGAGAAAACTAAAACCATGATAGTAGCGACTACTCAAAAGCAACCCAAAATCAAAATAGACGAAAAACTAATAAAGCAAGTAACACGTTACAACTATGTATTTAGGTATCATCATAGAAGATAATGGGGAAAATAGACAAGAAAATAAATGAAAGGCTGAAAGATTATATAACAACCTAAGAACAACATTTCTAAGGAAAAAGGAAGTACCTACCTAAAAAGATAAAACCTGAAGTATATAAAAAAGTTCTAAGGCTTTAATTGATGTATGGCAGTAAGACTTGGACGCTCACGATAGAAATAAAAGCACAGTTACAGCTATAGAAATGAGAGTCTAAAGAAAGATCAAGGAAATTACAAGAAGAGACTGATTGAGAATTGCGACAGTTATAGACCAACTAGGCATGAAACATTAGTCGGAATAATGTAAAAAGGACAATTGGATATCACAATGTGAGTTAAGAAAATCTAGAAGTTACGTAGGAATGCCCTCGTTTGATCGTCACCCAGTTCACAGTTTGAGATTGCAGTTACTCGCACATAATGCTTATTAATACACTCGTATAAATTACTCATTATAGCTTTTTACATTTTTACCGTTTGT
The DNA here is from genome assembly GCA_929113105.1 of Agrypnus murinus. Classification (NCBI taxonomy): domain Eukaryota; kingdom Metazoa; phylum Arthropoda; class Insecta; order Coleoptera; family Elateridae; genus Agrypnus; species Agrypnus murinus. The sequence goes on from OV816024.1 coordinate 106,706,682, forward strand.
GTTATTCTGTACGTTCTGTAACCATGTATTTTCTTTATGTATTTGCGTTATTATTCATTATTATTATTAATGTTCAATACAATTATTTGATTCTATATAAATGCCATAGAAAAATTTTATTTAAAAAAATTATCAGCTTCGACCTTCTCAGTCGCCCTACCGCCGTTTTTCCTTATACAGGGTGGCTTATAGCCCCTGCATCAAACTTGACCAGTGCATTTATGATGGCTTTCGGAACAAAAAATCTTAATACAGGTTTTTGATTAGAGAAAGTCTAAATTTCTAATAATTCTGACAGACGTTTGTAGAAAAATACATATAAAATTATTATCGGGTTTATGGTGACACCATTAATAACTGTCTCAGCTTTGAAATTTGAGAGAGACAAAATAATTTGTCAATAAAGTACGAATTTGTTAATACCAATAACGATGGAGACTGGAACTTGAAATAAATGTGATGTCTAATAGTAGCTGTAAAATAAATCTGATTTATGAGAGAATATCTGAATATATCATCTGATTTTTAAAGGGACCATTTGATATCCTAGTAAGGTAAGTTAGTTAAATTAAATGACAATTTTTATTAGTGTGGGCGGCTTTGAATTTATTTTAAAAAGTATAAAAACATTTGGCTTTATAAAAAAATACATTACGACTTCTAATATCTGCGCTGCGGTGCGGCCATCCCCCAAACTAATTAATCATTTTAATAATGAGAACTTCAGGTTTAACGTACTTCGTTAATGTTATCGTTTAGCAAGACTTGACCTACTTCAATATCCTTTTCTTAATTATCGGCGTTTTTGAATTATTATCTGACCGACTGAACCTGAATTGTAAAAGTATAAGGTTGCAGGACCAGCAACGTAAACATAACGAAACATAAAACATCCTGTTTGGAAGAACGTAACACACTGTACGTGCTAAAAACATTATATCATTCTTTCTTAATAAAAAATTAATAGACAATAAGGTGCAGATTTTCTTTAAAAACTAAGATGAAAAATTTCTATTGTCGAGTGTTAGAAAAAAGACAAAAATTAATGCAAAATAGCAAAAAAGTAGGCCTTCTTGTACCTTTCTAAATAAGCTACGTACATTAACAAATAATATGAGACATGTCTACTTGCATCCAGAATATTAAACTTGTATAATTACGATCAATACAAAGAGTTGTGTAAATGAATTTAAATAATTATTAGCGTTTTCAAATATTTTCTCAATATTTATGTTACTTATACAAATTCATTTCTGGACCTATTATTATAATTACATTAATTTGAATAATAGTAAATAATTTTTATTATTAACACCAGCTGCAAAGTAATTTCACTTCTCAGATCTCTTGTTAGATAAACTTTTATTTAACTGTCTCAACATTCTCTCAACTGTCTGCATTTAAATCTACATTTCCTATAAATTTAGTCTGTCGTAAGGAAGAGAAGAAAAAACTTATCGGTAATCTGACTTGAGGTGTCAGATGAACACTTTTGAGCTTTGCTTCGTAAGCAAATAAAATTATGCTCACCTACAGTGCTTTTATTAGCTGTCAAGCTGTCAATCCACTAATTCATTACTGGAGTTTGATTTGCAAGTCTGCTTTTAAACATACAGAAAACTTTTACTTTAATATTGGTTTTATGAAAAAACTTAATATAATGAGCATGCACAACACGGAAACGTGCATTTCGCTCTTTACAAGACCTAATAAATGATATCAAGCTTTTGAAAAAACAGTGATTTATATATAAATTATATTATACTCTCACTCATTAAATAATAGTAAAAAGGTAAAGAATTCTAATTGCTCCATCAACACTTTGTAAAGAAAGATGAAATGAGATATAAGGATGTAATTTTTCTATTGAATAAACTGTTTGTGGAAGTAATGAATACTGCACAATGGAAAATATGAATATTATTCTTATAAAAACTGTTAAATGTTACATTCTATCCCGATCACCATTTGATCGTTATGGAAGGTTTATTATAAAAATGTGACCTTTGGATCTGTCACCCTTTCAGGAGAGTAACTACCCCGCAGGAAAATGATCTGGAACTTTGACCATGCAGGGGATAGTACTGGGGAGGATATTGATGAGTTGTTGCAACTGGTATAATTTAATGTCATTTGAGCAACCCATTTATGAGTTATACTGCATCAACGTGCTTATAAGTGCCATATTTAGCACATTTTACAATCGTGTAACTCCTGGAAATGGGTCGATAAGGGCACCTTAATAAAATCTTTCCATATTTTAACAAATAAGGTTATTTTTCGCCGATATATTTTTTCAATGGCGATACCTAATGTTACCTGTCAACTTTGACATGGCGTATTTCAAGTATTTTTAGAAGCAGAGATGATTGCTCCACAAAGTTTTTTTCCAATCAAAATATTAAAAAATTTCCCATATGGATCAAACTTTATGGCAGACACTGTATACAGGGTGAGTCATTTTGCTACGGCTTGTATTAACTTTCTTATTTTAAATGGTTATATTCTTACGATTTTCGTTTCTACACTTTATTATAAGTATTTTCGTTAAGCATTATATTTCAAAATTCACTTTCACAGTTTTGGATTAGATTCAATTTTTTTTATTTCTTTGTAATACGTTTCTGTTACAAATTTACATACTGCAAGTAACATTAAACTAATTATAATAATAATACACGGCGATCATAAATAGCTAAGTCATGATTATTCATACAATTATTGTTGAAGAGTATACAGAGTGTTCAATTCACTAGACTATAAGCACAAATTTCCGAAAATAAAATATCTAATTTTTTTCAAATGGGACACTGTTTATTTATATTTTATATGATTCAGATTTTAAATCGACGCCATTTAATATAGATACTTTATATTTCAACACTTTTAGAGCTATCAGAGTTTTTGTGCTTTGTTGTTATTTCTCTAAAATTAATAAATCTAAAATACATAAATGCCTCAACAACATAACTCCGATTTATCTACACCTTACACCTTAAAAAGTCATACAATAATAACCCGACCAGGGCCAGGTTTTAACTCGAACCTGGTCGTGTAGTACCGTACAAGTGTTTTGTCCAACTTCTGAAGCCCTTGCTTGAATAAATTATACTTCTTACGTTGACAATTCCGACTAAACTCCAACATTAACAAAACCAATCACCTACTCGACCTGTGCTCTCCTGTAAAGACCTATCGTTATAGGTCTTTGTCGTTACAGCCGTTTGTTGCAAGACCACGCGCCCGGTGTTTTTCGTATAATAATTTAAAAATATTGATAATAAGAAAATAAATGTTAAATAATAATAAAATAGCGAGACCACATATAAACGATGCTAACTTTGAAACTGTTCATTTGTAAATTGTCCTAGATCATTATGAAACCAATAGTACATATATGAATTAGCAGAGACTCAAGAACTGAATCGTATAAAATATAAATAAACAGGGTGCGGCCATTTATATAGAATGAGATTTCGATTGCTCAACGATTTGTATGTTTCTTTCTTTTTTTCTAGTGAATTGAACACCCTGTATATTATTCAACAATAAAATTATAAAAAATCGATCGATAACTGATTAAATGAAACTTGCAGTGTGTAAATTTATTTTTTAAGAAAAGTTTCATTTTTAAAAGAAAATCTGGGAAACTGAATTTACTCAAAAATTGTGGAGAATTCCAGGCTATATATTAATGTATTAACCAAAAATACTTAAAATAAAGTGTAGAATCGACAAATGTAAAAATATACAGGGTGTTCCATTAAAAAAAAGTTTATAGTATGCGTAGCAAAATTGCTCACTCTGTATATAAATTTGCTTTATAATAACCAGCATTGGTATTTAACTTTTTTTCGTAAATCTTTCCAAGCTAAGGTACACGGTCATATTCGTGAACCACCCTGTACCTACATTATGCATGAATACATAGCCTTTATTTTAAAAAGAAGATATTTTTATCTGATACCCCGGGAGATCTATATATAGCTGCTAGTTCAACTAATATTAGTTATATTTATATAAATATAATAACGTAAAAAAGAAAAGGTCTCTTATAAAATGCTCCAATCAAAACAAAACAAAACACCTTTGGCACAATTTTGAATTTAGCCCCCCCCCCAAAAAAAATTAGATGCTAGTTGTGCCTATGGGAATAGTGACTTTAAGTGAGGTGACTTAGCTAGGATTAATTTATCCCAAGCTAGTGTTAGGAGTAATTGTTTTTTAATGCAGGGTTTAAAATAACTTTTTAATTATCGACATTTTCAAATCACTTTATTCAAATTTTCAAATAGAACATCATGTATTTTATTACATGTGTCAATAGAGTATTTATTTTCCTTTAGTTTGATACTTATAAGTCTCCATTTCTCTTTAATGATTCAAAGAAAAACGACGCACTTTTTACTGTTAAGGAGCAGTACAGTGCTTGGTGTCAGTGGAGTGAACATACGTGTGATTAGCGTTTTAAAAGGTGCCGCGAACCCGAGTAGAGATGCTACTCATGCCATGCGACCAGTTTACAGCCGCTAAGAGTGCTCGGTCAGTTTGTGTAATGTTAACCGGTGAGTCGATTTTTTCCTGGTTCCAGGAAGCAGCCCCTCTTCCTCCGGCCGACCGTTAGGCGACACCGGTTTTCCACTCTCTTATCCTGTTTTGGTGTTGCAGGATAGTGCGCCGTCCCCAAGTGTTCAGTCACCCTCCATCCTTCCAAGTCAGTTGTCAATAATATTGAAGGGTAACTCCATTCGAGTTTTTTTAGCCGGGGCCTCGGGTTGTTTATCGTGAACTGGCAAATGACTGTCCTTTTACCTATCTTCCCCATCCTGGGTGCCTGTCCATTACCTATAGGGGGGCTCCTTAATGGAATCTGGTTCAATCGACTAATTGCTAGGGGCTACACAAAGATCTCCCCGAAACCCATATTTCGGGGGTGGATCTGACAATAGCCGCTTTTTTTGTTATAACTCTACCATCCTAACTACTAATTAGTCCATTACAAACAATCAACACGCCGACTGCAAGCCCATCAACCAACATTAACCAACTTCATCTACAACAATTTCAACTATACTACTCATCTCTAACTTTATCAACTACCCCAACTGCTACATCAACATCAACCATGAATTACGGCATCAACTCCAACCACAATTGTATCAACTATCTAGAACTGAACTGCCGTAATTATACAACTACTGCTCTAATTAAACCTACGTTTGATCGAAACACATCCAACGCTATCGCCCATACCAACATGTTCCACATGCTGCTATGGCCGATAACAACAACAAAAGAAGAGACATAAATGCAGAATTATTGAAGAATACGACAAGTACGGAGCGATTGTCATTATCATTACCAACATTATTCTTAATGTTGTTAATAATAACCACAAAGGTCACACCGTTGCTGTGCCAGTTATTTTTAATTTTATTTAATAATAATTGGCCTGCTAACACGGCTGAAGATGCTTAGGCCAACAACAGCCCTCACCCCACTTCGCGGGGAGTAAACTAACGTTGAGTTGTGTGTAATTAAGGAGCATTGAAGTTGGTTATGATATTTTTATATTAGATTTTGACCTTTTTATGTTGTTTTTAACATTGGACACATAAAGCACAGGGTATTCCATTAAAAAAACCTGCAAATAATGTAATTAAAAATGTCGATATTTAAAAAATGATTTTGATCGCCCTGTATAAAAGTATTTACTTCTATTACAACACTTGCTTGTGAGAAATTGATCGTAGGCAAAACTTCACCTAAAGTTTTACAACAGGTCAGCAAAGGATGAGGTAGATATTAAAATTTAAATGAAGGGTAACGTTGAGCAAATAGTACCTAAAATATCATAACTTGGCAACGTCGCATTTAAGAGCAAAAACATGTAGAGTTAAAGACAGAACCTAAGAATCTTTTGAGACGAGAAATATAGATACTAGGTAAGAAAATATTCCATTTTGTCCATTTGAAATTGGACATTAACATTCCCCCAATTGATTTTTTTATCTGTGTAATGATAAACCTATAATCAAAGAATAGACACTCTGTCTACAACACGAACAACAAACTTTGTTCAATGGTACACGTACAACAAATTCAGAGCCAGTGCTTTACGCTCATCTCAAATAGAAAATCACAAAATACTGATGATACTAATTGCAGCAAAAATGGCCTAATTTACAATTAAATGGTTTAATTACACTCGTCGGCAAAAAAATTTTTTCTGCCCCTGACACCATTCCTGCTGATTCTTATGTAAAATGACCTCCTGAATCCGAATATGACCTCAGTTTTCCCCCATCACCCACCGTTTTCGGGGGCCTCCTATTTTTATCACTTTTCCATAATTTGGAGGGGTGAAAAGGATAATTTTATCCTTTACATTTCTTCTTAGAGGGATTTGCCCCCTTAAATTGTAAAAATGTCATTAAAAATGAACAATTTTTCTAGTTTTTTTCGAAAACTTTTTCACTTTTTTTTTCTACTTACTCCAGCTTCCAGCCCCCCTCATCCTCTCTCAAACACCCCCAAATAATAAAAATATATAGCAACAATAATAGCAGCAGTTCGGAAGATTCCCAAAACCCCGCGCGCGCAGGTTTGCACAGGGATTTTCATGCTTTGACAAGTTTAAACTTGCATTGCTCTTGTCACTATAGTCCTGCACTGTCCTAGTCCTTATCTTCCCTCATTTTTATCACTTTCAGATAGTAATTTTATAGCCATGAATTTGATTTGGAGGGGTGAAAAGGATTATTTTAGCTTTAAAGAATAATAAATAGAAAGGATAATAATAAATGTAAACAATAATAAATAAATAACTACCTTCATTTGGTGCTTGCTTTCCTTTTATACCCTAAGGTAGAAGTTTCTCCTACCAAAAACCAGCAGTACTCTGCCAACATGCTCGCATTCCACTTCCATGAAAATCTCTTTTCGAACTTATTGATGTCTTAATGGAATAGTTCCCCGTGTTCATCCGAAACTATATATATTTTTAATATTGTTGCTATATAGTGCTGCTATATATTTTTATTATTTCGTGGTGTTTTAGAGAGGATGAGGGGGGAGGGGGCTGCAAGCTAGAATAGGTAGAAAATAAGTAAAAAAATTGAGAAAAAAACGGAAAAACCGATCATTTTTAATTATTTTTTACAATTTAAGGGGGCAAATCTCCCCAAATCTACCTCCTTGCTACAAGTGTTCATGTTTTAGAACTTTTCACCTCTCTAGCCCCGTAGAAGAAATGTAAAGGCGAAAATAACCCTTTTCATTCCTCCAAATTATGGAAAAGTGATAAAAATAGGTGGGGGGGCATCCCCCGAAAACGGTTTACACTTTACATAAGAATCATCAGGAATGTTGTCAGGGGCAGAAACAATTTTTTTTTGCCGACCAGTGTTATTTTCCAAGCTATTTACTTCAATTGTATGATGATACATTGAACTGATTTTCTTAATTTAACGAGTAAAGAGCAACACTTAACCAATAATTTATTATTTAAGTCTAATTAAAGCACATTAAACCCATTTTAAGATAATTAGCATTATTTAGTTTCACATTTATGGAATCAATAAAGCTCGGTAATTATCTAGCAACAACGTTGCAGTGGTGTATTTGTACGGTCTAATTCACGTGGAAATAAACGATATTTATGGTTTCAGGATATTTCATTCATACAAACACGGAAAATGGTTTTATTCTATTAACTTTTATACAAAACTGTGACTGCAATCATTTAATTATGGTAACAGCATTGCTTTAGTGAATTGGGAGCAAATCTCGCCGATGGATGAACTCGAATGGGTTTACATAGAGCGTTGGCGTCAAGTGGTTCGACAGCTTAATTAAACACATTAGCGAAACGATCGACATACTGTACCACACTACAGTTACATATTACTATAAGAGTTTCTAACTAATTAATTTAATTGTTATTCATGTTGGCTAAATTTTAAATTTAATATAACTATCAAAAGCGCCATTGCTGTTGACAACTACATAAACTTTAAAATAGAACAAAGTCTGCGCAGTTGTCATAAATCAGGTACAGTAACATTTTATTTATTAATGAATAATAATTTGTAGAATAAATATGATTTTCCTATTGTTAGAAAATCAGGAAAAATTGATAAATTGCTAGCTTTGGTAGTGAAATACTTATTATGTAAAGAAATTAAGGTAAGGTCATATACGAAAATTTTAAAATTTTCACGTAGTAACCTACTAATTAATAGTCTTAAAGTAGCGGTAAAATCACGTTAGTCGGCAGGAACTTTCTGCCATAGGATTGTTTATAATTAAATAAATCTTGTAGTATTTACGGTTCGATTTTCCTTGATGGACCACTAACTACGCCTTAAATTTTATTCGCGGTATTCATCCTGTTGGTTGCTGAGACATCTACAGTTTAACTTTTAGTATGAAACGAAGGTTATTTTTCAGGGAACAAAAACAAAACAGAGCAGATCACTTTAACTTCAAAAATTCTTACGCAAACTGTACAAAACATAATATTTAATACTTACTGTACAACTCAAGATTTAATTTAAATTCAGGTCGCAGGTATTGTTTCCACAGCTCACAAATTATAAAAGGAATAGATAAAGGTTTAAAGACACAAGAAAATACACATATTTGGGCGCCATCTGATTAGGAAAGTCCAACAATTCTTACAAAACTATTGACTCGACACCAGTACCCAGAAACCGGAATCAGACCCAACAAACTTAATTTAATCCCTGTCCAGTCATGATCGACCATGTCAAAGGCTGAACAAAACATTTAAAGACCCTCATAAACATATGGTCCTGTAATATTCAGTTCAACCAAATTTATGCATAGTTCCACTGACAAACGAAAACAAAAAATATAAGAAATTTCCAAATAAATCATCGCCACAAATTCAAATACATAAAAAATGACACCCAACGACTGGGAAACGATACACATCAAAAATTGGTCAAAAATATTCCATACAAAAACAATGGCTCAACTCACATCAACAATAACAAAACAAAATCCATTAAGTCATAATACCCCATTCAGATAGTTCAATCCGACCCCACCCCACAAAGCAACTGAAACAATACTGCCTTTCCATCAAAACAAACACCCACCACCAAACTCGATTGCTCGATGAAATTGAACCCTTACTGACGCCGCTACTGAATGTGATCCAAGGAAATAAAGTTCACAATAACGGTCTCTCTTTAGAACTAATGTTTAATAAAGTTCTTCTTTTCTAATAAAAAATAGCCGAAATAACCATAAGAGTTCAATTATTAAATGTTTATTAAAAACAGTCTTCTTCAATCAAGGTAACGCCGACTCTTAAATGTATTATTTAAGTACTATTTAGTTTAAAACTTCCGATTTTAAAATCGGATTCCGTTTCAAAATAATTTAAATTATTTTCAAATGGAATCCGATAAGAACTTAATTTAAGATCAATTAACTTCGGTAAACATAATTATAAAGTATAGTAACTGTATTTTGATCAAGCAAGATCATTCAACAAAACTGAAATATAGCTGAAATTTCTGCACTTTTATCGGTAATTAAACACGCAACTAGAACATAGGGAAACGCCAAAGGCAAATTAACCCTCGTACAATTCTCTGAGATCACGGGGAAGACACGAGGCCTCCCGCGTGGCAAACTCCACTTCGCTCGGCTGTGTATTCAACCAGCCCCAGTCTTGAACTATCTTCGACTGACAGACTGTGCTAAACTTAAAACTATTTAGCGGTGAAGAAATGATCTCCTGAGGGGGTCGAAACTTTAAACAATCCGATAAAAATTGTCGCAGGATGAATATCAGCCAATGGGGTGTATTTACATTATTTTGTTCGAGAACAATCCCAACGAAAGCTCAAAGGGATCCACTTTTGAATCTGTAAGCAACGGAAAGCAAATAACCTTTGCAGGTGCAGTCTAAACAGCCTGTTCCAGAAAATTACTTTGGTCGGTATAGTGTAATTTCAACGCAATATGTTTTAAAACTATAGATTCAAGGTTTATTATATTTTAGCCATAAGAGAGCTTTTATTAAGGCTGGTATTATATTTTAGCCCTAAAGGACACAAAATTTAAAAACAAATTTGTTCTAGAATAATTCATTTTCTCCAAGAAGAAACATTTGGTCGACGTGGGAACGCCTTAAAATAAACACTCGCATCATTAAAAATTCTGCAGAAATATAAAATACTGCTTACGGATATGTTTTGAGGTGACTCTTTTGTACTTGGGGAAACATTATTTAGATTAATGTAATATTTGCAGTTCCGACACAATTGAATTTTACTAAACTACCAGGACCGTACTGAGATTCCTTTAGTATTTATTGGTTTCAAAAAAACGTAATGTTGCAAGCACTAGGCAAATTTAAGAGTGATTAATCTGCGCAGGCAAAGAAAGTTGGTACTACAGTTAATCTGTGCTTGTGACGGTCAAATATGCTTGCTGATATTGTTTATCTTATCAAATGTGGAAATATCAAGTGAGAAAAGGAATTTGCATAATAAAAAGTACGCAGTAAAAACAACAACAAAAAAATAACAGTAACAGTACAAATCCATGCTGGAGGGTTTACTTGTAATTCTGTTAACCTTCTATGTATCAATGCGCAGAATAAACACTCACGCATATGCCTATTAGTAGTAGTACTAAAGGTTTACGAGTATATAACCCTTTGCCACAGTCAAAGATTTCCATCCTTCGTGTCTCGTAAGCGCTGCGAGGTCTTCGCCTGCATATACAAAAATTGTGGAAAATGATCGGAGAAAAGTATGTCCAGTATATTATTCTGAATTATTTAAATGTAAAAATGTGGCAACTTCTTTTGAAACATTTCCTTGAAGCAGTTTCGAGATTATTTTATATTGAAATTGATATCTTAATTATTTTAAAACACATGTTACTAGAATTTTTTTCCATTTAATTTATTATGGTCTTAATAATCTTAAACAGTTTAAAAAACAAAGAAGTGATTCAATTCTAAAAATCGAACATTAACAAACACTTTTTAAAATAACTAAAATGCTGAGTACAAGTTTTAAGGTCATACTTATCTAGGAAGAATTAATATTACACCATAACCTCAAAATTACCTGATTTATTTTCTTTTTGTTTATTGTTTCCCAGCAATGAGGATATTTTATCAGTCCTTGTAGTATTCATTGTATCCCCTTACAGGTCACATGCACAATTAAGTAATAATTAATAAGTATAAAAAACGAAAAATCATCAAGAACCGATGGCTCTAAGGAGCTACATAAGTAAAAGAAACGTTGAGTTGAAGAAGGCATAAGTCGCGTGAATTACCGGCGAATACACACTGTCAACACTATTTGACAACTCGCAGAATGCACTAAGTCATTTAATGCGGTTTGATTGACATATTGATATATTCCATACACCAGAAACGCATTAAATGACTTGTTTTGAATCCTTTAATATTGAATATATAATTTTACGAGAGAGGTGCAAAAGTTCCATTTTCAAAATTTGTTGATTTAGTGCCTCTTTCTTGAAAGTAACGATTTTTTTTTCAATAGTTCTTCAGAAAAGAAAAGAAGGAAGAAACTATATGGAGTTTCAGTTTCGACAATATCAGATGGAAGTTGTGTGTTTCCATGGAACATTAACTGCTGGTTGTTTAGCCAACCTTAACCCTTTTGCCTTCCGAATTATATTTTTGAATGGAATCTTGTCTGTTTGATTTTTATGAATAGTGGTTCTATCGTTTTAGGTGATCTATCGTTAGGTATTAGATTTTCTACTTCTGCTTCACTTTCACTATTTTCGATTTCCAGGATATAAATATTCAGGATCTCCAACGCTATCTGAGATATTTCCCATGTGGCAGTCTGAAATTGTAAATTTACGTAAATGCATGGTGTTGCCTTTAGGCAACATACCTAATAAAGCATAATTTTGCTATTTAAAAAATATTCGACAAAAATAAAAACTATAATAGAAATTACATATTTTTCTACTAAATTAGTCTATTGTTGTGACTCCAACTTGGAAATTACACACTGTGTACAACTAATAAAGAACAGAAGAATTACACACCCACCATTCCGTAAAACCATTTGCTTACTAATACAATAAAATTACGCGCCAATATACCCAATATAATAGGGAGTTCAATATACCGGGAGTTTCACCTAAGATCCGTACCCTTGGGACAGGTGATAGTACTCGTCAATAAGAACAAACAATCAATGTCATTTTTTATTTTACGCAGATCGAAAAACATTTTCTAAAATGGCCAACTTTTAGGAACTCCTGGAAATACTAGTCAAAACAAACTGTGACACCACCTAGCCTCAGCTGCATCAATGTATCAGATATCACGTTGAAAATGCAGTTAGGTACATTCAGTTCCAACTGCTATTCTTAAACCAGTGACCACCAACCCACTTTTCAAAAACAATTTTTTTTTCTCGGTTATTATAAAAGATAGTCAGTCACCAATGATATTATGCTCTCTTGTTGTATTTTATGTGTACTATCACCTGTCCGGAGGATACGAATCTTAAGTGTATAAATGATACGGAAAAATATAATTTGTTACCAAAAGGCAACGGTATGCATTTAAGGGTTAACGTTCTCGTGGACGTTTTAGTAGTGTATATAGATACCAACTTATCTGGATATGTACATTTAAAGCATGCGACACATTTTTGTGCCAGTTTTACTCTACTTCAGTACTAATCTATTGCGATGATATTTTAGGTTAATTTTGTATTTATTTACTGAGACTATTAACCTTCCTGAATAAGTCTTCAACTGGGTTTAGGTTAAAAACTCATCCGTGATGTTATATTTGAAAGTGCCCGTGGTGCGGTTGCTAACTTAACCTTGAATCTTGACAAGTTGACAGTTACAAACATACTTGTCATATATGGCAGCTTCCATTACGTGGCTTATTGACTTTTCAATGGAGATTTACTTAGAATGAAATATAATATAAATACAAAGATTAGTTAAAGTTTCTCAAGTTTTATTAATGAATGAACAAACTGAGCTTAGTAATTCTCCTTTTTTAGAAGTGTTAGATATTTAGTTTTTGTTATGTATTGTATCTAGTTACCTATTTTCTGTATGTATTTATCCTTAGCAACGTGTTTGTTTATCAATCTTATCTGCCTTTGATAATGACACAAAGTGTCGAAACAATATTGTCAGGTTAAGATATTAATAAAACTTGTGAAACTTTAACTAATCTTTGTATTTATATTATATTTCATGATTATGAAGTTCCACAAAGTAAGGCTGGAGACAGTAAACGCTATTTACTTAGAAGTTTTACAAATTCTGATGCTAAAGTAAGTATCCGTTTTTTATAGATTTCTCTTTAAATTACACCAAACTCTGAAGACCTTTAAAAACACAGTAAACGACACGAATGGCTTTTCTTTCTATATGAACACTCTTTGCAGTTGCACCAACCTGAGGACTTACTGGACTGCTTCATATCCTTCTTCCAGGTTCTAGTTGATGCACGTGGCCGGGACAAAGTTCTTCACTTTTCCAGGATGCCCCACCGAGACGAAACCACCGATGTTGAACTCCGGTGAAGCTGAAATAATTTTTGGGAAAAACAACGGAAAGTTTATTATCTTCCTGTCAATACTTTTTATTTTCCTCTTTTTTTTACTTTTAGAACATCAGCTTATATGTTGCTTAGATTTTTTTCACCGACCTAACTACAGCACCTTATACTTCCTGGTAAGTTTTATAATTTTCTGTTTCTTCTTCTCATTAACCTTCTTTACTTAGTAATTTGACCACAATTAAATTGTTTATTTAATCTTCTGGTTTGCAACATTATTTAATATATTTTTACAGGTTTTTATGGACTAGTAAGAAAGCAAATTTTTATATTGAAGCTTTCGCTGTGTAGATTAACCAAAACTATTTTTATCTTTTTTAATTTTTACATTTTTAAAATCATTAGTTTTGCGATTTTTTTAATTATTTATATTTTTAATTTAAAAGCATTATTTGTAATCGATGCATTTGAATATGACCGAGGCCGACTGTCCACTTACAGTCACGTTTTGGAACTAAACATTCTCGTTCTGCCTGTTTGCTACATCACCATTTGCATCGCTTACTCACAAATCATATCAACAAATTCTCAGTCGAGTTTCATAGAATTTGCTATGGAGCGTTTTCACAACGTTCGATGTTTGTTAGTCTCTGTGAGCGTGTCCGTTTTTCAAAATTTTTAAGTTCTGACTGTAGATTCGGTTATTTTATGACAAGTAGAATAAGAATGTGTAACCAACGTCTTATCTCTTAAGAAACATGGACAAATTGACCGACAACGTTTAGAAAGCTGGTATATCAAGATATTAATTCAATGTAGAATTTTATGGTATGAATGGGTGGATAAGTTGGGGGTGGAGTAATTCTCGGGGTAAGCCGACAGAGGGGAATAAGCCGGAGGCGGGTAAGTCTGAGGAGGAAATAAGTTGGAGGAGGTAAGCCAGAAAAAGTAGTAAAACGGGTGTAAATTAGGTAGGAAGGGAGGGTAAGTCGGGGGTGTTTGTTAAATAATGCATTCAAAAGTTCATCTGACAATGGTAAGCATAGTATTTTCAACTATTTTTGTTTACTTGACTTTATTTAATAAATATTAATGTTTAATATTGACACATGGAAACCGAAGGATTGTAATAACACAACGAACGTTGTATATAAGGAAATCCTTCATAAATTAGCCTTTTGACCGTCATGTTTTGACGGGTTTTCCCTATTATAGGTACCTAAAACGCGACACTCTTAGCTTAAATATCTGTAGCTTAATATGTCGGAATTTCTAAAATGACTTTTATATGCGTATTTTCAGATGCATAGTAATACCACTTTATTTACGTGATAGTTTAAAAATAGCCGAAAACTTCTAACTTTTCATAACAAGGGTGATATGCTATCCTATTGGGAATAAAAAGAAAATTCCAGAACTGTTAAAGTAACATCGTTATATAATGTACAGTATCTTAGTTTTTCAAAATTCTCATTTACTGGAGTTTCAAACTAGCCTTCTATTAAATCTCAAAATTTAAGGTGTAGCTATAGGACAAGTGTAAATACTTCTAATTAAATAATTCGCGTTTAACCCTTTTCCTAGCTAACTTTATTAATTAACAGATAATAGGCAACGTGAATTTCCAAATTACTCTTTAATTCCGTTAAAAACAAAATAATTTAATCAGTACTACGTAAAGTTGCTAAACGTTTTTAAAATCCTATTACATTTAAACCTATCTTGCTAAATATCTCTTGAATAAATTGTCCTTGTTTTAAAACGTTTGCATTATAAAAGAGAGAAGTTGAACGGTTTAAGTGTTCATTCTCCGAGTGGCCTGTTAACAGAACAGGAATAGAACCGCAGAGCAGAATCATCTATTGTTATTGTTATGTACTCTACAGATGGAAAGAAACAAAGTTTTATTTAAATTACTCTTTGCATCCCATCTCATTTAATCAGATTCTTGAAATGATGTCTGCTGTTTCCTGTAATGTTCCTTTTTTATAGTACTACCCGTTTTCACAACACAAGTAAATTTAACTCGTTAATCAAATAAATTTTAACTGATGGTTACTTTTCCTTTTAACACAGATTTATTTTATTTTAGTCTACTATTAAGGGTTGAAATGTTCTTTTGGTAAAACATTAATTTACGTATCTTTGAAATACGGAAATGATCCCTGATGTTCTTGATTAGTCTTCAAATGCATCTGCTTTCCCTAACTTTGGATTTCAATCTTTGTAAATAGGTATCTAAAACTTTATTTATTTCCATTGTATATCTAAAGGTGTTTTGAGAAATTTTAACAAGGCAGGTATAGAGAATTAGCGGTTTATCTATGATCAAAACTTAGTTTATGTGCAGGGCTAAACCCTTTCAACACAAGAGGCCCATAATTAATGATGTATACTCTTAAAGTGTCTTTAGAAAATCTCGAACTCACCTAGAAGAGACAAGTGATTTTTTGTTCAGCTCTTCCGAAACTTAGTGGCTGATATTATCGCGTTAGAAAGACTAATGATGGGACATAAGGATTTTAAAGGCTTGGCGACTTATTGATTCTAAATGTGATAACCTGGACCAGCTTAAATAAATTATCAGAAATCCTATGAGAAATGTCCTGTTCGGAACACCGAATGTGTGGTGCGATACGTGATACTGTAAAATTTGATATATTATGTTTGTCACCTTATTTTACAGCCATTTTGTACATGTCGAATTTAAACGTCTTTTGTTTATGCTTTGCTATAAACACAGCTTAAATAACACTTCCGTGTTGTCCCTACAAATCGAAATAAATTAATATCTTGTCAAGTGGAAGTCAAATAATGGCACCGAGAAGTGGGAATACTATTATACTACAATTAATCTTCCAATATATGCAATTGTAATGTAATAGTCGTGGGTCATTAACTCCCCAGAATATTTCAAAATTACTGTTTGTTATCATTACATGTGTTGCATACTTATGGTTTTGTGGTAAACCGCAAATGGACAATAAACCAAAATAACCAAATTATAGTGCCGGTAGTAGTTAAAATAAACTCTCATTCTATAGCATATGGTAATGGTGGTTAGGGTGTTTTACTATTTCCTGAAAAGTGAAGATAAAATTAAAGCAGATATATAATAAATAAATGCTAGACTACGAGTTCTAATTTAATTATTTTTATTATTTCAAATATATTAGTATATCTATTATTCTTCTGTAAACAGACACAGCTATATTTAGAATGAGCGTACGGCTACTGTATTAAGGCCAATCTAAATTTGGAACAATTAAAGTTGACAGATTAATAAAAGGATTCAATTTATCCAATTAAATAATTAAATCTAGACTATATAATAAGTCAGATGACTTTACAAGTATCATTGACACAATTTTAAACTACGCAAACAAAACAATAAAAATGTTATAAAACAGTTTTATAATTTCCCAAATTAATCCACTTCTTTAATTACATTCAAAGAAATGGGATCCTCTAATTTTTTTAATACCCCTCTTTAATTATTGAGTTCAAAACTATAGTTAACCGAATATCACCGCTTAGTTTATTGGTCAAAGGAAACCTTTGGTCTCAATTCTAAAAATTATTAAAGCCAGCTAAAATGTGCACTGACTCGTATGCTTTTTCTTTGGAAATCTTGCAAATTAATCTTAAGAATTACTTCAGATGAAGTTGCTTCTGAAATCTGATTCATCAACTCTGATTACACAAATCTAATTATAGTAAAAGCTTATCTTATGCACTGCGTAAGTGCACTGATGTGGGATTTTAAATTGTCTCACACGCTGTGCATCCCAAGTAGCATTTTTAGTCGTCGCTACGTACCAGCAACTACCGGTGGAACTATTAAGTTTTAGCCACTAGTCACAAGCGCGTAATTGCTACGGTTTTGTTACGTGCCTGGAACCAAAATGGGGAGCAATTTTTGGGTAGCAGGTACGTGGCGGCGTAGTAATTGCTACTTTCGTGGAACTTCTTTTCTCTTTGACACATCATGTCGCATGGTTGCTCTCTCTTGCTCTTGCAACTTAACAAATATTCTATCATTTTCTATACTATATAATATGGGATCGTGTCACAAAATGAATTACCAGTTTATTTGTAATACGTACTTAATACAAAGAGCGATGAAATGTTTGATTATTTTGTCATTCCAGTACACCAAAATTATAAACCATTGAAACTTTTCTGTTAAATATGATGATGATAGATCGAAAAATAACAACGCGCCTTCTTTAAATATATTTTTTAGTAAAAAAATGTCTTTAATAAAACATGATAAATATACACGAAATACTTATAAGTTGATACACATGATAGAAACCATTTTTATATTATTCCTGTTATGTTCTTTTATGTGTTTAAATAAAAGATACTCAATTATTGTCATTAATCAACTTTATTAATATTGAGTGAGCAGGGCGAATTACATACACAATGACTATAGAAGACGTGTATCCTCCAAGCCGGCTCGAGTGTTACTGACGCTCGCCCAGGGAACAGGCCAGGATGCCAGGATTGGTTAGTTACATCACTACAAATAAATGTTGCCAACTTCAAGCTACATACATAACAATCCCTAAGGCACAATTTGGCACCAATTTGTTATTTTTATTGAAGGTTATATAGTAAAACATCTATTAGCAATCATAACAAATTGCAAATTGATTAATGATTATTGATTTTACAAGTAAATATGGAGATGGAGTAGTTTACGAAAAATTACTTTAATGTGATTCTCCTGGGTAGCAAAAACGTAAGTGTTACATTCAATACTACTGTAAGGTTTTAAAAACTTTAAAGTAGCTTCGGGCAAGTTACTGCTACAATCATAATACCACTTTGAAGTTGCAACGACTTTAAAGTAAGTATACTAAGTGGCAATACCGTTCCACATACTTTAATAGTTACTCAGAAGTAATGAAACTACATAGTTCCCATAAATAGTAGAGACAACTACACAATTACTAAAATATTCCGAATTGAAGAAATTAAACCTATAAAGTCATAAATTTAGTTGCAGTTACGTAACAACTACTCAATCAAAGTTCCGATCTCAGTTACTGCTACTTAAATGCTGCTTGGGATATGATTTATCTATCGTCAGTCGTCTTATGTACACATTCTTCTATTAGCATGAATCCTGTTCCTTTTTCTTTATCATCAGCTTGTTGCATACTTGCTGTCGTGTCTTCTACCAAGCTTTCCGTCTGTTGTGCTTCTAACGTTCACGTAATGTGGAAGATCTACACTATTATCGAAGACTATCCAGACAACTCACTATAGTACTTAAAGAAGCCCAAAACTCATCTTTTGAAACATACCTACATCCAGAACCTTATCCTCTGATGACCGCAGTCTATGGACAGCTACAAAAAATTTAAAAGACCACCACCAAAGTCTCCGATAAGAACACTAGCAATGAATGGGCTCTCTCCAACAAAGAAAAGACCGACACCTTCGCAATTCACTTATCCCTTGTCTTTCAAGCGGCAGAACTGATACCCGGTACTCCAAACGTTAACATTGCAGACTTCCTTGGCGTACCCTGCCAAATGTTGCCACCAACAAGATCCGTAAGCCCGGCAGAAGTTAAAGCTGAAATAGGCAAGCTAAACCAACACAAAGCTCCGGGATGTGATTTAATAACCGGACAAATTCTGAAAAGGTTACCTCGCAAAGCCATTGTCCTCCTCACAACGATTTATAATAGAATGCTAAGTCTCTGCTACTTTCCTATTATATGGAAATATGCTGAAATTATAATGATCCACAAAAATGGCAAACCCCCTCATGAAACAGCATCATACAGACCTATAAGTCTACTGCCCATCCCTTCTAGAATATTTGAGAGGCTGTTACTTAGAAGAATCCAGGAAGACTATGAACTAACAAATTTGCTACCTAACTACCAGTTTGGATTTTGTGAAAATATGTCGACGATACGCCCGATAAGTCCATAGAATACTCAACCAAATAGCTAAGAGCATAGAGGAAAAGAAATATTGTAGCGGGTATTTTTAGATGTCTCCCAAGCGTTTTATAAAGTGTGGCACACGGGCCTACTCTACAAACTTAAAAATATGGTCAACAACAATTACTACCAACTTTTGAAATCTTACCTGACCGATAGAAATTTCTCCGTTAAACACAACGATGCAATTTCGCCATACTACCCCATAAAATCCGGTGTCCCGCAGGGCAGTGTGTTCGGCCCACTCCTCTATCTTATATATCCCTTTGACTTACCTGAAACTGAAAATACCCTGATTGCTGCATTTGCAGATGACGTTGCAATCCTATCCTCAGATTACGATCCGGTAACATTCTCTGAAAACGTGAAAACCCATCTAAATCTGCTTAATGAATGGTACAACAAATGACGAATCAAAATAAACCAATCTAAATCTGTTCATGTAGCATTTACTACTTGTACTGCAATCTGTCATCCTGTAACCATTAACGGAGCCTCTGTGCCTACACAACCAGATATTAAATACCTAGGACTACACTTAGATCAACACTTAACGTGGCAGAGACACATACAGCCGAAAAGAAGACAGCTGGACCTCAAGCTCAGACAGATGTACTGGGTCATGGGCCATAAATCAAAATTATCCACCAAAAACAAAATCCTGCTATACAAAACTACGCTAAAATCTATATTTTCATATGGCCTGCAGCTTTGGGGGTGTGCGAAACCAACACGGTTAAAACAATACAAGCATTCCAAAACAAAACACTTCGTGCGATTGTTAATGCGCCATGGTACATTAGCAATTTAATGCTACACCAAGACCTGGATATCCCATACATCATAGAAGAAATAAATACCATCGCCACTAACTACCAATTCCGACTTACTGGAAATCCAAACGCCCTTATAGATAACCTATCTAGGGACGGACAAGTCAATAGAAGACTCAAGAAAACCTGGCCTGCAGACCTACCTCAACACTAAGTGATAGTGATATATAAGAGAAATGTCAGTGGACGTTATCCCTTCCAAGTTAAAGACTACAACATATTTACTCAATACTCTTTAGTGAAGTAGATTGTAAGTTTCCAATAAATGTCAATAAAAAATTATATTGTTCAACCCCCGAATACATCTAATTTTTCGCAAACTAAACCCACTTAGTCTTTCTTATTCTTGAACTGTTATGTGCGAGTGTTTGCCCAAAATTAGACGCTCACAACAAAATAGAAATAGAATGATAAAATAAATAAATGAGTTTTTGAAATAGTTAGTTATCAATGTTATGATTGTTTATTGAATAAGATCAATTGTTAAATTGTAAAATTGCAATTAAGTAGTGACATCAATAAGAATTAACGTTGCCCAACCACGTTGCGGTGTCATTTATTTATGCACTAATTTTGGATTTAAATTTCCCCACACGCTGTGCATGTGATTTCTCTATACCCAGTTGTCTTTATTTTATGTTCTTTTCTGATTTTAGAGAGATTTCAATACTGGGTTCGTGATTAAACCCTTTCCTGGTTTACCCGTTGTGAGAATTAGAGATGTTGCTTGTTTCTTTGTATTTATCAGTAGTTTGACACTACAGCTATAATTCTCACTGGGTCTAAACCACGAGATTGTTCAAACAGGTAAGTTTTTTCTTTATTAATGTTAAAGGATATAAAAAGTAATTTTCTTTTTCAGTTATCAGGATGAAACTTACCAGGACTTTAAACATCAAATCTATAACTATTTACCTAAGTAGGTATTTAACTTTAATTAACTCTTGATGACTCTTCGTGCTTGTTACGGTATTTTACCTTATAGAAGGGATGCTTGTTCCTCTCTTTGTTTTTATTTTAACTTTTTAAACTTTGTGAAAATAACTTTATTTTCACACACTATCTATTGACACACTCCCAAAATACATTACCTGCCTGATTTGTAAACTTGTCGTATCTCGACCGTCGATTTCGACCATTCCACTAGACCGAATTTTAAGTGTTGGATACTTATCCGACGCAGAATTTAATGCTCTTTAATGCTTGTAATAGTAAAGTTTTTGCTGGAAAACACCACTTTGGAGTTATTAGCGAAAAACTAAAAAAAGGTCCGAACATTTCGTGGTTCTTTTGATGTCCTCAGGTAAGCTCGAGTCGAGGGACCGTGCAAACCTAGGATACTTATATTTTACGTCACACGAAGCGATCGAAACGATCTCCCGCTTTCCAACATTTATTTCCACCAACGGTCCATATCGGGTCTAATTTTACTGGCCTAATTATATTTTGAACAGTTATAATTCAAGTCTCTAAGTAACGTTCACGACTTGGCGTGCTTTACTTCTCAAGACTGGTTGTGATGAGTGATGTTATTATAGAGATACATTATTGGAAATACTTAAACCATTTACAAAGTCTTCTTTTTTTTCAGAAATAGTCGCTTGTAAGGTCTTCCTTCTTTTAACATGTACCGAAATATATACCTTTTAATACCGATTAAGCTGCACCTATCTTTTTTGTACTTCAGCCTGCCTCTATCAGAACTATCCTTTTATTTTAACATTATCTCAATATCTTGATTTAATCAAACTTGAAGAATCATTGCAATATTCTCACCTAAATAATCATAGTAAATGTGTCCCACTGTTTTGTGGTTCTTTTTGTGGCAATTTATAGGAATATAAGCGGTTAGAATATAAACGGTTATAAAGGTTGCTCGTTGTAAAATGATAGAAATAAGTGAATTAATAACATATGAATGGTTTCGAGATATGTGTGGTTGTTGTTGTCTTCTACTGACTTGCGGTCCTCCATGCAATGCAAGAATCGTCGGCGTTTCTTAAATGGCTGTAAAAACATTCAAATCGGCTTTGATCTGGCTTTTTATGTCCACATAGTCATGTCATCATTTGATATCTTTTGTATTCCTTGGCTAACCTCATTATACCTTTCGATATCATTTATGGTATTTCTATTTCTGCATTTGATATTTGCTTATTTACTATGTTCCGTTTCCTTTTTTCTTAACACTGTTTTATTCTTGTGCTTTCTAAGATTCTTACTATTCTTAGGATTCTGATTTTTTTAATCTATTTTACTACTTATACTATTATAATTTTAACATAATTGTATTTTAGATGCTTGTAGGTGTGCGTAACGATTAGTTCTTCTTCATCTCAAAACAGCGTGCTTTCTGATGACATTTATTCAGAAAGTTCTTCTTTATGTTTTTAATTTTTCTTAGCTTTCATCAGCATATAAGTATACAGGTTCCAGTGGCGTGCGGTGAGAATTTAGGCTAGGGAAGCAACCACGATTTTAATTATAATACACCTAGGTACAGGCGCGGATTAACGGGGAGGGAATAATCCCCCCCCCCCAATTTAGAAATAAGTTTACATAGAATAGAAACAAATAATGCTTGTTTAATTATTATTTATTAAAACAATTATTTTTCCGAAGATTTTCCCCTCAAAATACTTTCAAAGAAGAACTTTTACACTTTATACTTATGGAATTTGTTGACTATCATTCTTTATTTTAAAATAACTACTACTATGTATCAATTTTCCGGTCTTAGCAAAATACCGGTACAGGTTTTAATCTTTGTTGTTAAATTTGAAAGTTCTAGTTTTGATCTGCCTTTCTTAATAATTTGTAATTTCTCTCCAAAACTGTATGCGAAAAATTCTTTATTAATAATTTACAAACTGAACAAAAAATTGTTCCGTTTCGAATATATCGAAGGTACTCGAACCTTTCACCGAAGCAGCTGAATTTGCAGTCGTGACGATAATGCAATTTTAAATTTGCATACAGGCAAACTAAATAGCATTATTTGTCTTTAAATAAATCCAACTTATAAATTGAAATAATAAAATGCGACAAAATACAGTCTCATTCGCAGATTTACATTACTTAGGTAACATTAAATTTAACAAACTATGTATGTATTATAATAAATAAACATTTGGGCATGAAGCACACTAAAAATAACGGCTAAACAATGCTTACCAGTCAAACAGCATCGTCTACTATATCACCCCACGCCCGCTATTTTACGCCAAGGCTAAGTGAAGAGCAGTTGTAAGCAGTGCTTATATGCAGTGTATGTAACACATTTGAATCGGTATTACCTTTCCGTGCAAGTTTAATGAGCCTAATTTAAAATAGTACTCTTAATAACTATACTTTTTGCTGTACGGAATTGATATTGAGCTTTAAGTTGATTAAATATTACAAATTTAAATAAACGATTACCATAATTTTATAAAAATATTTTTGTTCGCATTGTTTTTTATTTTTAATAAATTCTCAAGGGAAGCATTGCTTAATTATAATTTAATAATAATTATTTTATGAAATATAAAATACTTAATTAACTTTAACATACACACTAGCACTCTTTAAAAATGTAAAGGATATTAGGAAATCTAGTTTTTCATTGTATTTAGATATTTTTCTCACAGGTTGACGATTTAGTAGTCGGTTTGACATTTTTATTAACTTATATAAGTTTGATTGATTTTCAAAGATATTAATCATCTCGCACAAACATAATGTATTGTATTTGGGATGTATGCAAACGTATAGCAACTTACCTATTAGAATTTTAGTTAAAACTGTGTTTTCATATTAACGATATATCTTCAGATTGGTAGTTTCGATGCATTTCATAGCTTTAAAGCTGTTTGATAGCTTGTTTTTGTGGGAATTTAGGAATGTAGAGTAACATTATATTCACAGAATTGATACACTGTTTATGTAAAGGCTGAACTTTCTTAATCGTAGCACATAAAAACATATTGTTAAGCTGCGCTTTTCTAAAGTTCAAGTGATATATATATATATATATATATATATATATATATATATATATATATATATATATATATATATATATATATATATATATAAATTTTTAGATAGAGTTAATTTTTATCAAGTTGGATAATGATTTTACATTAAATAATATTTTGAATGCAAATTCATATAGAAAAATTTTTTTTTTTAGTTACTTGCATGTTTGCTTGATATCTAATTCATATGGAAAATTTCTCGCTATGCTGGTAGTCGTTCTCTGTAGCTCAGTTGGTAGAGATACCACCTAGACAGTGGAGGGTCCTGGGTTCGAATCCCAGCAGAGTCGATAAATTTTTCTATATGAATTTGCATTCAATATATATATATATATATATATTTACCGCTAGTGTATAAAGTGAGGTCCGTATGAACAAAGTTCACGTTTCAAGTGAGGTCCGCAAACAAAGTGAGGACAAGTATACGGACCTCACTTTGAAATTCGATAATATTTCGTCTAGAGCTTTTCGAAGCTATAAGTTGGCGATACTGAAAAAATGGGCTGGACCTCAGATGTTGCCAAAATGGCTAGAATTATACAGATTAGTTCAAGGAGTTGACGCCTGGAGTCGCTGCGCCAGATGTATATTTTTCAGACGTATAATTTCTTGTGTGAAGCTTGTATGAATGATGCGCAAAGTGAGATCCGAACAAGTGGCAACGGTGAAAATGAAAGTTATACACTATTGATTTTAATTCTATTACAGAAGAGAACGGAAATACTCTAAATAGCCGATTTTATTTCTTACGAGCGGAAATCGGTTTAGAAAAGTTGTATTATTGTGCTGTTACAAAATTTAAAACGATAGGGAAATATTTAGATTTAATTTCATAACGTCTGATTATTTGTAATTAGGCAATAAAACTAAAATACATTGTAAAAGAGATTAATAAATCTTCGAGGACTTGCAGCCTTTTTATTTTTTGTATTAATTAAGAATAAAATTTTTTTTTCGAATGACATTTCGCCTAATCAAGATTAGGCTTTTTCTAGTCTTTAATAGTATATTAAGGGCTTAATTGAGTGTCTTAGAGCCCGTGCAGTCACCTGAAGCGAAAACCGAAGGCGCTAAGATGATAAAGGGCTCTAAAACACTAATTAAGCCCGAAATGCGTACGTTAAATGTGCGGTCTAAGTTTAAATTAAGTTTAATTTAAAATAAAAATATTTTTAAAAGTCCTAAACTTCAAGTAGGTAGGTGCTATGGTCTATAATTATTCTTATTACTATGGAGACGTCGTAAACAAAAGTAGTAAAAGGGGGTGCTCCAATTTAGCGATTTACGCTCTAGAAACAGTCCGCAAAATAGGTCATAATCATGTCATAATCGCCCGAGCGGACATAATGTGTATTATATATCCAGGGACTAAAATGCATTTTTTTAAATTATTAATTAACACTTAGAAAACACTTTAGTCCAGTAGTATATACGCTATTTTTTGCACGTCCTAAAGGACTTAATCGCAAAAATTCAAAATTTCGAAAATTTAGTTACATGTCATTCGGACAATTGCCAAAATCACATAGTTTCTGGATAATAAATCCTAACATGTACCGCGATTACTTTTTTTTTGTTGTTTACTTGTTGTTGTTGTCAAGGAAACACTACTCCCTCAGGGAGTAAAAGTGCTACTTTACTCCCTCTTTTGGGAGACTAAAGTAGAGCCTTATATATCGTACGTGCAAAAAATAATAAAAGAGCATTCTTAAAACTATAATTCATCAAATAAAGACGAATAAACGCAACACAAAGATGAAAATTCAATTTAAGGAAGAAAAAAAGTTACATGAAATGACACAAATCTTTTTGACGTTTTTCTAGAAGTAAATTTTTCAATTTTGTTTTATAAAGAAGAAAACAAACATTAAAGAAATGTCCAAAATTTTAGATTCTATGCAAATCTTTAAATGGAAATAGCAATTGTCATGAACAAATAAACAAATGAAATTTTGTTTTTGTTTGTTTTTGGGCAAGGAATCAGGATGGCGGAGCATCCTTCGTACCTTATGGCACCGATTGCTATGATAATTTGGCCGACCCTACTAGAATTTAGCGGAATATGGGGGAATTCCACCCCAAGTAGGGATTTTTAACGTGCCAAACATCGCATTGACACGGGACCTACAGTTTTACTTCCTATCCGAGAAGAAGGCATGTTTTTAATTTTTCTCCGCTATTAAAAATTACCAGCTCAGCCGGGGATCGAACCTGCGATCCTTGGATTATGAAGCAAACATGCAAACCACTAATCCACCGAGGCTGGCAAGTTTGTATTATTGCTTTTAGAAAGGAAAGTTAGACGCAACATACTCTGCAGACTATTTTTCTGCATTTAATACACCCAATAATTAAATAAGTCATTTATTAAATTCATTGAAAAAAAATTTCATTACAGATTTAATCTTTAAATTGAAATAGTAATCATTATAATAATAATAATAATTAGTACAACCCATAACCTAAATCAAGGCCCCAGAAGCTATAAGCTTGTGCGGGAGGGAGGGGGCGATTATTATTATGTAGGCCCAATGTGCGGCTGCAGCCGAATTATAGATGGAACAGCGCAAATCCCACATTTGTTACAGCTAAGGAAAACTGCAGAAAACCTTAACCAGATCTGCCAGCGCCGGGAGTCGAACCGGGCCGCTTGGGTGAAAGTCCGGCACGCCAGGCATTACACTACCAAGGCTGTATTATGAACAAATAAATAACGGTAGGTAACCCAAAATAGTATATTATGCAACAAATGAATGATGATGTTCGAGTTGCATACACTATTTTTTTCTTGGACCGTTGCTGATTTGTTACTTCCAAGTGGAATTCTGTTACAAGTTGTAACCTCAAACTGGTCACCGGGTGACGATCAGATGAGGGCTTTCCTACACAACTACTAAATGTTTTCAACTTTCATTGTATTATAAAAGCTCGCAATGAATTTAATTCTTACTTCTCAAGGCAGGCTTATAAAAATTGATAACTATAAGTACCAAATATTACAATCAAAATGTCTCTTTTTAAATTAATATTTAATAAAACTAACAATAAGAATAATTTATTAGAACAGATTTAGAATATCAATTATATTTATTATTCACTATGTGATGATGGATGATGAGGTCGTTCCCAACTTTATAGTAGAGTAAATTTTTGCATTAAGTTCTTATTTTTTACTATCTAAAGATAGCGACTTGAAATCTTTTATAATGCCTTCAGTACTGGACCAATATAAAATGTAATCTGTTTAAAATGGGGACACGCCCCCTCGGGGGGTTGAAACCCCCATTTTACACTCCCAATTTAATAACTCGGGAAGTTTTCCATCAACTTGAGCGAAATTCATGTTGGGGGGTTTTTGGGGTTGCTGATTATGAATTCAATGAGAAAATTAAGAAATTTATATATATTTATACATATATATTTTTAAATATAGTTTATTTAGTAGGTACTTTTTTATTATTTTATTATTATGTGGTGAACAATTTATAAATATGACTGATGACATAATGCAACAATATCATTCAAAAAATTAAAAAGTATTTTATATTGGTACAATACGAGGGTTGCGCTGAAAATTGTTATTTATAAAGAGAACGTTGCATTTTTTAACAAAAAATCTTTATTGTTTTTCAAAATAATCTCCATTCAGACTAATACACTTGTGCATTCTTTGAAACCACTTTTTAAACATTCGGAAAATTAATTTTCTGAAAGGTCCTCAAAAATTCTTTGAAATTCTGTAACTGCTGCATCTGCGTTGAGAAATCTTTTACTTCGCATCATTTTTTTAACAGTTGGAAACAAAAAAAGTCGCACGGCGCCAGATCTGGGCTATACGGAGGATGAGTTACCAATTGAACTTCCGTATCTTTCAAAAAATCCAATGTTCTGGCAGCAGTGTGGGAAGATGCATTGTCATGATGGACTAAGATGTTACGCAAACCGGTCCTTTGGCGACCTGCCTGTAATTTTGCAAACATCTGTGGTAAAGCCACTTTGCAGTACCATTCAGAATTAACAGTTCTGCGATCTTCAAGTGGAATAACAGCAACAGGACCACATCGGCGGAAAAAACAGCAATCATTTTCTTATTGAAGCTTCTCCCACGAATTACTTTTGTGGGCAAGTCTTCATCTTCGAATACCCAAACACTAGACTGCTGTTTAGTTTCAGGGTCGTAACTGTATACCCAAGATTCGTCACTAGTTACAATGTGTGCCACTTGCCTGGAAGCTCCTCCGTCAAATTTTTGCAACATAAATTTACACCAGTCTATTCGAGCCTGTTTTTGACTTTCTGAAAGCAAATGCGGTATCCAACGGCTTGCTAACTTTCTTACACCAAGATGTTTATGCCAAATGGTATTCACCGCCGAGGATCCAATCTTCACTTCCTCCTGAATCTCCCTATAAGTAATATTTCGATTGGAATGAATCAAGCTTGCCACACGATCAACATTTTCTGAACAGGCAGCTCCTGCAGGTCTTGCTTCGTCTTCTAGCAGTTCTCGCCCTCGTCGAAATTCTCGGAACCAATGACTAACAGTGGATAATGGAGGGGCAGCATCGCCAAAAGCTGCTATCAAATTTTCATGGCTTTGCTGGTATCCTAACTGTCTTTTAT
The DNA here is from genome assembly GCA_929113105.1 of Agrypnus murinus. Lineage (NCBI taxonomy): Eukaryota > Metazoa > Arthropoda > Insecta > Coleoptera > Elateridae > Agrypnus > Agrypnus murinus. The sequence continues at coordinate 106,735,695 of OV816024.1, forward strand.
AGTCGTAGAAAATCATAGCTCTAAGGGCAGTTCGCGGAATGCTCATCTTAACTGAATTAAAAATGCACAACTACTTATCTTACAAAATTAACTACGTTTCACAAGGAAATCGGAACGTTTGACAATTGTGGGTAACAAATGTCAACTAATGCGACATTCAATTGTTGCAATTGTTTCTAGCCAATTGAGCTTCCATGGCCTGTTACTAACTATTAACAGAGCATCCCTTATATCAATACTTTGCTGGAACTTTTCGATCCTAAATTTATGATATTTGTGACGGTAGAAATTCCTTGATAGAAGCTCTTTCAGATCAGCAAGTGTATGTATATGTTGTATTATTAGCAACTACATGTTTCACTTGTGCCTATACCAATTCTATTGTAGTTAAATAAAATATCCTCGGTTGAAATGACCTTACCATAAAGCCAATCGATACTGCCACTTTTTCAAACTTTGTGTTGGCGATTTCTCAGATAATAGATTAAGGTACGAGTTGCATACAAAGCTTTATGTTGGACTGCTATAATTAGTCTAATCAATTTAGAAAAAATAGCGGAAAGTTGAGGTAAGTCCATGAGGTAAACCTTAAAAGTCAACACCTGTAGGTGGTGAGGTCGAAGAAATAATGAGGATAAACTACGCCCCCTACCGGTTTTGTCGTTTTTCTCGGAAACTATTAGGGTTATCGAGATAAAGGAGGTTAGGTAAGATAAAGCTTATTTAAATCCCTACCAAAAGTGTTCGAATTTTTTTTCGTACTTCGCCTTCTTTCTGTGTTATCGAAGAAAGGAAATATGTCATACACGGATCAGCAATTTGCACCAGTAAATTTGCTCAAGGAACTTTCTGGCGTAACTTTTTATGGTCCCCTATTGCCATGAAGTAGCTAAGAAAAATTCGTTCAGAACCGGACGCGATCGTGGTACAGTCATCCTTTATCTTAGCATCTCTTCGGCAAAATCCATCAGGCGATATTATCGATATTTTTGATAGCAGTCGGCTGAAAAATTCGTATTGGCAAGTTAATTTTAGAAGAGTACCTGCACTGCTGAATTTTTGAATCCAACCCAATACGTACAAGGTGTTTCGCCTTTTTTGAAATCATAATTTCCTTTATTTATAAGTTCTTGGTACTAAATCATTACGCCTTAAGGAGACTTAACGGTAAGTTTCAAGCAGTCTTTATGGAATGCTTCGTGTTTAGCTCTGATCAATCTTTTGCGAGAGTAACTGACGGATACACCACACTTTAACTAGTTGATGAATATGACCTTAGTCCAGCATTTCTGTCCAGGACAACTTAGTTTTAGCCCATGCTACTCGTCGTTTTGCAGATACTTGTCAGCATTAACTATGCTGTTTATGAACTAAAATCTTCTTAATCCTCTAGCTAACATACAGCCTCAAATCATTATGTCTTGAGGAAACTTAACATTAAGCAGTTCTAGTTTTACTCTCGCAAAAGAGTAATCAGAGCTAAACACGAAGCATTCCATAAATACTGCTTGAAACCTAATGTTAAGTTTCCTCAAGGCGTAATGATTTAGAGCTCTATGTCAGCTGGAGGATTAGTAAGATTTGAGTTCATAGACGGCACAGTTAATGCTGAAAAGTCATTCACAATAATTATTGGTTGGTTAAATTTAAATCGCAGATTCACATACAGTTCTAATGAACTGTATGTGCATTTAAAAAGCATTTAAAAAATAACTAGAGTTAAATATTAAAAATACCAAGAGCGATAATAATCCCCCTTCTTATATCTTTTTACACTTAAATATGGATTTTAATGCATTCTTTTTGGCCTAATAAATACCCTAAATATAGAATAACCACTTTTCTTTGCTACAAGCCAAGATCGGTTTAGGTAGGAAGATAAATACATATATTCTTTTTAACACATACCGTAAGGAAATTACAGACAAATTTTTAAATTTAATTAAAAAACGAGATGGAACAAACTCAGCATTTTAAATTAGGCGACAATATTTACTGATTTTCCTAGCATTTTCAGAATAATTAACATATTATACAGATTTACCTCTATAATTATTAGTGAAACTAATTTAACTGTTAATAATAATTAATTATTAGGAGTAATACATTTAGATTTTAAAGTAAAGTATGTGGTACTTAGCTATCAATTCACTAATCTGCCCCAGTAATAGCAGGCTGTTAATATTACTAGCACAATTACCATTAAAATGATGAGAAACACAAGAATCTTGATAGTTAAATCTAATCTTTCGTCTAAATTTAATTGATCTAAGCGGTCAAGCATTCGTTTAAACATTCTAGAAGGCAATGGAACAGCCAACAGGAAATAGTTAAGTTAGGGAGCCAGTAAATAGTCCAAATAGTCTGGAGAAATATTCTTACGAAGAAAACAGAACAGACATTTTTTATAGAAAAATTAATTATCTATCTATTTTATTTAAACAATTTTTTTGTTAAATTAATATGTTAAGAGTTATTACACTGTAATGTTTTCCTGTTTCAGTGAGATGTTAGCCGTTTGCGAATTATTTAGCAAAACTAATAAGTGAAAACTTTGCTGTGTAATAACTCTTAAAACATTAATTTGCAAGCAATTAAAAAATTGTTTTAATAAAAAAGATAGATAATTTATTTTTCTACAAAAAAGCCTGTTATATTTTTTTCGTAGAACCAACCGTTCTCGAGATATTTTCAAAAACGGGTTTATTAAAATGGCTACTGAAGCATACCCGTCTCCGCCACACCAAATTAGTTTTATACTGACGACCGACCAACTAACAAATTCCAATAATAGAATAGCATGCATTTTTGCTGATGATATTGAAAGCAAATGATGGCAACAGCGCCGGTCCTCATGTTATACTTAAAACCTGTGTATAATTTGATATTGGGGCTCACTTTGCCGATTAAATCGTATCTAATAATATGGTCCTCACGTCGTCAGTAGTATAGTGTAGCCTCACTTGGTATTATTATACACAGCAAATAAAACTTTTTTAAATTCAAAGAAATCTGTGTATATTTGCGAGATACATAACTAGAACAAGTAAACCAGTGATGACAAAAAAATTTGCAAAGCTGTGACCATTTATAAGGGTGGTCCTCATTAACTACGGTTCATGATATGTCCTCACTTTGATAAGTGGCCGTAAATATATATATATATATATATATATATATATATATATATAAATTGGCCTGTAAGTCAAAGTTTTTGGCAACTAAAAACATTCAAATAATGTTATTAATGATGTAATGTTTAGTTTTGTGAAGATAGGGATGAGTGAAAAGATTTTTATGATGTAATTACGCCATTTTTTAGTTGATAGAAAGAAATTGTCATCTCATCGAATTAAATTGCAAGGTTAATTTTATTTATTGGTCCAAATGTTATATATCATTAAATTCAGATTTTAATTTTCTACAAGACCGTGTAATTAATGTTTGCATTAATATAGGTTTATAAATAAGAATTTGATCATTGCATTTATGATATGTCAAGATTCAATTGTTTCATTGAAATTTTTCATAGAAGTCATTTGTTTTGGTCGTTAAATTCTCTTCTTTTTCCATAATTCAAAGGGAGTACGCATCTTATTGAGCTTAAATAAAGTTAAGATTACGTTGAGAAATGTAAATAAGTGTCAAATATTGTAGGTTCGAATTATTTTTGAGAAACTTCCAAGTGAATTAATTTGAAGTTTATTAAAGAAAGTGTTTAAATAACAAGTGCCAAAATTTAAACGAGTTCTTGATTGGATCTTCGATTAACTAGTGTTAAGTAAGTAAATTTATGGGAATTTAATTTAATAATAAATGGAATTGGATTTTGATAAAAATATTTTACCTCTAACATCGATGAATAAAAATTATCTGGATTAGGAATTCTGTTTGGTAAAACACTCTTTATGTGGATTTAATGGTATATGGATTAACGACAGGTACATGTTTGCTGATCTAATTGTCAAACAGTACTGAAAGCAAGCAACCGGTACAAAAGAATTTGGTGAAATACACGGTGATTCACTACCTAATGATCGGACGTTGAGGATAAGCTTCTCTGGCCATTAGAAATATAAAACCTTAGTAACAGTTTTTGATTAAATGAACTTGAAAATTTCGAAAATCTTGTCAGGCGTTTTCAGAAAAGTACGTATAATTGATGCAGGTTATTGCACAGTCAGGTGCACATCCGTTTTTGGATGTTGTTGAAACAACTTAATATTCTATTAATCCGGGGGGGTTGCCCTGTATTCAAATAGGAAACGCAGACAGAAACGACATCATATTAATAATGACCCATTTAATGATACCATTAAATTTGATTTGTTATTCGTTAATAAAACATATATTATAGTAGAGTCAATTTTTGCAAAAACATGCTTAAGTTCTTATTTTTTCTATCTAAAGATAGAGACTTGAAATCTTTTGTAATGCCTTCAGTACTGGACCAATATAAAATATTATATGTTTAAAATGGGGGCACGCGCCCTCGATGGGTTGAAACCCCCTTTTTGTACATCTAATTTAATAACGCAACCAAATTGAGCGAAATTTATGTTGGGAGGGTTCTTGGAGTAGCTGATTATGAATACAATGAGAAAGCTAAAAAATTTTAAATGGTTAACCCAAAATGGCGGTCCTAAAATAACGGCATTTGAGATTGAGAATGCGATTTACGCCGTTTCTATTGATTTTAGAGAAAAACTCAAAGAGTCAAAAAGTGTTTAAAATGTATTTTTGCAAAGGAATACATTATTTTGGTTACTTTATTGTGTAACCCCTTCGCTCTGTTCTAGTAGTAGAGTCAATTTTTGCATTAAGTTCTTATTTTTTACTATCTAAAGATAGAGACTTGGAATCTTTTGTAATGCCTTCAGTACTGGACCAATATAAAATGTAATATGTTTAGAATGGGGGCACGCCCCCTCGGGGAGTTGAAATCCCCATTTTACACTCCCAATTTACTCCACACTCCCCAACTCGGGAAGTTTTCTATCAACTTGAGCGAAATTCATGTTGGGGGGGTCTTCGGGATTTCTGATTATGAATTCAATGAGAAAATTAAGAAATACAAAATGGCGGACCCAAAATGGCGGTCTTTGCGATTGGAAATGCGATTTACGCCGTTTCTATTTATTTTAGAGAAAAATGCAAAGAGCCAGAAAGTGTTTAGAATGTGATTCTGCATAGGAATACATAATTCCGGTTACCTTATTATGCAGTCTCTTCACTGAGAATCTAACTAGGGGAGAGTGAAGAGGGGTTACATAATAAGGTAGCCAAAATAATGTATTCATATGCAAGATCACATTTTAAACACTTTTTGACTTTCTGAATTTTTCTCTAAAATCAATATAAACGGCGTAAATCGCATTTCCAACCTCAAAGACCGCCTTTTGGGTCCGCCATTTTGTATATCTTAATTTTCTCATTGAATTCATAATCAAGAACCCCAAAAACCCCCCAACATGTATTTCGCTCAAGTTGACGGAAAACTTCCCGAGTTATTAAATTGGGAGTGTAAAATGGGGGTTTCAACCCCCCGAGGGGGCGTGTCCCCATTTTAAACATATTACATTTTATATTGGTCTAGTACTAAAGGCATTACAAAAGATTTCAAGTCTCTATCTTCAGATAGTAAAAAATAAGAACTTAATGCAGAAATTGACTCTACTACTAGGGAAGAGCGAAGGGGTTACATAATAAGGTAACCAAAATAGTGTATTCCTTTGCAAAATCACATTTTAAACACTTTTCGACTCTGAGTTTTTCTCTAAAATCAATAGAAACGGCGTAAATCGCATTCTCAATCTCAAATGTCTTTATTTTAGGACCGCCATTTTGGGTCCGCCAGTTTGAATTTTTTAATTTTCTCATTGCATTCATAATCAGCGACTTCAAGAGCCCTCCCAACATAAATTTCGCTCAATTTGGTTGCGTTATTAAATTAGGTGTACAAAACGGGAGTTTCAGACCCCCGAGGGGGCATGCCCCCATTTTAAACATATAACATTTTATATTGGTCCAGTACTGAAGGCATTACAAAAGTTTTCAAATCTCTATCTTTAGATAGTAAAAAATAAGAACTTAATGCAAAAATTGACTCTACTATTAGTTAATTAAGTAAAGACATGTTTAGTGTCACAAGTGGAAGACAGTGGAAGAGAAATTCCTTTAGTAAAACCTTATTATATTCTTGTTTATATTTTGATAGAAATATTTTGACGACCGTGGTGGATGGTAATTAGTCTTTATTATTACTAAAAACTGCAGTATAAGGGGTTTGCAATTTGTTTGTCATTGAACTTCAACATATCTGTCACTATTACATGTACTATAATTTTTTATTCACAAACCTGCAGACTTATAGGGGTTAATGTACCTATTAAAAGAATTTGAAATTGTCTTACAAATCAGAAATCACAAAACAAAAATACTGTTTTTGAAACATAATATCAAACGAGAAGTCGTTTCTCTTTTATTTATCTGTTCTTATTCTACGAAACACTTGGGTAAAATAGAGAAGTGTTATTACTTTATTACGCTAGCTTGCATATTCTAGAAAACAAGTAGTTTGTTTATCTCCTTGAACTTCAAAATATGTGTCATGTGCATTCTTACTATTATTAAATTTGAAAACATTAGGCTGAACTTCGATACTGTTTTTCTCCAAAAGTATAGAAGTACGAGAAAAATGGTATATAGGAATTTTCTTTCTTTAATGGTTATCTAACCACTGGCAAAATCTGACTATTTTTTAATGGGACACTGTGTATAGTTGGTAACGTTGTGACGCCAATTTGTAAACGAATATAAATTAAATATTTTCTTAGAACTGAATTATTACAGTGTTAAGAGATAAAACAAAAACGTGAGTTTTTCAAATTAGTTATTTTTTATTAGTAGAGGAAATATACGATAGGTACAAAAATAAATGAAAATTATAAACAAATACTAATCTCTCTTAATTCCATTCTTTTATGATTTAATACATTTAAAATTAAATGTTTTTGTTAAAAAAAATTATTAATCTAGATATAAATAAAACTTAAATATTTTGGAATAGTTAAATTTAACGAGAGAATTAAAAAAATACAATTTTGTTTTAAGATTTTTCCAATGCAAATTAAATTAGTTCATACATAACAAGTTCATACATTAAGAGAAATTTCAGTCCTTTTAATTCACATAGAAGAAAAGCAATTCTTCTGGTATCAATTATATTTTTTTATTGTTGTGTTAATAAAAATATGAAATTATGTTATTATCTTGGATATTTATTTGTATATGTGTTTTTTTATTATTTTGTCCATAATTATTTAATAAGAATTTAGAAAACATTTAAAGCGACCCGTCTGAGAGAACCACAATTCTGTGGAAGTAAAGTTTTTCACTACTGCAATACATTTAGCCGGAGCAATATATTATTACTAGCATAATAACCCGTTGTAAACCAACGGTCCCTTCTGATCATGTTAGCTATCCACAAAGTAAGAAAACAGCTCTACTTATAAAAGTTAATTTTTTGGGACCACGTAGATAGATAGATACATAGATTATTCAAAGGATTTTTCGAGAGTCCAGTAATAAGCAAGAAGTGATAAGAATCACAGAAAAGAAAAACCTTTTTGAATTGACTTTAATTATGTTGTATTTTAAACTATGGAAGTAAATTAATAAAACAGGACTCTTGCATACAATAAAGAAGTAAAATGATAAAATGGTATATTATTCTCTACCATCGACTGATATATTTACCTATTGACAAATACACTAACTTTTAATTGAACGTTTTTGAAATTTGTTCAAACCTGGTGAATATAAATGGTTCAATATAAATGAAGCACCTTTTCATCCTTTCGTATTGTTTTTTTTAATCAAAAATGATGGGTTTCATTACTCGTCGCTTTCAGACAAGCAATGTTCAAATAATATTTTAGTGATTTGTTTGTGTAATGTCAAATATTAGTTTCCGTTCTAATACCTGTACTCTTTATTACCATATAATTATTATTCTCATAGTTATGTTAAAACTAATTTCCATATTGTTGTGCTGACTTAATAGATGACAATGTTCGATCTCTTGCATTTTAGTTATTGAAACGGTTGCAGTTTAAATAAAATTACAGCATGTGTCAAAGGTGGCTGCTATGTGGACCACATCAAAACAAACACGACTACCAAATAAATACCACACATCAACCGCTTGAAACTTCACTGCCATGTCGTGTGTAATGACACATATACCTCAATAATGATTTAGAGAAAGAATCGGAAGGAAGTTCTATGAAAAAATTAAGAAGACCAAAACTAGCCCATCCTTCCCTATGGAAAGGCATATTTGAATTATTTAAGAAACGCTTTGCTTACTTATTCGACAAACAAAATTTAAAAATATTTTAGTCTAATCAGATGCGGGATTGTAGATTAAATTTTAAAAGGTTTTAAATTATTTAATGGTTTAAGTTTACATAATAGACTGTGATTAGTTTTATTGTAGTAAAGAACACCCATATAAAGCAGTTAAACCTCACATATCAACAAGTATCTTATTGAATAAATTAGAATATGTTGAAGATTTTAATGTGTTTGTATCTTGTAGACTGGCAATTAGGTTTATAAACAATTGCCAATCCAATAAATTTTATGTTTATTTTCAATAAAAAAACAATGTATTTAGACAATAATCAATTATTAAAGTGGAAGAGGAAAAACATCAATTCCAATAATAATCTTTTCAAACAAATTAGGAACTGTTTCTTATAAAGTTTTTGAAATTACATTTTACTGATAGTTTTATGAAACACTATTGCGAATAAATTCAGGCTTTGATCTCGGTCATTTCGTTCGAAGAAGAATTTTGCGACCATCTGCGAAATTGAATTCTAATTTTAGAGCCGCTAGCTTGTGTGACTTGAACTCTTTTGATGCAAACAAATTTTGATTACATTTTAAATGGCCCATTTGTACAAAATTCTAGCCTATAATTATTTAAGCGTTTAAGTAAGAAATTTAAGGTAAATTGCTTTTATACGTTTTTATGCAAAATAATTTATTTTAAATAAAATTAATAATATAAATAAATAGGCACGTACTATTACTAAAATGCAGTTGATATTTAAAACGATAAATGATAGATAAAAACTTTGTTAAACAAGTGTCTGAAAGTAAATAATATGTAAACTGAAAGACAAATTAAATGAGACAAGTATAGGTACTTAGAAAATCAGCTGCGCGCACAGGTGATTGTTGGGTTGCCTAAATATATCAGGACCAAACTTAAACTTAAACTGACATATTTCTGATGCAATTTATTTTCAAATTTCATCAAATTCGCCGGTTTTATTTGAATTAGGAACAAGAATTAGTCATACAAATATTCAAATTATAAGAAAATAACATAGTGATACCTTTAGATTATTTCTTCTCAATTAAATTTGAAAATAGCGGAAAGTTTAATTTTTCTTGTTAAGTTTGCAGCACCTATAAAGCTGCAAACTTAATTATATCACAAAACATGTTTTTAATTAAATAAGATCCTAAGTTTATTTATTAATATGAAAAACAGAAAAACACAAGATGTAATTATAAGAAGAGATAGGTAAGACGATCATAAAGGCAAAGCGGGTGTAGATCAATGGCAAAATACCATCTCTCTGTGCAACAGATCATCGGTTCAAATCCCGATATTGCTTTGAAGCTTATTTTTTTTAAATTAATTTACGCACAAAAAAGAAATTGAAAATTTTAAAAATTCAATTCGAATAAATGTAAAAAATATTGTATATTTATTGAACAGGGATTTAAGAGCATTCATAACACGACTAAAACCAAATGCTACCTGTGAAGTTTTTCTAAGAAACTCGAGTATTGTACTGTTAGGACCGTTATCTCTATTTTCAAAGCAAGTATACTTTATGATGTTATTTTATTTTTAGAGTATTTTTTAATACAACTTTTCAATAAAATTTAAAATTGTGTTCAATGTATACTATTATTTATTGTTGCTTGAAGAAAATTCAACCTTTTGTTAGTTAAGAAAAGTTAAAAAACCTTAATAATGTATAAAATTAAACGAAGGCTAGCACTTCGACGGATTCACTGAAGGTTCGCTTTGGTGATAAGGATTTCGAAAAATCATTCCTAAATATATCTATTGTAACTTAGCTGATCCTGTTTTGTAAGAAAATTGTTTTGTTTACACGTACTAAATATTATATACGATAAATTCAAGAGAGACGCCACAGTTGTCATATCTCCACAACTAAAAAAAAGATAGAGATATAGTTCTATCGCATTTCAATAACATTATTCGTATTTATGAAATCAAATTCGCCCACGCTCGATTGTTGATGAGCATGGCATGTCCTTAGAGATTTAAAACAAAAGTTCAACGAAAAATCACGTTAAAATTTTATTGCAAGATTACTGCAAGTGTAAATAGGCAGATTAAAGCAAAGTAAGTACGTAATTTATTTTTTTGTGGGGATCTTTATTAAATATTAAACGTATATTTTGCAAATGTATCTATGCGTGTTATTTTTAAGCGTGGCATCTCCCCCACGAAATGAGGAGATACGCCACATAAAGTGATAACTGATTTTACAGCTAAGGAATGATCTGAAGATGATAATGAAGAAGAATGTTTTCTGAGCCTGGTAAATGTAGACCCGCGAGTAATGCTCAAAACTCCTGTGTAGAGCGCTGGAAAAATTATTTTGTTAAAAACCTAAAACCGATTGGAGCAAGTGCTCAAGTGCTGCAAAAATGGCTTAATGAGTATTGTACAATGTATGCCCCATGCTGTAACGAATGTAGGAGGGCAAATATAAGAAAGAAAAATATAAAAATGAAGAAGTAGCGCACATGGCATCTCACCTTATAAGTATGGCATCTCTCCTACAAAATGTAGATAGTCGCCACTTTGCTAACCTTTTTATTTTTTTGTATAATTGTTGATTCTGCTTAAGAAAACTTTATACTTGTTTTTATTTGTTGAAGAAAATAAATGTTTAATTAAAATACAAAATATATATCTTTAATAAGTGCAAAAACCTTTTTATTGGAAACCCTCAAGTAAAATGGGTGGCGTCTCTCCTGAATTTACCCTACCTACACTCAAATAAATATTCAAGCCTGGTGATAGCAAAGAAAATTGGACAATATAAATAATAGATTTCTTAACCATAAAATTTAGCTTTTACTGCTAAAATATTTCTGATGTATTTCATCTTGAACAGTGAAATAAACTTATTTAATCACCTTTATGGAGTGGTCAGTACATATAATATGTGTGTATGTATGGCACTAAATGTGCCTATAATTATTTATCTGAACACTTTCTAGTAAAATGTAAAATTAATGTTCTTCATTAAGCAAGTTATTTCAATTAATTCTAGGTCTATTACTTCTTTATAGCAGTGTACAAGTTCTCAGATTATGTATAGAAATAGATTGGTCGCATCATTTCTTAAGATTCATGAGCCAATTTAGTTGCAATGACAATAACGTCGGGTCGGGGTTAATTCACTGAGGAATGCTGAGACAGTGGTACGATTTGTTCTATACAAGCTCTGCTCGGAGTTCATTTAAAACTTTAACTAAACCTTTAATACTGCAGTTGTATTTAACTTTTACGTTTAATTTTTAGAACGATCCCAGAGCGGTGGTCGTTGCTACCAGTGTTCCGCTACCCCGTTTTACCCCTATTAAAACAGAGTCCGGCTGGTCACATCTGCTGCACTAACCTACGACCCTCGAGGTCACTTTGCCAAATCTGGGCTATTACCCGACGACGGCCGGCTTTTAATTGACCAGTCCTTGGAGTAATTAGTCCTCTATGTTCTGTTCTGACTTTCCCACATTTGGCATTAAATGCGATTTTATACAGTGCTTGGCCGCTTATAATTGCTTTGCACGGGTTACTATACGGTATTTTATTGAGGAATTTTCAAATGTATCCGTGAAACGATTAATATTTAATATCGCGTTTCGATAAATTATGTCTGATTGCGCTGTTTATTTGAAATATTTGAAATACATTTTATGTCCAGTAAAAGGATGTAATCAGGTAGAAAGAGGAATCGAATTAATTTAAAAATCAACAATATTTCAAATGTCCAGCTATAATGTTAATTAAGTTTATAGGACTCTTTTATTTCTAAAAGCCATATTGAGAGTCACTAAATTGTTTACAATAATGCTACATTGTAGTATCACAGATGCTATGTATGCAGATTGTAATAATATTGGTGACAAGGGAGAGTGGGGACAAATGCAATATTATTTAGTTATTAGCAATTTACTAGCAATAACCATTAGCAATACTAAATGTAACATTTCAAATTCACGTTAACCAATCGGTAAATTAGAAAGGTTATTTTCAATAATCATAGATGACAAAGATTAAAATATTATATTTCAAATGTATGTAGCATCTCAAATAAAATAATTTTTAAACTATAATTTTTTTATAGATCAATTTTCTAGAAATTTTCTAATTAAATTTATTATATATTTATTAGTTTTATGAGCTTTGTGAGTTTCTATTTGGAAATAACAACACAGGCCCACAAAAATAAAAAAAGCTTGTAGTTGAAAGGTGAGATACCTTACCGTATGCTTTTCGATGTGCTGAAAACGAATCCGGGTACAGAAGTGACCCATCACGCAAGGATTTCAACATAACCTCCAAAAACACTTCAAAAAACATCTCAAAAAATTTACAAACTTATATCTAAACAAAAAACCTTGGGTGATGGGTCAATTCTGATCCCGGATTCGTTTTCAGCACACCAAAAAATATACGGTATGGTATTAGTTTCAGACATTGCTTGGTGGAAGAAAGAATGTAACAAGCGACTGATACTACTACTTAGGCTAACATAATTTTATGAACTGCACAGCAGATAACATCCTAGCATACCTAAGCAAATTAGGTTTTAGGGGCCAGTCTAGAATGTTGGTTCTTTTCTAGTCCGTCTTGGTACTGTATAATGGATTTTTTCTGTCTGAATCTGGCAAAGTTTCTTTCTCAGTCCGAAACTGGAAAACAGATAGAAACAAGTCTCTCCAGACTGGTATAAATCTTCATAGACCTGAGGATTTAAGTGGTACTGAAAAAGATTCGTTTAAAGGGCAGTTAGTAATGAAAACGAATCTTCCAGTAACCGGCCTGTCCACTTCCAGAAATTTCAGGGTTGAAGGGAAGATTTCGATGTAGTGAAGAACCAGTCAGCATGAAATGCAGAAGTGTTTTAAGAGTGCTTTTGTTGCTCGTCGGGGTCGTTAATTATAATGTTTGTGGACATTTAGCAGGTTGTCGTGTTATTTCTAAATAAGTAAATAAATTATTTACAAATCAATAAAAGATCAATAATAGTTATTTATACATTAAGGGCGTAATGAGGCTTTTATGGTCGGAAGCGTTATTTCTAGGCTAAGAAAAGGCTGTACACTGAAAAAAATAATCATGGAATTTTATGGACAATATTTACTATTCTTTTTTCATTCGATATACGGTAGTTGCAAGTAAATATTCTACTTAGAAATCGAACTGTACTTGAGCGCAGAATAAGAGTTTTGGACGTTTAATTGGATCAAAGAAATAATTTAGTTGATCACAGTTCTTGATTTCATTGTGTTAAATCTTATTTACTTCACCCAAGTAAGGATTTACTTTCTATCGTGTTTTCGAGGGAAACCTATATACTTCTAGGAAATAAATAATTGTGCCCCGAAAAGAATTGAAGTTTTCTTCTAAGAAGCATAATTTAATTTCAAGCAACCATCGCAGCTTTGCGTGAATTAAAACTGATTTAACTGCAGAATTTTTTACTGTGCTGATGTGTGTTGTATCGTGATGCTGGGCTATTGCGTTCTTCATTCGTTGTTTGTGGCGTTATGGCAGACGAGCGTGTGACAAACCTCCTTGAAGATTTCAAGTTACCCAAACTAATTGCACTTTTTGAAGGTAAGTTTCTATAGTTTACTAAGTTTATTCGTTTCGCGTATATGCTATTGTTTTTTACAGGTACATTTTAGAAATTTTATAAAACTGCTGAGAATTTATGTTTGTTTTGTACAGAATTTACATGTTTTTTATATGGAGAATGTTTTGTGAAGAATTTATTTTTGTTTTGGAAACAATTTATAGAATTTAGTCTTGTTCTGCAAATGATTTATTTTTGTTACAAGTATTTATAATTGATATAATAAATATACTATTTTCATATTAACCGAATAATTATTGAACTATCCCAACCACCCCTACCCTCCCCTTTCCAAAGTAATCAAAACTGGGAACTAAAGCTAGATTTCTCACAAATCAATATAACCTACATATAAATATAAGATGCTTCTGAGAAGCTAATTTCTTCAATTAAAATTAAGTATATCTATCTCATGATAAGCAATATTTCCTTTAGTGTAGTGTATTTAAAGAATCGCGCGAGTATTTGGGTTAACAAATATTTACTTGTCATAAGTAAATGTTAACTTGCATACGACAATTTTTTGCAGAAAAATATTTTACTTCTCGTAAGTAAATCTTAACTTGTAAGCGGTCAAATAAACAATTTCCTTTGGAGAATTACTATATTGAATTCGCCGTATTTCAGTAAATTATTTACTCATAGGAAGTCATTTTTATTTTATTCAAGTTAACTGTTTTATCAGTGTAGGGTCATAAAAGGAAGTTACGCCCGCTATACATAGATTATTTTAATGCACAGATTAAGTTTTTATCTCGAATCTATTATTGTGTAAAAATAGTTATTTATGGTACAAGTGAGTTAAGTAAGATATTATCCACGAACGAAAAATTTACCCTCGAGGGCCGGCAGGCCCGAGAGGGTTAATTTTTCTGAGTGAATAATATCCTTAACTCACGCGTGCCCTACAAAATTTTATCCAACACCTCTTTATTTAAGTTTAAACATCGAATTTGCAATGTATAGTTAGTCTGTAGTTTTGACGGTAATACTCTAGCACGATGACTAGATTTTATAATATTAAGTAACGCAAGCTGGTGATTGGTTGTTATCTTTCAAAGAGTGAGTTTTTTAAAATAACCCACGTTGCTAGGGGCAACGTAGGTTATAATGTAACATAAGAGTAAACAATCACTTTCTTTATTTAAAATGACCATAATAAACATGGTATTTATATAGAGGTGTTGGATAAATATAATTAAATGACTACGTAGGTACATCAAGCCGAATGTGCGTGACATTTAACTGATGCCTCTTTATTTCCCGTCGGACCATAAAGAGTCTCTTGGGCCATAAAGAGATGGTTGTTATGTTTAGATGAGTGTATCAATAATATTCTAATTATAATGTATCTGTTGATAAAAGATTTTACTTATAGATCTATTTATTATTCTCGGTTTATATTTATATATTGTTATAGCAACACTTTTTATGTTTAGTACCTTCTAGATTTATAAGTAATGTAGTAATTTACTGCAGTACCTACTGTTCTTTTGAACTTGCGTTTCAGTGGACTGTATTGAAAATTTGTAATAGATTAATTTTCTGTTTGTAAAATTTTATTAAGCTAGTAGTAAATTGCGGGTCTATGAAATTATAAATAGGGAAGAAGGGGATAAATCCTTACCTTTATCTTTTGTCGCGTGGGTCTTCTTATCCTGAGCTCAGGACGTCTAATTGGAAGGCCGCTGTGATCACTCTTTCACTGTCAGTACAGCTTCAGGTCCCATAATGTTAAATAGTTCCAATCGTTTGTGTACCACTATGCAGACGGGCTTGGTTAAGGAAGTTATCCCCAAATTATATATATTAATATTTTACAGCATAACGTCAAAAAGCGGACAAAAAACGACATGACATTATGTTATGCATTAATTTGTTTTTAATATGCCTTTTTGATAATTAAATTAAAATATTAAACAGAAAAAGAATAAAAATCCTCAATAACGCAAACACAAAACTACATGGACGAAACACCTACACCACAAAAGTCGCTGATTGCATGTAATTTTGATTTGTTATTTACCCTCTTTCCATAGAAGTTTCTACCAGAAAACTTTGCATATTAAAAATTAGAGAACGGTTTTCGCCTTGGAGGGAGTCATAACATTCTCTTTAAAAGCTCTTTACCTAAATAACTACTGCATATTTAGCAGTAGAGATAGCTACCGGGTTGAATTTGAAACTTTTCAAGTCGTATTCCTATTTACAAAAACTCCAATTTTCGTTAAGAATCAAATGTTTTAGAAATGCTCTACAAATTCTCTTGGGGATCCTTCGAGTTCTTGACATTCTGTATATGTATTGCAAAGATATGTAATGTAAGATATGGTTAATTCTGGCTTTATTTTGATCTCAGCGTCTAAATGTATATCTGGATCTTTATGATTTTATTTATTGAGACTTCTTTACCTTTCTGAATGAGTCAACGAAGTTCAGGTTAAAGACTCATCCGCCATGTTGTATTCAGTTAAGGAATACTTGTCACATATGACAGTTGCGTTTATGTGTTGTTAGATCTTCAATGAAGACAACATGAAAAAGGATAAGTATAAGCTCTACCTGTTTGGTATAAAGTAATTTATTAAATTGATTTTTTTTTCTTTCAGGATATACATATTCGCTAAGTTTTACCAATTCTGATGTTAAAGTAAGTATCCATTTTTTACAGATTTTTCTTCCAATGTACACCAAATTCTTACAACTTCTTAACACACAGTATGAACACTACCTACTTTTCTTTCTTTATGTACAACACTCTTTGATCTACACCAACCTGATGACGAACATGAGTGCACCCTATTCTTATTTCCGATTCATGTTGATACCGATGGCTAGGACAGAGCTCTTCACCGTTCCAGGATGACCCACCGCTACCAGACCTCCGGTGTTGAACTTCATGGATGCTGAAATAACTTTTGCAAAAGCAACCGAAAGTTTATTACTTCCTGTGAGGCTTTTTTTATTATTATACTTTTTATTTATTTTCTTCTTCTTTTATAACATTTAAAACTCCAGCTTATATGGCTTAGATTTTCTTCTCTGGCCCAACTACGGCACCTTCTATTTTCTGGTAAGTTTTAAATTTTTTATTTCTTCTTCCTACTGACCTTCATTAAATAGTAATTTTCTCGCAATTAAATTGTTTATTTAATCTTCTGGATTACAACTTTATTTAATATGGTTTTGTACAGGTTTCTATGAACTAAATAAAAAACATTCCTTCTTTACAAAATGGGAAAGGTAGGTATATAGCTTTCTCATGGTAACCCATTCCCAGGCTAAGTTGAGATTCAAAACCTATTTTATCATTTTATTCTTATTAATACTAATTTATAATTTTTTTCTATATTTAACTTCAAGTGAACATCAGTTATTCTTAGATATTTTATAATGTTATCTTCAATAATGTACTAATACCATATGAATAAATTTTAATCAAACCATGTGTCTTTTGTGATTTTATGTATTTTGTTATGTGAAAACATTTCTGAACTCATCCAATAGGTATAGTAATATTCAAGAATCAATTTCGGACTTTATTAACCGTGTTGATTTTGTAGTAGGTGTCTCAAATGGAATATTTGTAAACATTGTGAGATTTAAAGGATATGAATACAATCCCTAAAAGGAGTTACACATATGTACATATATTTTAACACAGCTGTTTGGATGAAAGTAAATCTATTTATATAGAGGTCTTGTAGATGTGTAGATGCATAAATAATAAGAAATGAATCACAGTTGTTCTAATATCACGTATACACAAACGCATCTTAGTAATATATTTAAGGCATTTAATTTGCAATTTAGATACCATTTATGTCTTGATATAAGATTGATTGATGACTTCTGTATCTATGTACTACATATATCTCATCTGTAAAACAATATTTTGATTTACACCTACTACATATGCTATTATTACAATTTCCATGTATAAACAATACTTATGAAAACTTGTACACAACGGTATTCCTGAGAATAACTATGCACTACGTATCGCTTACCAAAACATTTAATAAACTTCTATGAAAATGATTTCTTTATCTACAAATGCAAAGACTTCATTTGTTTATATGAAAGTGATATCATTTGTATGCTCTTGTGTGTGTTCTTTTCAAAGTATATTATGTTGCAACCAACCTACGTCTATAACAAAGGATAAAGCTTGCGGGTTTTGTACAAAACACAAACAGTTTTAAAAGCAAAAAAGTCCTTAAAACACAACCAATAAATTACCTTTTCAGTAGTTTATAGTGGTTAGCGATTTTTCATAATGTTTAAACTGTTCTTTTTAGATTTAATATCGGTTCTTGTAATATTCCACAGTTGAGTTCTCTCGTTTCAGCTCTCGTTTTAATAAGTTGGGTCTATTCTAAATATTATCTTTGAAAGAGAAATATACACAGAAAGCTAACAATTAATTTTGGCTTTTTATTAATGTTCTAGCTTTTAAATCGAAAAACTGAGATAGACTACTTATAAAATATATTTTAGAATTTTCTGTAACATGTAGAATACGCGAATCACTGCTCATAAAGTCTAAGGCCGGTATTAAACTATAAAAGATCTTTGACAAATATCTTTTATAAAGGTTATTTAATGACAAGTATGACAGTGTACTAGGCTATTTTAGAAAATATTTTTTTGATAAAAAATCATTTATAAAAAGTAACAGTACAGAGTATTACCTTTTATCAAAATTTTAACAGGCGTTTATTAAAGCACTATACAGTAGGGTTGGTCGAAAAAAATAAATATTTTTTTCGGAACGCTTTAGTGCGAAAAAGTTGCCTATAGTAATAAGAAGAAAAACGGTATAAAAAAATGGAAATCGGTTAACATTTTCCGTTCGCGCATCGTACTTAGAGTTTATGAAAAATTGCAAAAATCACGATATGTTTGTAATTTTTTCCTGTTAGTTAAAACTTTTCAAATAAACACGCTTTAGTTTTTTATGCTTGTTTTATGGTTTAAATAACCTAAATTCTGATCAGTAATCTAATTTTTTCCGTTCGCGCCGTTAGAACAAAACGAACCAGAACTCACTTGAAATAGATTGTACCGGTTTGAAGTAGATTGAACCGTGGCGTGGTCCCTCCCAACTCTGCCGCAGCCCTCCCCCCGATAAACTCGGGCTTCTAATCGTCTCGGCATCCACGTCCAGTGTCCATGGCCTTTATCAAATGGTATAACTCAAAGCATTATTTCTCGTTTGTATGAACTATTAATATCATTAGAAAAACTAGAAGTAGTAGGGTGTGATGGCACTCTAACCAATACTGGATGGAAGAACGGTGTCATCAACCGACTAGAAAATCATATAGGACGCCCGCTACAGTGGAGCATATGCCTCCTGAATCTTAATGAGCTATCTTTTCGCTACATTTTCCAACATATTGACGGTAAAACTGCAGGGCCTAAATCTTTTAGTGGACTCATCGGACAGCAGCTCACTTGCTGTGAAAAACTCCCTGTGGTCGATTATGAACCCATAGCTTATTCGATTCGTGATATAGACAGGAATTTGTTGAGCAAAGACCAACAGTATTTGTTGGACATTGCAAATGCAATTACCTTGGGACATTGTCCAGAAGACTTGGAAAATTGTGACTCTGGTCCTTTGTCCCATTCCAGATGGCTAAGTGCGACCAACCGAGTCCTTACGTTGTATATAAGTTCATCAGATCCATCCGGAAACTTAAAAGAAATAGTTGGCTTCATCTTAGAATCATACATGCCTGTGTGGTTTGCCATAAAAAAAGAGCAAATATTTTACTGACGGACCAAAGCATGTCTTTCAAGCAATCCAAACATCACGGTATTTATCCGAATTACTTCAAGTTGTCGATCCAGTAATACAACGAAATGCATTTTTGCGCATTCAGAGAATGTTCTGTTGGCAATGCTTGTCGATAAAAGAGGATGATATTAAATCACTCATCAATTCTGACACTATGCTCATCAGAGAAATATAAAAGCTTCCCTGTCACACCCAGGCTGTGGAGAGGTGCGTCAAGCTGGTAACCGAGGCCTCGAATAAAGTAAGTGGACATGAAGCTAGAGATGGCTATATTCGAGCAACACTGAAGTCTAGATCGGTTATGCCTTATTTCTTCACAAAATCAGACTTTAAATGTATGTAATGTAAATATAATATAAATACCACACGCAATAATTGAATGGTTGGTTGGGTAGGGTGTGAGTGGAATTCGACGTGCCACCACCTCCACGTGGTGAGTTCCATCCAGTGTTGGTTATAGTGCCATCACACCCTACTACTTCTAGTTTTTCTAATGATATTGATAGTTCATACAAACGAGAAATAATGCTTTGAGTTATATCATTTGATGAAGGCCGTAGACACTGAACGTGAACTCCGTGACGAGTAGAAGCCCGAGTTGGTGGGGGGGAGGGCTGCGGCAAAGTAGGGAGGGACCACGCTACGGCTCAATCTACTTCAAACCAGTAGAATCTATTTCAAGTGTCTTCTGGTTCGTTTTGTTCTAGCAAAACGTCTTTGCTCGTGCCACAGTGAAAATTGCGAATTATTGGTAAATTTCTGTTTTTTCTAAAACGTTGCGCAAATGGGAAAAATTAGATTATTGATTAGAATTTAACTTATTTAGGTTATTTAAACCATAAAACAATCATAAAAACTAAACAGTGTTTATTCGAAAAGTTTTATCTAACAGGAAAAAAATACAAAGATATCGTGATTTTTGCAATTTTTCATAAACTTTAAGTACGATGCCCGAACGGAAAATGTTAACCGATTTCAATTTTTTTATACCGTTTTTCTTTTTATTACAATACATTTTGAATTGGACATCCTGTATATTTCTGTAAAAATGAATAAACAGCAACATTATAAAAACAACAATTTATGATCATGACCTCTTTAAAATGAAAAATATATATGTTATAGGACCCTCTTCATATTTTTCATCTAATTATCACCTAACTATTACAAAAGCTTTTAAACAATGTAACACTCCTTGGGATTCTTCAAATTGTATAAAACATTCAATAAAAGATCTTTGTCAAAGATATTTTATAGTGTAATATTGGCCTAAGGAACAACCTATTTTATACTCCTAAATTAAGTTTGAGATAAAATATAAGACTGAAATGGAATTATATAAAACTGAAAATTAACATACATATTTTTGAAAATTTTGACGTATGCTTTGATTAACAATATTATTTAGACTGCTTTTTAACATTTAACATAAGAACAACAATTAATGACCTGACATCGCTTCGGCTTGCTAAAAATAAAGTGACTGGTTTTCTCTTGCGGTATTAACGCCCATTGCTGTTGCAAGGCATTTTTAAACTCGATGCGAGTAAGTACGGCATCCATAATTGGATTAAGTCGTTTTTGGAGCATGCACCAAGCATGCTCGATTGGATTAAGACTGTGATGGCCTATTTAGAAGAGATATACTTTGCTTCTGAAACATCTTCTGGACTATTCAAGTAGTGTGAAGGCATGCGTTGTGCAAATAAAGAAAACTTTCTCCTCTCTGCTAAGCAAATGGTTGCATCACTATGGGTTGGACGATATTTGTGATGTATTAATTTGCACCAAGAAATCTTTCTGTAAAAATGAGTTCCGCCGAATGCAATTTCCTGGACATAATGCAATCTTTTTGTGATTGTTTGCAAGCTTCAGCTATTCTATGAGTGTTTTGAAAACTCGAAAGAAGTTGGAAGGCTTCCAAAGTTAATAAGTCATCATTTTTTCCTAATATAGCGATGCAGTTGTTTTTCGGACGTTTTTCCTGGATGTCTTTCGTCCACAAGTCCGGTTTGTCGATACCGTTGCTATAACCTACAAATAACTCTTCGAGAAATGTTTAATGTAGCAGCAACGTCGATTTGACGACAGTCACCTTGAAGCATTGCCACAGTTATTAGTTATTATTTATACAGATTTTTATTACTATTAATGCAGCAGCCAGTTGCAGTCCTGATACGTGTTCCTGTTATTTTATGAAGAGTAAGCATCCTAAAATGAGTAGACATCGTGCGGCGCTGACGTTTTGAACTATCTGTAAATTGGAGTAACTAATTTCTTCATTTTATCGTCGAACTATAATGTTCACTTAGCAAGCGCTTCGGACTGGTTTTTCAAGCGCGGACATTTCAAATGCAGTATAATCAAAATTGTACTTCTTACTCCCATACCACCAGCAACAACTTTAAATGTAAAATGACAATTCCATCTTTGTGATAGATTATTTTAATAGGCGTAAGCGTAATAAAAGAAAATTGTGGTGTAACAGAAATTCAACCCAGGTCATAGGTTGCTAAGATAAAAGAAAGGTTATTTAACAATTTTAAATTAATGACTATTTGGGATATTAACATCCGATTGGATAAAATAGACATAAGCATAAACCGCATCAACATTAGAAAATAGACACTTCATCAGTCTTATAATGGAAACAAATTGGACACAAATGGAGAAAAATTGTATTATTTATACCCACTAAAATCGTAAAAAATGGGGATGGGTCTGTTGTTAACTTTCCCTTTAATTTTAGTTAATGCGTCTGTTTACTTGTAGATTAATAGAACTTGTTACTTGCTAATTTCGTAGCACCCTGTATAGTTATGCGTTTGTGTTAGTTTGTATAGCGTTAGGGATTTTGGTATTCGCTGTCCGGTTAGTTGCCATTTTAGTTTGGACCTAACTTCCTGTTTTTGATAAGAGAAAAGAATGTTTTAGTGGCATCGCCGTGAAATTGATTTTCCCTTTATGTTGTGAAATGTGAATTGCATTTGTGCAGATCGATAATTAATTTTTGGTAATGATTTCCAATTTTATTGGTAACCGTAAGGGATTTTCCACTTATTCTTTTTTGGAGGTTAGGAGCACGTTCTCGTAGGTTAGTATTGCTTTAACTTTTCTTTCAGTCTCTTATCAAAGAATTACAGTGTAGTTAAAGTGTGTAGTGTAGTTATAAAATGTTTGCTTGGTGCATTCTGGTAATTTGATTTTCTTTGTTACATACCTTTTTTCTTTTTCTTGTTTACTTTATATTTTCCTGGTTATTTTACCATAACTTCATACATTACGTTGTATATTTGGGTTATTAAAACACCACTACGTTGAACTTCTTGTCCACCTAGTTACCTGGTTGGTGGCGTTCCTATCCAGCTTTGAAGAACACACGCCTACATCGTGAGTCACTTATATTGGAGCAACTATTTACAACGACAATAACGCTTCGTAACCTTTATTGTAAATAAAACATTACTGTAAATTTGTATATTATAATTTTATTTGTTACATGGTTTTTCCCCAGTGTGAATGTAGCACTTATACCTACGTATCTGTTTTATATATCATATATATATATATATATATATATATATATATATATATATATATATATATATATATATATATATATATATATATATATATATATATATATATATATATATATATATATATATATATATTGTATTATTTTATCATCTTACATTTGGAACATTTGCGAGTCAATGCGATACATATAGCTTGCTCCGGATGCAATACATAAGCTCACCAATGGAGTTGCGGGTTGCGAAATTTGATTGGTACCTGTATAATAGGGTGGGTCGAATAAGTCAATTTTTCGAGTATCGAATTCTAATAGAGCTCAAAAGTTGCGTATTTGCATGCTAATCAGCGGAAAAATATTGAAAAAGATTATATCTTGAATCTTCAGTTCGCGCAAACGGCCTAAAGTTTGGAAAAATGACAAAAAACACCAAATTTTAACTTTACACTCAAAATATACAGGTAATGTTTTTTTGGTTTTTAATAGCGTCTAAGCACTTCATTTGTGATGCGTGATAATAGAAAAAAAATTTAAAAAA
Source organism: Agrypnus murinus (assembly GCA_929113105.1). Taxonomy (NCBI): domain Eukaryota; kingdom Metazoa; phylum Arthropoda; class Insecta; order Coleoptera; family Elateridae; genus Agrypnus; species Agrypnus murinus. The sequence goes on from OV816024.1 coordinate 106,759,568, forward strand.
TCACACGCTTCATTTTCAGTTCGCTCGTTAGAGCTAAAATTCTCGAACTTTCGTGAAAAATTACCCGTTATAAATTTCGAACTAATTGAATTAGATGAAATCAATGTAAATGAAACACATCTTAGTAAAGACCAACAGTACCATGTGGATATTGCCAGAGCTATCCAAACATGGCAATGCGCTCCAGATCCGGCTGTAAGAGATCCTGGATCTCTTAATCACTCCTGAAGGCTAACATGTGCAAGTCCTACAAAAGAACTCAAGATGCTTGGAAACTACATTGCGAAGACATATGCTCATGTCTGGTTCGATATTAAGAAATATCAGTTAGTCAAATACGATCCTAAACATATCTTTAAGGTTGTTCAAACAACGAGACATTTGCCAGACGACATTATAAGAATCATCGATTCTGTAATTGAGAGAAACGCGTTTTTCTATCACCCAAAGAACATGTTGGCTAGTGGATCAGAGACAACATATACGAAAGTTGGGTTACAGGAGGGTACTAAAGGCAAGCAGTGAAAAAATGAACTGTCAGCTGATAGATTGGACAAAATGTAAGCTGCCGCCCTCTCCAATGATGAAAGCTTGACAACAGAGACTATTGCGTCAGTTCTGCAAGATACAACTCTGCCTGAGATTCATTTCTTAAAATTTCCATGTCGTACCCATGTTGAAAGATAGGTCAAACTTGTCACAGAGTCTGCAGAAAAAGTGTGTGGGTAAGAAAACAGAGATGACTATATTAGAACAACTTTGCTCTCAAGATCCACAATGCCAAAATTTGATCAAATCAATTTAACGTCTTTAACTAAATCAACATAATTTAACACACCCTAATTGGTTGGATGGTCATAAAAATATTGTGAAATGTATGAAGAGTTGCAAAAAGATGTACTCTTATCAAAATAGAATGTATATGTATAAAATCAATCACATTAACGAATTATTAAGAATGACGAACTTTTATAATTTAGAATACCACAGTGCATCTGTTTGTAAAATGGTAAAACCCCCGATTTTTCAGGAAAGTTCGAAAATTTTATCCTTAATGCGCGAACTGAAGATGAAAGCCTGTAATTTCTAAAACAATTTTTCCTATCATCACGCATCTCAAATGAAGTACTTAGACGCTATTAAAAGCAAAAAAACGTTACCTGTGTATTTTGAGCGTAAAGGTTAAATTAGGTGTTCTTTGGCATTTTACCAAACTTTAGACCTTTTGCGCGAACTCAAGATCCAACGTATGATTTTTTCAATATTTTTCGTTGATTAGCATGCAAATACGAAACTTCTGAGCCCTATTAGAATTCAATACTAAAAAAATTGACTTTTTGTATAATTTTACTGTGCCCTTTTAATTATTTTTGAGATTTAAGTTTAGTCAGATCTAGAGTAAATAAGTCCCGCTCACATGAATTCTCTCTCCGTTCAAATTTATATATGAGAATTAATAACTTACATTTAATTTTTGCCAAGGCAAAAATTAAATGTAATGTGCTTTAATCCTTGATTAAAATATAACCATACTTAATTGATTTGTTTTAATTGTTTTACCCGATTTGATAATTTGTTCAATTGATAATAAAGCATTGCATATCTCACTTGTGGATTATTATTTATATGTGTGGTATGTGGGGTTTGTATTCTCAGCTATCGACGAACCAATATTGAAAAGTAGTAGTAGTAGTAGTGGCAAATTTGTTCTTTTCAGACTTTGTCGGCAAATACTAGAGCTATTTTAGACGATTTTTAACGCCCATTACAGAAGACCTCTTGTGAGACCAACGACCTCACACTACTTAGCTGGCAGCCGACAGATTTAACTGCGGTTAAAGGTTGTTACCATTTCCCAATTAGTATCTCCATTTTGTCGGTAACAAACTGTTATTAATAGAACTGTTCGGGCTACTCAGAACTCTGCTCAAACCGTCATTTTGATAAATTTAGTTTGACAGTAAAATTTCCAGTTATTTATATATTTGTTAATTAAGCGGAACTATTGAACTATTCTATCAGGAACTCTAGAACCCTTACAGTTATGCCGAAGAATGTCATCAGAACTCGTTTTTGCGAAAATATGGGTGCCGCGTGAAGTAAGCATCCTAAAATCTTTTTTTTTCGGTTTCTAAGCTTAAAATCCTAGAACCCTAGAACTCTACTTTATTTATTGAGAACTCTAAGAATTTTTTGGTATGAAGGAATTAACAGTGTTAACTATACACGAGCACGTATTTTTACCAAAATTGATAGTTTGTGTAGTTTAGGAGATATTTAAGGTAGGAAGTTTTCAAACACTTTGAATGTAATATGTACAGTTGGTTTCAAAAAAATCGAATACACTTTATAAATCAGTAGTCCATGATTATGAAAATTTTTTACAATGTAAAATGATCTTTATTTATTTAGGTTATGTTTTGTGACATAAGTTGACAACTAACTTTGACATTTTATTTGTCATTGTGACAACATGATTTATACCACTTAAAAAGGCTGTACTTGATTATTTTGAAACGAACTGTATTCCTGACAAAATAAACAAAACGTATGTTCCTTAACTGCGCTTAAAACAGATCCCCTGTACAGTTCAATGTAGAAATCGATACAGTTCTACCGAATATTACAATCTGGAAGATGTTCTTGGCAAAGTCAGATATGTTATGAAAACGCTAAATGTCGGTTTAAATTTTATTTAATTACCTTATCTATATTAATAAGTAGCTTATCCTTTCTCTATGTCTGTAGTGATTTCAAATCGGTGCCAAAACATTTCTAATTTTCCCGAGTTCCTATCTATTTCAGATTTTCGATATTAGGTGTCGATTATATTTTTGTCGTTTTTTTTATTTTACATGTTTTTCTATTTGTCGGATCGTTCTGGTATCTTTAGCATAAAGATAGATGCTAATATTGTCAAAAAATGTCCATTCGCCTTTTGACCTTGGGCCAACGGTTTGACGAGAAAAACCGGTTTTAGGTTTTTTTTTGTGTGTGAGCAAATCGGGGACCGGTTAGTTGGTTGAATCAAGGAGGAAGGTGCGTGGGTAGATAGGTCGGAAGTAAGTTGAGTTGGATATGAGTATGTGAAAGATGAAATCGGTAGGGCGTGGAGATAACTTGTGGTAGGGTAAGTCGGTAGAGTGTGCGTGAATCGGAAAGCAAGACAGGGAGGTAACTCGGAGGAGGGTGGGTAGATAAGTCGGGTGGTAGGTTAAGTTCTAGGTAGGTAAGGCGAGGGTGTTTGTTAAATAACGCGTCCAGGCCGACTATAAAGCTATACATACCCCTAAAATTAATGAGAGATCATTTGAGTAGGTAAGTGGTGGGTACTTTTAATCGATACAGATTAACTAAGACAAACTTAGTTTGTAATATGATGATTCGGAACGCTTAAAGGCTAATGACAAGCAATAAATATACAATTTTTCCTTATATACTATAAAAGTACAACCCGTATTACCGTTTAAAGCGTATTTTAAGGTATCACTTACGTTTACTTTACAGTCTTGTTTGTATAATACGCCAATTTGTGTACAAATTTACCCCTTTATTATTTTAATACTACGCAAACATGTGCCGCGCTGTACTTTATCATTACGTGAAAATCGACGCTTAGATGAAGCATATAAATAAGCCATTACTTTAAAGGCATCCAATTTGTCGGAGTATTATTATGTTGTTAACTCATGTTGTATATTTAACGCTGAAACGTGAGTTACATTGATTTGATAGTTGTTAGACTAACTCGTACCTTTTTGATTCCTTATTAACCTGGAATAATTCAAACATTAAATAACATGACGCATACTCCTAAAATACAGTGGATGTTTGTTCTTTGTTTTAAATGGAAATAAATTCTTCTGTAGTATTGTTTATAGCAGTTCCTTTTAAGTGTATTCTATTTTTAAGATGATTTCCCCGGTGACTAAGAGGGAATTATTATTATTAGCGAATTATTAGTGCGCTATCTAAAATTAAACGATAATTCGATGCATGTCCAGACCTGCTGTAACAGTCAGTGATTAAATTGGTAGACTCTTTTATAGTGCATTAATTGTTAAAAATGATATAAATTTAAACGAACTTATATTTCTGAAATATTATAGTATATTAAAGAACAAGTTTTATAAGGGTTGATTTGGCGCACGAATCCCAAGTTAGAAAACGAGCCGCAGACGAGTTTTTCTATGGGATGAGTGCGCCAATGCCCTTATAAAACGAGTATTTTATGCTATTTTTTCTAATTTGCGCCCCCTTTTTTCTTATTTTAATACAAAAAAAATATTTTTGTCGTCTAGAGAATTTTGTGTTAGTTGGTAACAGTTGGTAACACTCGGCGCTCACTTGAGTTTTTGAATCATTTGTCATCATCCGTCACATAAAATAAATTAGTTATTACTTTTGTTACTTTATTAGTGTTACAAATAAATAAAATATGAGCGAAGACAACTTAATTTGCACTCCGCCCGAAATTCGCGAAAAAAAGCAAAGATGATTAAATCGATGATACGTGTCTTGTTTATAGTACCATAAAATTACAAACATGAATTGGACTTACTGATTTGTCCAAGCAGATTTGATGTAGGTACGAGACTTGTTTATGTTACTAATTAGGAATATCCAAAACCTAACCTTCTTTCCAAGTAAAAATAGACCATAACTTCAAGTGAAATTTCATGTAAGTAACAATCAACAGCGAACCAATTCAACGATATTAATTAAAAATTTATCGGAGGTTGACAATTTTGACAGATACTTGCAGTTTTCTAAAAAGATTTCTAAAACTAACATTGAGGTCGTTTTTAGCATTGTTAAGAGCCCCCGAATATCATTTCAGTAGAATTAAACTCTATTTTCTGGTCCATATGGAGCATTTCAGGGCCACAGCTTCTGTTGCATTAGAATTTACCAGGATTAGGATCTTTCGCATATTTGCGAAGTTTTAGCCATCTAATCACCGGAAACTAAGCAAGAACCCCCGGAACAGACGGATACGACGTGAATTTTACATTTTTTGCAATTGTAGTTTTGTTATAATTGACGACGCAGCATCGGAATCCTTGTCATTATAATTTAATTATAATTGACCACAAACCAACAAATATCGAATTTTGTGGAAACTAAATGGTAATTTTTTCAGATATTATTCAGGCACTGATTTAGACCCATCAAATAGACATTTTGAAAAACTAACAACAGGGTCGTATTTAGCAAATCAAAAACCCCCAAAATTTAGAATTTTTTGTATCATAGTTCGCGGGTGTCCAAGAAACTTCGTGCCAATTTCAATATTCTAGGTCACTGTAAAAATAAAGACCTCTGTACCAGACAGCCACGACATGGATTTTACATATTTGTAACTGTAATTTATCCATGGTAGTTATAATCTACCATAAATCCTCGGAAACCGATTTTCGTGGAAATTAACTAGAAAATGACATTTTTCAAACTTTCGAGTATTACCATTTAGGTATTGATTAACGCTCGACCGATAAAAATTTCAAGAAATTAGCAACAGGATTGCACTTAAGCTTAAGTTCGCGATTTGTTTAATGTGGCTCACCTGTGTTGAGCCTTATAGCCTTAAGAATTATGATACGCACATGTGTAATGTAAGGCTAACTGTCCGCGAAAAAGAACTGAATCCTTTTCTACAGTAAACTATTAGCCTATTACCTTTAAAATATACAATAGGCCGTAGTAATTGTCTATAAGGTATTTGATACATGACTAATTTAATGAACTTTTAGGGTGTTCCTTCCCGCCTTTAAGACGAGCTGAAGCTCGAATAATTGAGTTTCGCTCAATTAGCGCGCATTGTCGCTACACTAAACAATGCTACCAGTATTAACTCACTGGTTGGAGCGAGATACTATCCATACTCTACTGACTCTCCAGGTCAGTACCGGAGCGATAAACGTGCTCACCCGTCGGCTCCATCTCCGAGGAGGCTGTGAAGGACGTATCACACGACCAAGGAGATTTCACCTAGTCTAGCTTCAGACTTTTCTCCCAACATACTGTCCCAAGCTGTTGGGAGCCACTGCCCGATCGAATCCAACCTCAATTGTGGCAGGACTTGGTTTTTAAATGGTTTTGCCACCCCGATCTACCAATATATAGGCTTGGTGGGCCCTCGACAGAGCTTCGTTCATGGGTCTACAGCTTATAGACCCCCAGTGTATGCCTAGCTAAGGTGAAGTTGTCTTAATTGTGAGAGGCTGTATATTCGCTTCAACAATCCTTAAGCGTAAAGGCTTTTAGAACTTCTCCCAGCCACTGTACCCGGCTGCAGCACGGATCATAGGGTGGTCGGGATAGCTCCTAAGCACAATTACCTGGCGGGATGCGGTTTCCCAATGGCATGAATTTACCCCTTCACACCGGGATAAACCTCACTTCGCTTCTCCTCCTTAAAATTCAGCCAAACAGCGGGTTCCGCAGGTGACCATAAATGACCTAAGTCAAGCAGCGGGTTCCATTTGGTGACCATAAATGACCTATTCCAAGGCGAGACTCGAATCCGCCCACACCGGTATCATATTACCAGGGCTCCCCCTGATCAGTATGAGTAACCGTCGAGAATTCTCAGGAATTTCTCTACCACACACTTGACCTGACTGCTTCGCCCATTACCCATGTTTCCATGCCCCGTATCCAGGTTCCAAGGATAGGGTAGAAGACAGCCAGTTTTACGTGTGTGCGTCATGTGGTCTCCCACACACCCTACGCACAATTAGCGCGTCACTTACTTTTTATTTTTAAAACCTTTCTATTTTTAGTCTGTGGAGTTTTAGTTTTGTGATTTTTTAATTATGTATTTATATTTTTAATTCTAAAGCATTATTTATAATCGATGCATTTTAATATGCCCAAGGCATATACCACCGTCTACTTACAGCGCCTGCTTCGTCACGTTTTGGAACCAAACATCCTCCCTATACCTGATTACTATGTCACCAACAGTCCTCAATCGAGTTTCATAGTATTTGCTGTGGAGCATTTTCACGAAATTCGATATCTCTATCTGACTCTGTTAGTGTGCGTTTTTGCAGATTGGGATATTTCATGAAAAAGGAGTATAGGAATGTCTACGAACTAATGTTTTATCACTTAAGGAACATAGACAAAATGACCGACAAAGTTTTAGAAAGTTGGTGTATTAAACATATGATATATGAATCCAATGTAGAATTTTATGGTAAAAATGGGTGGGTAAGTCGAGGGAGGAGTCCGAGAGGGAGTTAGCCGGAGGGGGTAAGTGAGAGACGTTGATAAGTCTTGGTGGGTGGTGTGCCAGGGGAGGAGAGGTAAATCTGAGAAAGAGATAAGTTGGAAGGGTAAATCGGAAAAAGAAGTAAGACGGTGGTAACTAAGGGAGGAAGATGGAATAAATCGGATTGGTGGTGAAGTGGGATAAGTCGGGGGTGTTTGTTAAAAAATGTGTTCAAGAGTTCGTCTGAGAATGGTAACATTAGTATTTTCAACTGTTTTGCTCGATTGCGTTTATTTAATAAAAATAAATATTAATATTAAGGAATCATTCTAGGAAACCCCAAGGATTGTAATCACACAACAAACGTTAAGGAAATCTTTCAATAAATTATCCTTTTCACCGTCAATTCTGGACGGGGTTTCCCTAGTAATTTTTAATTTCTACTACCGTCTGTCGGGTACCACTCTCTACCAAAAATGACTAAATTTATTTATTTTTAACCTTTTTATTGTTTGTGATTTGATTCTTAGCTCCATGCCTCCTACCTCATAGACTTGTTGATAGGTACTTGGGTACTTTTCCTATAGGTAGGGTTCATCTGTTTTACGTAAATTTTGTAGGTGACTTTTGGAATTATGATTTTTTTAGTTAAACTCAAACATACCCATATCATTTATGTAAACAAAGTATCCTGCTATTTTTTAAGAAAATAATTATAGTGCATTTTCTTTAGTGCTCGATTCAAGTCAGATTGACACCTTCACATGTGAACGTCTGAAATTTTAATTATCAGCATTGTAAGGACTATCAACGGTTTTATTATAGCAAAAACATGTATTCTATCTAAAATAAACACACACAAGTCTAATTAGTATAACTGTTTAGTTTTGAGATCATTGTCACTGCTGTTATTAAAAATAATAGCTTCTATTTTTTCGTCTCCATTTCATGACAACTTAATAGTGGCATTATTATCCTAATCAAACTGTAAATCATTGTCATGTGGAAAATAAATGTGAAGAACCTAATAAAATTTAATTTAGCAGAATTAGCTGCTGCTTTTAAATTCATTTCCATTCATTCTAAACCAGCCAGCATTAATAATTTTATAAATAAATAGTTGTGTATTTTTCTTCGGATAGAAAAGTACATCAAATTACTCTAGCTTCCTTTTTGAATATTTTTATAATTATAGGTTACATGGAACGTCGCTGTCGTCGATTAAACTACCCTCACAGCCGGAAGGGCGGATTGTAAACGTAATGTGCTTAATATGTTGTGGCTGCAGTCTAGTGCTGACAAGTATATATTACTAGATAATTTTTTATTTATATTTGACTGTCTAATTGGGTATTGTTAGCCAAACTATTTATCTCGCTTAACAGTTCATGCCGAATGCTTTTTTTTGTTACGTACATATGCAGGGAAAACGTTGTTACTCAAAGATTTCTAATGATATTTTAAACATAAATGAAACGCAAATTACTAGTGTTTTATGTAGAGTATTTAATGAACTAGAGTATTATTTTTTCTAGTAAAAGTCTAATTAATTTCTAGCTGAATTGTGGATTGTGTACATGAAAGAAAAGTAACAAAAAGCAAACAATTAATAATGGTTGCGTATTAGCTACATCCTTCTTTTTCTCTTTAGTTCAATTATCAGTAAACATTTACATTCCATTAATTCTAACACTATATGTTATTATACGTAAAAGCGCATAAAAATTTCGATTACTAAAGATTTGAGTTTAAACTACTGTAATATTTTTGTTTAAATAGACCTCGTCGAGGATTTTAAAACGATACCACGCACAGTCGTTTTTTACTCACTGTTATGTATATAAACCGCGATATTGTCAAAAGTATTTACAAGTTCACACGAGAACAATTTTTAAAATATTCAGTTCACACCACTGCGAAATGTTCTTCATATATTTGAATAGATTTCGTTGGAAGCTTTAAAAGAATACCAGGCACAGTCGTTTTTCGCTCACGGTTGCCAAGATAGACTGAGTCAAACACAGCAGCACATCCAAGAAATGTTGTAATTCGATGCATATACGAGATGCAATATTATATGACATGTTTGAAAAAAGTCAACATCATTCATTAATCGTATGCATAGGATTCATGTATTGCTAATCTCTACCAACTATTTGCTTCTAGAACTACCGGTTAAGTTGAACTTAATTTTGAAATTTTGCGAAGAAAGCTTTTTACATGGTACCAACTGAGTAAGTTTCAATGTCTTTTAGAGCAAAAAATGTTTCAGAATTTAGAGAATTAAGAAGTCAGAGGTAGTGTTTGCTTCTTTTGATATTAGAGCCTTGGCAAAGTTGGACTTAAAATTACGGAAGCACAATAACTTCAATAATTGCAGCAGGCTTTAGGAGAAAAACCCACCACACGAAACTTCATAGATTAACAGCCTTGATAGTGTAATGTCTGGCGTGCCGGACTTTCACCCAAGTGGCCCGCGATCGACTCCCGGTGCCGGCAGATCTGGTTGAGGTTTTCTGCAGTTTTCCTTAGCTGTGACACAAATGTGGGATTTGCGCTGTTCCATCTGTAAGTCGGCTACATAATAATAATAATCGCCCCCTCCCTCCCGCACAAGCTTATAGCTTCTGGGGCCTTGGTTTAGGCTATGGGTTGTAGTAGTTATTATTATTATTATTATATTAACAGGTTTTACAGATAAAGATTTTCTGCATCCCGCTTGCTCAAGATGTTTTCTCAAAATTTCTTAGCCTTATGTAAATCGAAAAAACCTTTTCTTTGCAAAAATATAAACCTTTCGAATGCATTTTCACTTAAGTCATATCGGAAAACTCCACCAAACTTCGAATTAACTGGTTCACATGCAAAATGGAAGTGAAATGAATGTACTGATACTGCTTTTGTTGACGCATTTAAAATTGCGATAGTTACACCTTTATATAAGAAAGGAAATGAAAACCACCTAAACAACTAACTATCTGCCTATTTCGATTATCCCCACAGCAACAACAGAATTTTTAAGAGTTATGGCCGAACAACTTGTTACGTTTTAATTTTTCCATTATTAATTTAATATTGATACAGTAGTGTAATTATTATTAAAAAAAATTGTAAGATAGAAATAAAGTCTTAGAATAAAAGATAAGAAATGCGGTATAGTAGATAGTTTAATTCGTTCTGAATGTTATCGCTGCCTGCGGCCTGGCGATACGAGCTTTGAACATTTTTAAAATTGGGGAATTCTAGCGAGAAATGTTTCGATCGTCTTAATGTGAGCTATTTGTAATAATTTAGGTTTCTATTAAAGTTGGATAATTTGGAACTAAAGCAAAGAAATAAGTAGAATTGGAATTGGGACAGAATAGCTCTTATTGAGGATTTAAGCTTACATTAAGTATTAAAAATTAACCGTCTTCTTAGCGAAGGTAAACAGAGTTCTTATTATTACAAGAGCAACAGAATAGAGTAACTCTAATTCTTTTTAATTATTCTATTTTAGGCGGTTTTTCTTTTCTCGTTTAAACAATGTTACCAACAAAATGGGGACTGCTTATTGGGAAACGGTAACAACCTTTAACCGCAGTTAAATCTGTCGGCTGCCAGCTAACTAGTGGGAGGTCGTGGGTCTCACTAAAGGTCTTCTGTAATGGGCGCCAAGAATCGTCTAAGATAGCTACAGTATTGACCGACAAAATCTGAAAAGAACAACACATTTGCGACTACTACCAATGTGGTCGACTTTTCCCAATAATGACTCCTCGATTGCTGAAAATATAAACTCCAAATACCACACATATAAATAATAGATCTTCAAGTAAGTTATATACAGTGCTTTATTATTAATTAATTCAAATTATCAAGCAAATTATTTAATGTGAAATAACCTTGGCAAGAATTGAATAGCGGTTATTGAATGCTATACACAAATTGCAAGGGGAAAAAGATTAATGCGAGCGCGATTACTTACTCTAAAGTTGATTTAAAGTCACAAAAGCAATAAGCAAAGGGGCACGGTAAATTTAACACGTCTACAGGTACCAATCAGATTGCGCAATCATCAGCTCCAGTAGTGAGCTATTCATCTATTACGGAGCAAAGACTTACGTACACACTCGCAAATAGTCTTGACAATATCATACAATAAATGGTATGCGATAGAATTATAAATATGCAGCAGATATCTAGTAATGAGTGCTACACGCACACTGGTGAAAAACCATTTAACACAAATTCATAATATACAAATATACATAAATGTTTTATATACAATAAAGAGTTGTCAAACGTTATTGTTGTTGTAACCAGTTGCTAAATTATAACCAACTCACGATACGGTGTCTGTTCTTAGAGCTGAAGAGGAACGTCTCCAAAGCTTGAACGTAACGTGATCCCGACAACAGCAACCAAGTCCGTGTAACGGTCTTGTACCAATCCAAACATTCAACGTATACTTGTTATACAGCAAGTAATAAAATGAGTAAAGGACAAACCCAAGATAAAAAAAGGTCTGTAACAAATAAATCGCAATAACAGAATGACCATCACAACACTTTATAAATACCTTCGATGGAAGTTGACCTTAAGAGAGATTTATATCGCCTCCATATAACGACGATTATACATAAAAACCTATCGAAAGAATTTAGTATAAGAGATTGAAAGATAAAAAAGTTAATCAATAAACTTACGAAAAGGTGTGCTTCCATAACCTCAAAAGAACAAGTGGAAATATATCCCATAAACGGCTTCCAATAAACTAAATCGGAAAACTAACGCCACAATCAATCATAAAATCTGCACTAAGGCAATTCCCATAACTCAACATAAAAGGAAAAGATTAATTAGACGGCGATGTCCACGAAAAGGTTCTTCAAGGAACTTCTAGCTTCACAAGCGGATCAAACAAGAGTGACAATCTCTTATCGAATAGGAAATAGTTCCACAACAAAATGGCAACTACAAGGAGAGAAAATGCAAAAATCCCTAAACGCTATACAACTTAATATAAAATACAAAGCTATACAGGGTGCTACGAAATTAGCACGTAACAAATCCCCCCCTCACCAAAAGAAAATCGAACACGGAGAGATTTTCTCCAAATCAGAAGGTACTATACGAAAGCAAATACTTGCCAGTGCAAAACAAAAGAGGAAAAGGCATAAGGCCAAGATACGACGAAAAGCCAAAAGGGCAAAAAGGTAAAAACCACAAACCAACCCAAAAATATGTACACAATTTACTAGTTGAAAAGACAGCTAATAAATTTGCCAAAGACCAATAGGAGAGTGTTCAAGTGGTAGCAGTAATAGGAGTATACATTCAATACCAACCACGGTCGCATGCCGAAATGGAAGGGCTGCGTCGTCCGTTATGACCACCAATGGTCCAAAGCACAATTAGTAGCAACGTATCTCCTAAGACTGTAATCACATAAACCCTGTTCACCAAAGTTCATAGCAAGTACCCCTCCCCAAAAGAAAACCCTCACAAAAGGACAACACAACCTTGGACTAAGGCGCCAAGAAGCCAAAAACCAAACCAACCCACAACAACCAATTTACTAACTGAAACGACACTTAATAAATCTGTCAAGATTGTCAGGAGAGTGTTGCGTAGGTAACAGCAATTAAAGAGTACATTCAATACTGGCCACGGTCGCAGCAGATGGAAGTGCACGCGTCGCCCGTTATAGCCTAAGGCCCAAAACACAACCAGTAGCAACATACCTTTAAAGGCTGTAGCCAACCCAAACCTGATCACCAACAAATCTGAACAAGTTGACCCACCCCAAGAGAAAGAAACCCCACCTAAAAACTAATAAAAACCAACCCCCCCACAAAGCCAACGGACACAACCCACAAACCCTAACACAAAAGACAAGACAAACTACGCCAAGGTAGCTCTCCTGCAGCACAGGTTCGCGCCAACGGCAATAGTCACATCACGGTACAGACGTCAATAGAAGCACAATTAGAAAGGGTGAATAGAACAACCACCCTTGCTTCGAAAGGAATGCCCGAGAGTAAACCTTCCTCGGCAAGGAGTTGAACCACCCCCCAAACTAACGGCCAGGTGTCAATCTAACACAAAAGGCATTAGATCAACGAAAGGAAAAAGAAGAATATAGGATAGAAGATAGCAAAGCGGAAAAGCTAAAGGCGAAAAAGGGACATTCACACACAATTACACAGCAAGACACAAAAGAGTACTAGCACAGATAGCAAGATAAAAGATAGAGAAGGAACACAAGACCTAGATGGAAAAGGTCGAGCAGTATACCCGGAAAAATAAAAGTGGACATACCCCCCACACAAGTGCCAACCAAAACACACCCAACCAACCACCCAAAAAAAAAGTTACACAAAATTGAAAACCCAACAAACCGCAAAATCTAACGGTAGCTATATGGGATATAAAATATTGTGAAACGAGGTACATGGATCGATGACGTCGACGACTAACAGTCGGGGAATCAAGATGAAAACGATCCCAAAAAGCGGCCCACCAAAACTCCCTACCAACCTACCCAAGAAAGAGACCTAAGAATCGATGTCATCAGATAAGGCGTTTAACACGTCTACAGGTACCAATCAGATTGCGCAATCATCAGCTCCAGTAGTGAGCTATTCATCTATTACGGAGCAAAGACTTACGTACACACTCGCAAATAGTCTTGACAATATCATACAATAAATGGTATGCGATAGAATTATAAATATGCAGCAGATATCTAGTAATGAGTGCTACACGCACACTGGTGAAAAACCATTTAACACAAATTCATAATATACAAATATACATAAATGTTTTATATACAATAAAGAGTTGTCAAACGTTATTGTTGTTGTAACCAGTTGCTAAATTATAACCAACTCACGATACGGTGTCTGTTCTTAGAGCTGAAGAGGAACGTCTCCAAAGCTTGAACGTAACGTGATCCCGACAACAGCAACCAAGTCCGTGTAACGGTCTTGTACCAATCCAAACATTCAACGTATACTTGTTATACAGCAAGTAATAAAATGAGTAAAGGACAAACCCAAGATAAAAAAAGGTCTGTAACAAATAAATCGCAATAACAGAATGACCATCACAACACTTTATAAATACCTTCGATGGAAGTTGACCTTAAGAGAGATTTATATCGCCTCCATATAACGACGATTATACATAAAAACCTATCGAAAGAATTTAGTATAAGAGATTGAAAGATAAAAAAGTTAATCAATAAACTTACGAAAAGGTGTGCTTCCATAACCTCAAAAGAACAAGTGGAAATATATCCCATAAACGGCTTCCAATAAACTAAATCGGAAAACTAACGCCACAATCAATCATAAAATCTGCACTAAGGCAATTCCCATAACTCAACATAAAAGGAAAAGATTAATTAGACGGCGATGTCCACGAAAAGGTTCTTCAAGGAACTTCTAGCTTCACAAGCGGATCAAACAAGAGTGACAATCTCTTATCGAATAGGAAATAGTTCCACAACAAAATGGCAACTACAAGGAGAGAAAATGCAAAAATCCCTAAACGCTATACAACTTAATATAAAATACAAAGCTATACAGGGTGCTACGAAATTAGCACGTAACAACAAGTTAACTTAAAACCTATGAAAAGAAGCCCTCACTATTGATTTAATCTGTAAGTCTTTTGATCTAATAAAAGAGAAATTTAATACTAGACCTGGATAAATTGTTTAGAAGTACTTTAAATTCAAAATATTGAGAGGAACTAACTACTAGTACAGTAGCACTAGTAGCAGCCACTGGCGCCGACTTGTAAAAGATATTGGGAGACCAGAAACCGGGGGTTTGGGTTTCCCCCAGGAAAAAAGGGGGTTCGGGGATAATTGCACCAAAAAAGTTGTTGTCACTCATTCTCAAATAACCAGCACACTGACAGCAATGGCGATGAGTGGCCAGTATAACAAACAATTACGTCGGCAAGCCAGACAGTTGTATGATTCGTAAACAATCGTGTATGACCGCCAATCTTCGTTGGCCTATGCCCTACGAGTGTGTTCTAAATCGACGTTGTTTTTCAACGATCTTCGTGGTGAGCCCGAAGAAACCCGGAGATGCATGAGTGTTTACAAAGTTGATTTCCGTTGATGTTCGTGGCCTGAAGTTCTCTAAGGCAGGTGGAAATGCACGAGTGTTTACGAATTATCATTCCATCGAATCATAATGCACGCCAGTACGCGTCTGGGTGAAGACATACGAGTTTCTAATTAACTTGATTAGATCTACTTGTTGTACAGGTATGGGCCTTACGCAAAGTATAGCATAGTCGTTCGTCTTGATTGTTTAGTGTGTGCTATCGAGGTTTGATTAAATGTTATTTAGTAAGATGCATCTTAATATTGTTGGGGCTCCTCTCCCCTGCTGACGGCATTGGGGGGGGGGAGCGAGCCCCAGTCGGCTGCCGATCAACATAAAAAATATATAAGTTTATATAGTTATGATGCTTCCAAGCTCTAAAATCGAAACTGCAAAACCAGTTTTCCAGTTTTCAGGATATATGCCCAACTGCTATATGTTATAAAAATGGAGTACCTATAGAATTTCCATGTGAATGATGTATTTCAATATAGATTATGGTATTATATTTGGACCGGGAGCTGAATCAATGTAAGACATATGCCATAGTGAAATCGTAGTTGTAAGCACAATAAACATCTGAAGCGAATTCTAGATGCTGCTTAGGGCCGCTTATAAGGCTTTGGAACTCTAGGTTGCAGTTATCAGTTCTGCTAACCTTTTTATAATGATCCGCCATAATTCCGACCATGACTACAGGTACAGGTTCTGACACTGTTTTATCATTAGTACTGACGGCAGGTTAATTATATACTTACGGTAGACTTTTATCAACTTTATTCGAGATATCACTAGGTGAAACAAACATACTCGTGCCTACTCTTGCGTTTAGATGTGCGTATTACTCGCCTTACTTGGGATCAGAAACGTTTAAAAGTTATGTAGTTTTCAGGTTTTACAGGCCTAACAGCGTTTACAATTTCTTCATTTTACTATAAAACAACTCGTTCTGTTAAATGTCCCAATCACTTCTACTGTTGGTTGAGTTTTCTCTAGGCTGTGGCTATGTTGTCAACACATTCCGAGATTATTTCAAAAAGAAATATCAGTTACGGCTATTGGATATTTTTCCAGTTGGCTTTCTCTGCAATACTACGTGGTGGAAGCGAAAATATTTTAGTATACTAAGAGAAGAACACACATTGGATTAAAGTATGAGGAATGTCCTTTACCGTTGTGGTTCATTCTGTATATGTGGCTAGGGACGGAGAACAAATTGAAATGTCAAGCTATGAAAACGAGTTTAATGTCCAGTGTATTCAAAAGAATCAAATCATTATCGGAAACATCTTCCATAACTCTACTGTTCAAAGTGCTTTTTGATCGCCACACTTGATTGTGGGAATTGAAAACCTCCATAAGAAGCAACGGTGTAGGAAGTTGATCAATTACATCTTGTATGTCCGTAGCGTTTCTTGGACCATTAGGTAAGTAGATATTGCAATAGAAGATGAGGAGAGAGATATTTGGTTTCTCACCAGGCCTTTTAAGTTCTTAGAGATTTGCGGGTACAACAAAGGCACACGCATTGGATTATTTTTTCTTATATCCGCTAATGGATGGTCTCAAATAAGTATGAATGACTCGTAATCAATGTTGTAAATGAAAGGAAGTTCTGAAAATGCTGACGAGATCGTTCGCGAATGTTAAAACATTATCAAAAGAACGTTCTCTTGGGGAGCATAATTGAGCACGTTCGTGAACGTTCTCATAATAATTCTCAGGGGTATTCAGAAAAATACAGCACAAATGAGTATACACAAGATCAAATAAAAATTAAAAATAAAACCGAAACTAAACGATCTTAAACCGCATGCCCACACAAAATGTACAGTGTTACTCGCAGCTGCTGTCGAAGTCGGGTATTCAAAAGGCAGACAGTTTTATAAACATAGTTTGGTTTACCGCCCGGTAGCACCTCTTTTGTTTTTTGTTTTAGTTATATACAAAGTTTTTATTTAATTTTTTTTATATTTTGTTTATACAAAAAGTGACAAATGTTTGCAAAGTTTTTAAAATATATTACTTACGCATGCAGTGGCTGGACACTTCGCCGACCGCAAGCTGTGGACACTTTGCCGACCGTAGACACTACGCCGAGCCTTAACAGCCATCCGTAGTTACAATAATTCATATGGGAATGTTAACATGAAGTTCCGAAGCTCAAACTAATTACTCTGTTGATCGATTCTGATATGGTTTTTGATGTTTTCTTCAATATAACTTTATGTTATATTAGGTTAGTGTCCACGGTCGGCACAGTGACCATCGGTTGTGGTCGGCGTAGTGTCCACGGTCTGCCTAGTGTTCACCACTTACTGTCGGCGTATTGTCCATGGTCGGAAAAGTGTCCAGTAGTATAATTTATTTTAATGGTTGGCGTAGTATCCGCGGTCGACGTAATGATTAATATTTTTCAATACTCTATTATTACATTACTTTTCATTACATTACCTTCCAACAGTCAATTAACTATAATTATCATTGTAAAAGAGAAAAGGAAAATTGGAGATTAATTGAACTTTTCCAGCATTTTGAAAATAGTTGAAGCACTTTTGAGATTATCCTTATTTTGGGTATATCTTTGGAAGTTAAAGGTATATTATCCAGTCGTGCTTACTTTTAAGGGTTTATTCTCGTTTTTTCTCATTTGTGCTCCGGGAATATTTTCCAAAATAAATACTCCAGCTTTTTACAACACTACTCGTAACATATACTACGAGTATATATTCTATATAAATATTTAAAGCACAAGGCTTATTTTTGTTCCAGTCCATCATCATTCTTTTTTATATTGAAGCTTTTGTTATGCAGATCAATCAACACTATTTAATTTTTACAACTTTTAATGTTTATATTTTTAATTTCAATAAATATAAAATGTTTAATTTGAGACGCACGGATTGAACATTCACTTAGGACGCCATCTCACTTTGCACGGTGGCGAGTTTCGTAACTACTCCCGCTTATCTAGATATTTTTAAAACACAAAGCTGATTTTTGTTCAAGTTCGTTTGTGAGTTCTCCTGGGCAAATCTGCGTGATTCTTTTTTTATATGGAAGCTTTCGTTTTGTATATTAGTCGACACTACTTAATATCTGTATTTCATTAAGTTTTATAGTTTTAAATAAATAAATTTAAAACATTTATTTTGATACGCAGAGGCATCCAGTTTATTGCGATATTTTGTTTTTGTGTTTCACATAAATATGTTATTAGTTAATATGTTATTGTTAATAAAATAGTTATTAGGCCGTTACTGTAGGAAAGTTTAAAGCTTTGTAAGTGGTATCCTTTTGTTATATTACAGGACTTACAACTGGTCTCGCGGAATCTCAAAATATTTCCAGGAAACCGAATCAAATTTTTTTTAAATTTGCCATTTCAATAAGTTTCCGGAAATATTTCCATGGAAAGTTACCAAAAAATAAATTTCCGGATATTTGCCAACATTATTTTTATGTCATGTTTTTGAAATATGTACTAATACTACTAATAGACGTTTTCAAGAATTTCTTAAACAAGATTTTTGATTTTATTCTTATCATTTCGTAAGATAGAATGTATGTAGAAGAATGTATGTAGTAATAGAAGATATGTATGTAGAATAAACCGGCGGGTAAACCAGAGTGGATGATATGTCAGAAGAGAGGAGGGTAAGCTGGGAGAGAGGAGTACTAGGCTTAGAATTTTCAGCTGGTTATGTTTGGTTGTGTTTATTCAAATAATCACTCACGAAAATCCCAAGGATTGGAATCTCACAGCGAATGTTGTATATAGGTAAAATCCTTCAATCCTTTTGACCGTCATATTTTGACGAGGTTTCCCTAGTTATTTCAAATGTTCATTTTTCCGCCGCTGTAATTCGTTAAATATATTAGACTTATAAAAACATATGTTTATAAAACAAAAAAATGTTGGGAATTTTGTCTTGTTGAAGTTTATCACAGACATTGGTTTTGTAGGATCAACCATTGAGTAATTGAAGACACAAGTAGATAGACGATCTATATCACATTTTCAAAAAAATGAGATTTTACACTGACAAATATTTTAAGTAGTTAAAATGCTTTTCAAATGGGTTTCTATATTCTATAAGCGTTAATAAGAAAGTTACCATATGTTAAATTATTTTTATCCACCTTATCCACTTATGTCTTCAATTATTTTGAAAAACATAATTTTTGCACCTTTCATCTAAGATGGCGGCTTGTCCTCCCCCCACAAGGTCGAAAATTTGAGCTTTTCATCAGAGCACCGACTTCAACAGCTTATATCAAAATCATTTCTACCCCACCTTTTGTCTTCCTACTAACTGGACTAATAAGCATTAGTATGGTTTTAACCCTGTTTTCATTTATCACAATAACATGAAATCTGGTAACTCATGTCTATAGTTTATTTGAAATATATATAAAGATAATACTTTACTAAATAATATGCCTGCTTGTAGATGATTAGTATAGCAAGGCACGCAAGTACACATAGCATACAGAGCATAACCCCGATAATGTCAGTCATAAGGATGCAACATAGTTCAAGGATAATAAATTTATGTCCCTGAAATCATACTGCACAAACGTGTCTGTTTTGAAAATGGTCACTGTTGAAAACCATTTCTCACATTGTTAATAGAAAACTGTTTTCAGAATAGGACATTGTGGCAAATTACTGTATCAATTTACGCATCTAAATGGAGTTAAACGAACTATTATTACACTTTTCTAAACAGAATATAAAAACGAGAAAATAATTAAGATAAACAGGAAGCTAACGATGAACTTCTTATTAACTAACCTATAATTTGTTCGGCGATTTCATTTATTTAACGATAATTAAAGCATAATCAATCATTGTCCTAAATAATACTAAACGAGGCGTGACGCATAAACTATAATTGAACGCAAGTAACATTAAACGTAACTAAGCATTGTTTGTCAAAATAAAAGTGCTTGAAGTCTTCATAACAATCGATTAAATAGCTGTATACAGCCTGAATAAATTATGCCTTCAAATTACCTTAACGGAAAGTCTTATTAAATGCGTTTAAAATTATTGCAGGAGATAAACCTGTGAATATAGACAGGTCATTTGCTTTCGGTATAATTTATACGAGTAATGTTTGATAATGAAGATTCATTGTGTTGTATAATCAGGAAACGTACTTGTGCATGTGTGATGATACTAATTGTTTATTCCAGTTAAAGGAGAATGTTTGAGCGTTTGAGTCATATGAGAATATCGAACGGATATTTTAAGTTTCTACACACGTAGTTTCGAAGAACCGTGCTGCGTTATATTGTGCATGCAAAACCGACAACATGTAGTCTACAGCTTCAGATGTATTTTTTGAGATAGCGAAGGAAACTTATCTTTATAAAATTTCGTAACATTTACTGGTATTGAGCATGTGTAGTATGCTGTATGCAATAGGAATAGAAAGTTTGTAGATCATTCTTTGCTACCCTAAGATTACACATTTCCTTGAAATCTTTTGAAGATTGTGCCGTACGTATTTACTGAATCTGAAATATAAAGGTTATCTTTAGTGTTACTCATTTACGTTAGTAATAGTACTGATAATTAAAAAAATACATATATAAGTGCACTTTGATATAAAACTAAATGGACCTCTTAAACCAAAATGAAGAATATATTTTTCAGAATGACTGAAAAGATGTCATGAAACATCTTAAGATATTTATCAATTAATGCGATCAAATGAGCAATACTTTTATTTAAGTAGTGGGTGAAACTTATAAATTATAAGGCATTCTTTTTATCTTTATACTGTGCCACTCATTGCATTACTTTCTTTGGGAGTCGGTTATCTTCCAAACGCTGGACATCTTTGTGCTACATGAGTTGCCTTCATTCTAGTTATCTATTATAATTATCACGTTTTACCTATAGGTATACCTGTTCCTGTTTCTCTTCTTGATATGCGTCTCCAGATATCCATTTTTAGTGCTCTGAGTTGTTGTTTGTGTCATTCTATCATTTGCCATAGTTTAGATTTCCATGCCGGATTACGCTTTGGGCCATAGCCATAGAAATAGTTTTTTGTTCTTCTTGCTCTGTTTTTATTTCAAAGTATTTTACTTTTCGCTCACATTTGATTATTTCTTGAACTTCGATACCATGCATTCCTTGTGTTTGTATCTTTCCTCCCAAATAGTTATGTAGATTCTTCACATTCTTCAATAGTCTCTCCGGTTTCCAACATCAAGCTTAGTACTTAAAGCTAGTACTTAAGTATTTTGTTTACTATAGATTCATTTGTAAACTCCTATTCCATACACATTATTTCATTGCCGTCCTCATCATATATTCAGTGTGCACTCTGCCTCTTTTCTGAGCTTTATATACCTTACGTTTATCATATCTAATTTGTAACGGTTCAATTTTCTGAACTTCCAAAAAATGCAATTTTAATTGCATAAATGAACAAGGAAACCATTAGTGCAGTCCTGCATATTATTGTGTGTATATTCTTGATTTAAAAATACGTTGGTATTCTGCATAAAATAAGTCCGTTAAAATATCAACGGTCATTTAAAAGAAACATTCTCCGATCGACAAAAATTTGTTTCTAGAAAAATCTGCAGATTCCCTTTAAAAGCACCGCTTTTAAAGTGTTAAAAGATCATTTTCCGAGAAATAGAAGGTTCTAGAAAAACAAAATTGTTTTTAATTCCGAGCTTATAAGGGCTAAAATCTAATATTAGCCGTAACAAAAATTTCCTTATGGTTAAAACGTATGAAAGATCGAATTCATAGCTTTAAAACATATTGCGTTGAAAATTCTCTTATAAACAGAATACCGACAGGATGTCTAGACCACACGTGTGGAAGCTTCAGTTTTGTGTGTATAGATTCAAAAGGGAATCCCCTTAAGATCCCTCGAGATTTTGCTAGAAGAAAATGACGTAAACATATTTTATTGGCTAACGAATATCCCGCCACTTTTCTATTGGATTGTTTAAAATTTCACCCTCTGCAAAAAATCAATACCACCACGAAATAGTTAGTTTAGTTTTACAGTCAGTTTACAGTCAGGGTTTAATAAAGCAAGTAAGAGAATACACACAGGGCGAGGCGCCTTCACGTATCAGGCCGGGGACTCGATCCCCATGCCATGAATTAGTATATTTAAAGTAAATTGCCGAGGACATTTTCAGAATACTTTTGTGGCGTTTTAGTTAATGTTAACGTACAGTAAATACAGCGATTGTGGAGAATCAATTTTTACCGAAACCTAAAGTCTAATACCGTGCAGTTTCCCGATAAAAATAATAGAGTGTACTATTGCCGAGAACATTTTCAGAATATTTTTGTGGCGTTTTAGTTAATGTTAACGTACAGTAAATACAGCGATTGTGGAGAATCAATTTTTACCGAAACCTAAAGTTTAATACCGTGCAGTTTCCCGATAAAAATAATAGAGTGTACTCAGTGTTTTGGTAGTTGCAATTTAGTTTGTAAAGGAATCTCGTTAAGGGATACAGTTATAATACGAATGACTATCGTCGCCTAGTTGAATTTTTAATGAATTAAGTTTCTATAAAATCTTGTCCCGATATAATTTGAAATCGGATAACGTTAAAACTAAATAAAATTTGAAGCGTACGTTTCAGCGGACGTGATTGTTAATAAAGGCAGTCCTTTCTTCCTACAAACTCTTTTTAAATAAGTAATATAATTCAAGTTATTTGGCTGTATTGGTTATTTGAAAGAGGGAATTTTACTAATTAGTATTTTAAGTGCAGTATTGAGAATTTTAAGTTTCGCAGTTCCAGTTTATGAGTAATTGCAGAATTTAATGAAGTTTTCCAGTTTCTACAGTTCACTGACCACTGTTCATATTTGTGTTGATAAAGGGCAATATGTTTAAGTTTGTTTTGATCCAGTTTTGTGAATTAAACGATTTGAACAAGGTATTGTAAACTGTTGACCCTTTGAATTTTGTGAATATTATGTAAGTTGCTTATTGTCTATGTACCGATTATTTTGTCATTTTGTTGTATGAAAATGTTCCCATTTGCTAAGAACTCTTATGCAGAGTATTGTGACTTTACTTAATGATTTTTTTGACTAGTTGTTATTTTTTCTAACTTTTTAGTTCATAAATAAACATCATTTTTAAACTTAATTAGACTGAATAATATTGACCCATATAATTATGGTAGTCTTTATTTATATTTTATCCAAGCTAATTTTGACATCACCGAATATGACTAACAACTTGAACTAAATTTATTAGATCTGACTCCAGTTTCTGGTTCTTTGTCAGAAAAGGTATTGGATCTGAATATCTTGGCATAACTTCGTGCTTGGATTTGTCTTCAGACCACACACCAGTGATTGCAACGGTGAGTGCATCAATAATAAAAACAGAAAGGCCGTTAAGACTATACAATAAAAATACTGATTGGTGCTATTTCAGGCATATAGTTCATGAAAATTTGGTAATGCAAATCTCCTTAAACACAAACGAGGAACTTGAAAAGGCTGCCAATAATTTCTCAGAATTACTTCAACATGCAGCTTGGAAATCAACACCCCAACTCGCAAATAAACCAAAGCAAGTACCTTGCCCCACAACAGTCAAAAGAAAAATTGCTGAAAAAAGACGCTTGCGGAGGATCTGGCAACGCTCAAGATATCCCTCGGACAGGCGTCGCTATAACCAGGCAACAGCAAAACTAAAAGATCTCCTTACAAAGCTGAGAAATGAAAGCTTTACTGAATATCTTGCAAATATAACTGCAACAGAAAACACCAACTACGCGCTGTGGAAAGCTACCAAAAATATTAAAAACCAAAATAAACCAATTCCTCCTCTTAGAAAAGAGGACAACTCATGGGCTCGCACCGAACAAGAAAAAGGCGATCTATTTGCACAACATTTAGAAAAAGTATTTGAACCAAATCCAATGCATATTCCTCCTAGCGATCTAGACATACAACAAGCCCTGGAAATACCACACCAGCTCACACCACCTATAAAATTGTTCTCTGTAACGGAAGTTAAAAACGAAATTAGATACAATTTAAGCTCCAAAAAAGCTCCGGGCTATGATGCAATTACAGGCAAAATAATCAAAGAACTTCCACGGAAAGGTCTTGTTATGCTGACTATGTTATATAATGCCGTTTTGAGACTGGGTTATTTCCCGGTTCAATGGAAAGTTGCGCAAGTGATCTTGATCCCAAAACCAGGTAAACCCCCACATGACGTTAATTCCTACAGGCCAATTAGTTTACTCCCTACATTAAGCAAATTACTAGAAAAACTGTTATTAAAAAGAATAATGCCAATAATCGAGGATAATCACATTATCCCTAGCCATCAATTTGGCTTTCGCAAAGACCACTCAACTATACAACAAGTTCATAGACTTGTAAATGACATCAATCAAGCTTTTGAAGACAAGAAATACTGTACAGCTGTCTTCCTTGATGAGAGCCAGGCATTTGACAAAGTGTGGCATTTAGGCCTGCTTTTCAAACTAAAAAACTGCATGCCTCACAGTGTATACATCGTCCTCGAATCCTACCTGTCGGAAAGATATTTCCAAGTGAAATTTGGCCAACATTCAACAGCTCTTTATTCATGTAAAGCAGGAGTACCACAGGGCAGCGTTCTCGGTCCTCTCCTCTATTTAATCTATACAGCTGATATGCCCACCAATCAACAATTCCTTACTGCAACTTTTGCCGATGACAAAGTTCTTATGGTAACGGATAAAGACCCTGTGGTAGCGGCAATCCGGCTTCAACAATGCCTAGACTCCGTTGTGCAATGGGCAAAAAAATGGCGCGTAAAACTTAATGAAACAAAGTCTTTCCACATAACTTTTACTAAGTGCAGGGGTACTACCCCGTCAGTATTTATTGATAACATCCCGCTAACACGAGTAACAGAGATAAAATACCTGGGCATTCACCTTGATAAGAACCTGACGTGGCAGACACACATTTGGAAAAAGCGCAAACAACTCGGCGAAATGTTTAGAAAACATTATTGGCTACTTGGTAGATCATCAAATTTATCCCTCTCCAACAAACTATTAGTTTATAACACAGTGTTTAAACCAGTGTGGTCCTATGGTGCTCAACTATGGGGTGCAGCAGCAAATTCAAATATACAGATAATTGAAAGATTTCAATCTAAGGTCCTACGAGTCATGTGCAACGCTCCCTATTTCGTGAGAAACGTGGGTATACTAAATGACTTAAAAGTAGAATCGGTGAAAAGTGTGATTACTAAATACAGTGCAAAATACTTAAGTAAATTGGAATCTCACTCGAATGCATTGGCCCTAAATTTATTAGACAATAGTACTCAAACTCAAAGATTAAACAGACATACACCTTTGGACTTGCCATATAGATTTTAAGTGAACTTACCTGTAACATTGTAGTTATTATACTCAAAATGTAACTCAAACATAATATTGTAGATGCTTCCACGTTGTAATCATTGGATTCAACGCATGTCATTTATATCATGTCATTCATGTACGATATTATAAGATTTACTTATTGTAACTTTTACAGATTGTAAATAGACACCTTAAAAAAAAGAAAAAAAAAAAAAAAAGTTTCTGGTTAATGGTATCAGGTCATTATTCTAATTACCATCATTATCTAACATTCATAATCAGATGGCGCCCAAATATATGTATTTTCTTGTATCTTAAACCCTTATTTATTTTTTTACAATCTGAAGCTATTGGAAACAATACCGACCTGCAATTTAAATTTGTAAAAATAAGATCCCAAGCTGTGGCAATTTTGAGCATTACCGTAACGTAAGTATAAATATTTTGAAAATTTAAAATGTAATTTAGTCTGGGAAAATAACATTTGTTTCACTGCCGCCCAATTGCGGGGCTTTGTTTTTGTTCCGGGTTAAAAGCTTTGTTTCAAATTATAATTAGTGTTTTGCCAAATGATTAGCAAATTGAGAACATTTTTATTGCTACTAAAAAGTACTTTCATATTTATAGCGTTTGCAAAATCTGTACATCCTGATAATACAATTAAATTAAATTCGAAGCTTCCTACACACGAAGCTTCCTTTCGAGTCAATTTAATTGTATTATAACTACTTGACGACTTGACCCATTTTGAGCATGGATACATTTTTGGGAAAAAAGTCTATAAATCCTACATATATAATTCTCTAACTCTTGTGTATTTAGTGCAATTTTCGATAAGCAAATCACTTATAATATCATTAGTGCACTGATTTTTCCGGATTTATTTTTGAGTAACATCTGTGTTGAGTGTACTTATGTTGCAGAAATGGCACGAAAATAAAATTGACTTGACCCATTCTGAGCATGAATGATTAAAAAAAGATCTATAAATCCTACATATAATTCTTTACCTGTATTTGGTGCAATTTTTGATAAGCAAAATAAGTTATCACTTATGAAATATAAAACGTTTTAGTCTTTAGACCAACACGAATGACTTTCCTGAAAAGTTTCCTGTTAATATTTTTTTCAGCTAGCATACATACAACGCTATTAAGTTAAATTGCAATATGTGGAATTTTTCTGTTGCATTTGAAAATAATCGAGTCAAAGCATTTTGCACATATGGGCAACCGATGATACAGCACGCTCTTTTGTAGTATTTACATATACTGCATAGTAAATAAATAGTAGATAGGAATGTATATAAAAACTTCCAAAAGATTTTCTGGTTTCACATGACTACCATCCAAATTTGAGTTTTTGTATTGGTTATACGATTTTCGATACATAATATCTGCTCAGAGAGACATCATCTCCTAACTCCGAACTTGCAGTTCTTTCTATATAATATATTTTTGTTTTATATGGTCTCATATTATCCGGCTATATATTTGGTGTCGTGTCAGGTCAGGGCAAAATCGCGTCAAGTCCGGACATCGCTGTTTGTGATATCATATTGTGTCATATTGTGTCATCTCCAGATATATTTAAAATATAAAATAATGTACTTACCTTGCATAATTTATACACTCTTCGCTTTTCTTCAATATTCAGGCATATTTATTGTATAAAAAGCCACTATACTCGGCTTCACTTTTCAAACAGTTTATTAAATCAAAAAATGCGGAATGAAATTTTTTTATCAGGCTGTTTAACCGGTGATTCTACCCTTCGATAGCGTTGCTAGTTCTATGCAGCTGTTCATAACAATTCCACATATCGATAGTAATAATGGAGTTTTCTAGCTATTGATCAACGAAATATTTAATCATAGAATTGTTGAAGCTGATGGTGGTCTGCTGAATACTCCATTTTACTTAACTAGTCATTTTCGACATCTTCGATGGGAAGATAAGAAAGGGCAAAACACATCCTCACCTTGCAGCCTCACTTCTTCATTGGAAACGTAGTGATGGACCATTCCAAGATTTTGAATTTTACGCAAGAGGCATTGGTTAAAGTAATAGTGATAGCCAGTAATTTGTACACACGGAAACAGATTCTTCAAAGACTTTATGACCGCTTCTTCAAAGTCCATTTTGATCGTACGTGCTTTTTGAATAAAGTAAAGTAGTGTCTTATCAACCGTGCTTCCAATGTTAACGTGGATGGTGTAAATTTGAGTAAATTGTTTACTGCAACTTTTTAACGTTCCGTCCATAAAAAAGTTGTATGTTCCGCAATAGCTTTCTTTTCCTTTGCAGTAGAAAATAGTAGTATTCTATCTTCTACTCCATCAGCCAGAAGGAAACTGCTACCGTCTTTCATTTTTAAAATTTCTCCTGGAATGCTAATATCTTCTATACTTGCCTGTACTGGAGGAAGATTTAATGCGTTTTTTGGCTGCGCTGCATGGTTCGCTTTATAGAAAAAACGCTATCTAGAATATCTAAAACATATAGCTAAGTACATTCTTTTACATTTTAAATGTGTCCGGAGATTACTTTTAAGTGTGTCCGTACTTCCCACAAATTTGTATATTTTTCTGAATGCATTTTTTACTGCCATTTCATATAATTTTTGCATTGTTTTTTGTTCTTTTGTATGGATGGTAGACAAGGAGGCCATCTTTTATTGGGTATTGGGCCCGGTATTGGGTTCCCATTTAGACATTGGTTAGAGCCTTTACATTTTTCAATCCATTATACTTTTTTTTATATGGACTTCCTTTCCTGATACTTTTCCTTCTGCGCATTAAATCATCTTTTAGTAACTCTTGTTTGTACTCTATTTCCTTCAGTAGATAGAGTAGATTGTCAATTACTAATCGCATCCAATAAGCAAATTTATAATCACTTTTTTAAAAATTGTGCGCAATAAAGAGAATTTTTGAGTTGTTCAGTTTTCCATTTATATCCAGCAATATAATCAACAACTATTACAGGAGTAATTTTTATAACTAATAGTAATACGTTGACAATGATTGAAAAAGAGGAACTAGAATGGGATGTACGGACGATTAGCCGACAGGAGCGTTCAAGCCGCCTACAGCCTGGAACGATCATAATCCATAATCAGGCACTGCACAGAAATGTTCTTTCTAAAAGTAGTTTTCTAATACACTATTTAGATGTGGTATGGACAAGTTTTAATATTAAAAGGGGAATTTTAATGTTAAATAGCCAACTAGTTTATGGTATTCTGTCAAGATAATTTTATTTAATGATATTTTACGTATTTACATGGTTTATGCTTTATTGTGTGAACACTTTAACTATATGCGTCCATGGCTATCCTTTTGTAAGGTTTCTGACTAAACTAGACTAATTTTAGTAAATGAATTTCCAACAAGATGTTTTCACGCAGCACTTGTTGTATGAATGTCTCAGGAAACAATAGGAAAAAAATTGTGTTACAGAATATTAAGTCGCAAATCATATTTAATGAAGTTGTTTTCAAGCAAGATAATATTTTCCTTTCTTATAACGGAGATCTTTAGTAAGTATATTGATTTCTTTCCAAGTTGTAAATAGTGTAATTTCATTTTTTCCCTTTTTTTCTGATGGCTAACCAGTTATCTATTTATTCTTTTTTGGATGACACTTCCTTAAAGGGCCATTAATCATGTTTAAGATAAAACAATAACTTTCTGCGATATCTAATTTTGCAGAGTAGGGTTTCGTGTCGCTAAAAGTGTTTCCATGGGCTTTTTTATAAGTTTCTAATTATTTTGTTTCACATTACCAATAAATTAAAAGAACAATGAGTTTAGACAAGAATAAAGTTAAGTATGAAAATCAATGAAGGGAATCACAGTTATGTGTTCTTGCTTGATAATTTTTCACTTGTACTGTTGTACAACACAAGAGTATTATTAAGTATTATCAGAAATAAATGACACTGAAAAATTAATCTCATGCTCCTTAAGTTTATTATTTTCGGTTCAAACACCGCTACTTCAATTTTAAAATAATGTGCAAATAAAGTTCTGTAAAATCATTTATCTTCATGTTCTTCTCCATTAAATATAAAATTTTGTCGTCTCTATTATGTAGAGACAGGCAAAACCATTCACGTTTCCTATCAAACATCAATTATTAAATCTTGTGTAACTATTAGTGAACACTTTACAGTTCGATCATTCTGCACTCAGTTTTAATTACTACTATGTGTAATTGATATTCATTAGAGCAGAATTTAGCTTCAGGTTATTCCGACATGAAAACTCCCACATAAACTTTGTTTAAAAAACTTTCATCTCATAATTTTATAAAATAATACTTTCTAGGATGCTAATTAAAAATAGATTAAGATCATAAAATATCCGTAAGCTAACACATCATTTAATTTTATTACATGCTAATAGGATATTTTGAACCTTATTATATTTAAAAGTAATACAAAAAGTTGAAAAGGAAGTATTATGAATAAATTCTAGGGTTCAACATTCGAATTCACAACTTGCTTTTTCATTTTGTAAAGGGAATTAGGGTGGAAATAAAATGCCTTTTGGCATCTAATCAAATACCGCAAAGTCGGAAAAAAAATGTACCCAGCTTATACTTTCATGGATAGTGCGTTTGAGATAAAGAAAATATTCACACCAAAATTGAAAGTGAAAGATATACCAACATCTACATATTGCAAACAAGAGATCATAGGCACAAATAAGGGATGAGGTATTTGCAAAAAGCGGAAAAAAGCAACACAAATGGATCAAAATAAGGAATGCGAATATCAGAAAACCATTGACATTCAACAGCTACACAGAACACGATTGAACTATGTGAGCCGAGAAAGTTTTGCTGCTCGTCAAGAATTCTAAAAAAGAAGTCTAAGCTACCTGCGGAAATATGTATTGCAGTTTCTGCTACACTCTGTTTAACCTTACCTCGTTTTTACTGCACGAATGGATATTAATCTAATTACAACAATTCCGCACAAGATTAAATATTAAAGTGACATTGTAAATATTGGGTAGCGTGTGCAAAACTAGAGCGCCTAACGTTTCGTTAAACGTAAATCGTTGTCCGTAACACATCTAACAAGGAGAACATTATTTTGTTGCCGAATTTGTTTAATAGTCATGTATTTTCTAATATAACATTTTATACAAACAAATATTTTTGTACATGCTATACTTGTGATAGTATGTCTTGTAAAAGTGACTACCGAGATGATCATGTGCTTTAGGTCGTTTGTGCAAAGCAGTTTTGAATTAAATATACCTCCAGTAGCATACTATATGTAATAAATATTTGTTAAATGTGTTTTAAATATTAAATGCTGTTTTAATATCAAAAATGTTTATTAAATCTTAATATATAAAAATATGTATGATATTAGACAATTAATTTTTAAAAGTATATATTTAATATACATTTTATATACAAATAACACTTAACATAAAATTTACCATAATTAGAAATATTCACTAAATTTTTCATCTTGAGCAAACTATTTACATTTAAATTTTAATACTATATAAATATTTAGCATACATTTTCAAAAAAAGATTTCCAATTTAAGATATATTGTAACGTTCTTTTTAAAATAATAACAAAAATGCTGTTTAAATCGTCTATTCACAAAAGAGATATTATTTAAATACACTAATTAAAACACTATAATTATAAACTATTTAATGAACTTAAATGCTAGATATTTAAAAACTTAAAGTAAATTATAAAAGAACTAGTAATGTATTAACAATTATTAAACATTTATTTATTCACTAATATATTTGATTACTAATTACACAGAGCACACTTCGATACGCCGGCTAAAACACTAATCTCCTCTCTTCTATCCGAGATGTCGTTTTTATACCTCCATGTAGATATTCTAGTAATCACTCGAACATACCCGTATATCGAATACACTAAAAGGTTCTCGCAGGTGTATGACGCTGTCGCCCTGGAATGTTCTATCGCCTGTGCATGGGGGAAACCCCATTTGTTACAATATTATAAATATAAATTATATAAATATTACATAGCTCATCAATGTCATTTCAGGACCGGCGATAGACGAGTGGTGTCAGTGCATCATTCGTGTTCCAAAGGTCGTGGGTTCGAGTTCCACTTGGGGCAACGGAATTTTTCTAATTGGGATATTACGCCACCTCAACTATGGGTGTGTGTATTTGTGTTTCATGTTAGATTGGGGGACATACGACTTCAGCCGTGGGTTCCAGTGTAGTGTAGGCGTGAAATAAAAAAAATCGAATATGTCAAACATGTGTTAAGCCGTGAAAACCTCCGAAGACTTTATTTTCTTTTTACAAAACCTTTTTAAACGGTTTATAGTAAAAATATTTATAATTATATTTGTTAACTTGAGGCGTATAATCGAAATGTTGGAGACCTGAGCCCAGTCGACCTTAAACTGTTGGAATTACATCATTAGATCGCTTTGTAGGAAACTGCTTAATGTATCATCAGCCAAATTATATATTTATATAGAACGAATTTAGACTGAAACTACTTATGGTATCACTTATGACATGATTCAAAACATAGTTGCCAGATGGGCTCCTTAAGGTACCCTTGATGCCACTCTTAGTAATAATAATCCTTACTGTCGGACCTGAATTAACCCATCTTCAAAACGTTCTATTCATCACATATGCCTCAAATTTGGAAATAAGCAGCTCATTGTTTGCTCAGAAAAAGACGTAGAATTCAGGCTAGTCAGACAGGTTTAGGAAAGGCTTCAAAATATCATGTAATAGTAATTTTCATGAAGAAGTTTTAATAAAACGTTGGATGACAATAATTATGTTCATAATTTGCAGAAATGGGTGCGATGCCAGCAAATCTCTTGCAAATTTCCGGAGAACTGTCTTCGCCTCGCTTGATATTTGGTGAAGGTTATTAACAGTTTCCCAATTTCAACTACAAATACTATTTTATTATTTTTCCTCTACATGTAGTACCATTGTGTTTGCTATTTGGTTGATGTGGGACGACTCTTTCTACTAGTATGTCAAATTTAAAGAATTCCATTACTTCCAAGACTGTATTTCTCAGTTTATAAAACACGAGTGGAACAATGACGTATGTGAGGTTCAATCAGTAACTTTTCAAAAAAAAATTTCCTATCCATTGTTACAGTAATTCGACAGATATCGATGAATGATAGCAAAGTATACTGTGCGCCTTGCAAAACGCTGTCTCTGTTCCGGAGGATTGTCATCGCCTTGTTTGATATTTGGTAAAGATTTACTAGTACTTTACCAATTATAACTATGAATAATGTTGTGTTTGCTGTGTTCATGAAGAATTTCAAGAATGTACCCTACAGTTTATAAACTGCACATGTAGTACTATTCTTCATATGAGGGTATGTTTATGATTATTGGTTCTAGTTTATCAACTGAATATCTGTACTTTTTAAGTCGAAGTATCAGAGGGGCGAACTCGGTTTCTATTGCTATGCTTTTATGATCGACCCAACAGGAATTTAATTGGATTTGGGGGAACTTCACTCTAGTAGTAATTTTTAACATGCAAGTCATCGTACTGTTGTGATATTTCTTAACGTCGGGGTCGCCAGTAGTGTGATAAGACTGTTTATATGGGTCTTGTACACAATCTTAGAAGTTATATATTTTAGAAGGTAATAAAAGACGTATATCTTGTATGAGATATTTATTTATTCTTGTTGTTGATTATTGTTGCTATGGCAATATCCCCATCATTCAATGCCTCTCTGATGGATATGTATGAAATGATCTGTATTTAATATGTAAATAGCAAGAGATCATTACAGTACTGACACAGGGTAATGCAAGGTAAGTGTTAGTAATGGTGTAAAAGAGAATGTTGTAAGTCATGGACAGTATTAATTGGTAATATGTAAGATCTAAATAACCCCACCCCCAAGAAAAATCGTCAACAGTAAAATCTCTTGACTTGTAGAACCAGAAATTAAATCGTAGAATTAACTAGGCTATATTATAAACCCAAAAACGTGATCGCCATTGGACTATCTACAACAAAAAGTGATATAATTTCGTTGTTGTGAAAAATTGTACTCACGTTACATCCTGGCATAATTGGCAATAAAAAATGTCCAAAGGCCTGTAAATGCTCTCATTATTACAGCAGTGTCGGTGTTTCTCCTGGACTTGGTTACAGAGATATGGTTGTTATATATTTAAATATGAAATAAGATAATATTGTTTCGACAGCTAAGCTGTCATTATCAAAGGCAATATAAATATAAACAAACACGTCGCTAAGGTAAATACAAAAAAATAGATAACTAGATAAAAACAATAGGAATTAAATATGTAATACTTCTAGTAATGGAGAATTACTGAGCTCAATCTGTTCATTCATTAAAAGGTACCCTGAG
Source organism: Agrypnus murinus (assembly GCA_929113105.1). NCBI lineage: Eukaryota > Metazoa > Arthropoda > Insecta > Coleoptera > Elateridae > Agrypnus > Agrypnus murinus. Next base: position 106,793,687 of record OV816024.1, read on the forward strand.
TTTATGTTTGTATATCCTAAAAGCTTCTAAAATGTCTAATTTGCGTTTGTTATTACAAAAATGTAGAAATTTAATATTGTTTTTAGGAGTCATTGTGTGATTTTGTTCTAAAAGGTGTTTGGCATAATTAGATTTTTCAGAATATTTATTTCAGTAACAACGTACGTGTTCTTTACATTTTATCTCAAAACTTCGAAGTGTTTGCTCAATACATACCTATCTACTAAATGAACAATTCAAACGGTAAATGCCCGATTTCATTTTATCGTGTGTTCTGTTTTTAGTATTAAATAAAAACAAAAAAGTGTTAGATTGGTTTTAAAGGCTATTTTATAATTATTGGTTTTTATTAGTATATGTGCCTTACCCCTGTACCTTATGTGCAACTTTTTCAGATACTTTACAAAAATATGGTATAGATATGTAATTTGTGTCTTCTGTTTTTATATCTAAAATTAAATTAGAGATCTTTGTGTATATTTTGACGAAATACGATAATTTCGTGGACAAGTTGGCAAGATTTTATTTAATGCCATAAATCTTTAGGTTTTATACATACGTAGAAATTGTAAGTTGTTTAAGAAACATTAAATTTTATTATGATTATATTTTGCTTTTGTAAGGTCAAAATTGGTGTTTTTCTTATTTGGTACCCAGTATACAATTTCTCTGACAGAAGGGTAAACGTTTCTACTACCTCCTCTTTTAACCTGGTAAAAGTTAACCCAATAGGAGCAGTGACTTCAAACAAGGTGGAAGTCGTGACAGTTCGTAGATGGGTAGTTAGTTCCAATACTCATTACCAATGATCTTGTTTCCAAAGCGTTCAAAGAAGTTATCTCCCGTAGTTCCATGCTGTCTGGGTATGCCAATCGCATGTGCTAGTGGAGAACGTCAGAGTTCCTATGAACTACAAAGATGTGTGCGTGCAAAATCGTTGGGTTAATTACCCGTAAGTGGCCTTTTCAGTGTTATTAATGGAATAAAGGGTTATTATGCGTACAAATAATAAAGTAGTATGATGATTTGGAAACAGCAGTTTGAGATTATTTCAGATGATTAAAGACTCGCTACATTCTTTTTGAACATTTCTTGGGCAGTACTACACCAGTTCGTGGCTAAGGTGACGATCACCAGATGAGTGGCAGATTTAAATATTTTCGTTCTTGATAACCTTTGTGATCTAAAAAGCTGCTGGCTACCTTAAGTATATTTAACAAAAAGGTTCAGTACTGAACGTCTCGAAAATACAGCCATTGTGACAAAAAAAGGTTATGCTATTTTGACTCCGGACTTTGTTCTATCCAGAATGATTATTATCAAAGTATAACTTCTTGTTTGTCTTAGTAATTTATTTTAAACTGTAGTTTTGTAACCATATATTTCCTAACAGCAGAAATGTTAAAAATGCCGCAATGGCGGATTCCGGACTTCCGATCTATTTTTTGAATTGTTAACGTTGTTAATCAGCGGGGTGGATATACTCTAAAAACTCATGATGAGCAATAATTTGTTTATAAAATGCTTACATTTTGTTTCCATTTCTGCTAGTCAATCTCTAATAATTGCAGTGCAATTTACCGCGTGTCCATTTTGTACTCCGTTCTACGATTATAAGTTTATCGTTACACAGATGAAAAATTCAATTGGAAGAAAGTTAATGAGATTAAAAGTTAGTGGCACATATACAGGGTGTCTCAAAAAATGCGACGAATATTAAATGGGCACCCAGTATATTCGTTCTTTTTATGTTAAACAAGGCCTTTTTTGGGAAAATTTAGTAGTACCAGCCAATTATATTCTGATGATGATTCTAAAAATGAATAATTTTAGTTTTCATTGAGTGATAACTTTTTTTAATAAATAAGACACGCAATATACTAATTACAGCTGTTTGTGTTGGTTTCTGGAATTAAATTCTAAAAAATGAAATAAGTTTCTGCATCAGCATAAATATGAAATTAACCTACATAGCAATTAGTCCTGCAAACATTTTACCATAAGAAGAAAACATTGGATTATGACTAAAGAGAAAATCGAAAGCGCCAACAATGACTGTAAATTGAGTCCCCCGAAGCTTTTTAAACCATTCAAGCTTAAACTATTCATAAAATAAAAAATCCAAATAAATCTAGGCTTTCCCCATTTTTGAAACACCACATATTTTATTCATTGTGTTATTATCGGATTACAAACCACATACACATACATTTCGAATTCGAATGAAGAAAATAATCTGCATGGAAGACTCTAGAAAATGAGTTGTTTTATTTTCAGCCTATTTAATATTCTGTAGTTAAAGAATTACCTGAAATTGAACTTTTTCAATGATCAGTACAGATTATGGGGTCAAATTTAATATTCTGCTAGTGTGCCTGAAATACGTCCTGAATAAACAATTTGTTGAGAATTACAAAAACACGAACTAACCGTTCGTGTGGTTCTGCTGTTCGACGAATCACGATTTCATGAGAATTCTTTTAACAATTTTACCTATTTAATTCAAGAACTTAGACAGAAAGGAATATTATGCACACCTCATAAGAATTTACAACAAATTTGTAATTCATATACATAGGTAGCTTTGTTTCTGATTCTGTTTCTCTTTTTTTCCTTAACCCAAGCATTTATCAATTCTTTAATTTATGATAGATGACTAGATTAAATTATGTGATATCTGTGAATATATCGGGTAGCAATTTAATATATATATATAAGAATGTTTGTAATAGAAGTTTAAAAATTGGTTAGTATTTCTGTTGAAGTTTCTGCACTCTTTTACATCTGTCTTAAGGTCATTTTTACTTGTTAAAGGAAGAAACAAATATTTTTTATGCTAAGTTGTGCGTTTTAAACCTGTTCTTAAACCTTCTTGCAAAGCACTCTATAAATATTTATTGGCCTAAATTCCTTCCAAAAAACGAATTAAGTAATGGATGTTATCCCTAGCTTTTTCTGGCTAACAGTTGAAGTGTTGTATCATGAAAAGTATTTGATTTTACGAATCCAATACACAATCAGCATAGTAAACATTCTGAACACGTATGAGGTTCAACCCTGCCTATACGGGTTGCATGCATACTACACAGACGCCCTATCGAACCGAAAATCCTATAAGCCAACTCTTTGTTTCCATGTTAAAAAGATATGCGGAAAATGTTGATATCTGACATTTTTCCGTAGAAAAGTATTTCCAGTGAACTAACCGGTAAGCTTAGACTTTGCAATGACGACGTAATGTTGCCTCATGTTTCGTCATTGCTACTTTTATGCCACATTGTCTGGGCCATGATCTCGTCTACGTGATTAGACTGCTAGTAAGGAAAGGTACTTTTCTATCTGTTCATCTTTCTTAGAGTATGTCAAATTGCAACGCAACTAGTAGTTCTGAGGTAGAGTTAACTTGTATATCAGAATTTTAACATAAAAATAACAAAAAAAATTAGCATAAAAACTTTGAATTTACAGTAAAGCAATAGTATACTGTGTAAGTATAGTATGTGCTTATGAATATTAATCATACGTGTGCAGTTTGAATAACTAAGAGGCTTCTAGTAAAAAGTAATTAAGAATAATTACGTACGAGTATTTAAAGCAGATACGTATTTAGAAAAAGAACTGATTATGATAAGCATGCATATTATAATGCAATTAAATTATCTTTTTTATATACCTAAAGCTAGAGTCTACCTTTTTGTACATACAAGGGTATGATTATAAAATTTTAATTTTATAACAAAAAGACAGTGTCATAAATATGTAAAGGTTTATTATCCTCCATAGCAAGCTTTTTTATTTTAAATACTTTTTTAATTTTAAAGTTAGGTAAACGCTAATATTTATGTTATGCGATATTTGTATCACATCAGTGGCGTACGGTGAGAATTTAAGCTAGGGAAGTACCCACGATTTTAATTTAATATATCTTGGTACAGGCGCGGATTCACGGGGGGGGGTTTAGAAATAAGGAATATAGGATAGAAACAAATAATGTTTGTTTAATTACACAGCCACACAAAAAAAATCCGAATCCGGGGTCAGAATCACCGATTTACCTCAGGTTTTGTACATAACCATTAAATTAATAAATATATATACTTAGAACTTTCATAAAAAACAACAGTAAAAGCCATTTTTATAGAAATGAATTTTAATGTAATGTATCATTTGTAATGCGAAACACACGGAAAATATGTATACAACGGTAGCCAGTATTGGCTCAATATTGGCGGCCGTTGTACGGCAATCTGCATTAGTTCCATATTGGCTGAACATATTTTCCGTGTTTCGCATTATAATTGATACATTACATTAAAATTTATTTCTATAAAAATGGCTTTTACTGTTGTTTTTTATGAAAGTTCTAAGTATATATATTTATGAATTTAATAAATTGATTAATAATATTGTAAATTGAATTTTACCGTTTGGTTGAACCTGGTCGGTACAGTAGGCAGTCAGGCTTCCGGTAAGGTATTCTACTAGCCGCTAGCGTCACTTGTTCACTGCAACATGCCATGTTATTAGTAATGCGTAATAATGGTGTTCATAGTTATTTTGTCTGTATAAGTGTGTGTAATAATTAGTTACATTATAAGCGTAATGATAACAGTATATTACATTAGTTTCTTTATAAGAGGAAATTTTTATCGAACTAAAAAGGTAAGTAACCTATCTTTATATATATAAACACATGACGGCATAACCTTCACGTGTCTTTTACAAATATTTATTTGTGCAAACTCTTTGATATTACTGTAATTTACATTTAGAAATTGACTTTTAAGCTAAGTATCTCAGAATTACTAAAAATGCACGTAAACCCTTTTACTTCTAAATCCCTCATTTTATATTAATGTTTAAATGTAAGTATTTATTCTTATGGTTTCCTGGTTAAATAGAGTAGCCCTTTGCCAGAAAACAATACTAATATAAATTTTAGTTATTTGCAAAATAAAGCAATGTTTCTTTGTATATAAAAATTAATAAAGGCGTTTATTATTATTACATAATACAGTGGCGTCGTAAGGGGGGTGGTTAACGGGCTGGACCTCCCGATTCTTTTTTATTATCAAAATCTAGGATATGTGAAAATCTAAGCAGTATTTTGATTCGGAATTTTTATAGAGTAGCTCCCCCCCGAAAAAATCCTAAATACGCTACTAACATAATACATACTATATATTTACATTTTTTAGATGCCTCGCCGATGTGTTGCGCCTAGATGTAAGTCTAATTATGACAGTCAGTTAAAAAATGAAAAAGTCAGGCAGTAACAACAAAAACCAAAACAACAGAACCTTGTGGATGCGAAGCGGACATCTGCATCTTCAGCTGTATGTACCTATCAGTACAAGTAGTGGATTGTTAAAATTAGAAATTGGTAAGATTCAAATTACAATTTTTTTCATACATCATGCACTGTGGTCGTGGTGTATTAACCACAAGCATTATTTATTATAAGGGATTTTATAGATTAATAAAGTTAGTATTTTTTTATATAAGAATGAATTTTAAAATTAAAAAAATCACTTCTCTGGTTATACAGGGTGTCCCAAAATGCTGTTTACACGCAATATCTCCCTTATTTGAAAAGATAATGAAATCAACCAAATACTATTGTGAATGCCTCAAAATGGACCTTCAAAAAACATCCTTAAACGCTGGTTACATAGTGCAACGTTTAAGAGATCATGCCAAAATGATTAATTTTTCAAATTGCACCTTCTGTTTATTTTTCACAGAAATGTATTCTTCACTTTATTCTGCATATGGTAGTATGCCTTACTTAATTGTCTAATGTGCATTTAGGGGTTTTAAAAAATATTTGTTATAAATTGAATTTATCTTAAACTTAAAGCAAATGCTCAAAATACCCTCCTGTGGACTCTACATGGGCTTTAAAGTGCCTCAGGAGTTCCCTTGTAGACACGGCTCTAATCATAATATTTTTTGAATAAATAATTTAGTTAGTGAATATGAAGTGTACAATTTATAAAAAAATACTTTTTCAACCCTTAAATGCACATTAGATAATTAAGTAAGGCATACTACCATATGCAGAATGAAGTGAAGAATACATTTCCGTGAAAAAAAACATAGGGTGCAATTTGAAAAATTAATCATGTTGGCATGATCTCTTAAACGTTGCTATGCAACCAGCGTTTAAGGATGTTTTTTGGAGGTCCATTTTGAGTCATTCACAATAGTTTTTGGTTGATTTCTTTATCTTCTCAAATAAGGGAGATCTTGCGTGTAAACAGCATTTTGGGACACCCTGTATATATTTATAGATAATCCAAACTGTTGTTGCTTGAATCATGATAGTATGTTTAAATTCTTATAAGAATTATTCTTTTTCAAGCGAATTAAATTTTTTCGTTCTTCCTACCCTGGCTTTCACCTCAATCTGACTGTACCCCGTTTTCCATTTGCTTTGTGCTCGATCCTTTAAATTAAGATGTGAAATTTCTTTAAGAAATCTGGATTTCTGGAAGGAAATTTTTTGTTACGAAATTTATTGTCTCCTTCGTTATACATCACAAATCTTATTTATTAATCTTTATTTTGTTTTTTTCGTGTAGGAGATGATTCTTATGTAATTATTTCCTGAGTGTATTATGTTGTCTTGGGAGTTAATTACATTTTTTTGTCAACAAAATGTTCAATAACTAACAATATTCGTAATCTTATTTTGTTATCTTTTACATTTTGTCATTCATTTTTATAAATCGTAAATATTTATTTTACTTGTTTGTCAATTTTATTTTTTTTTAGATTCCTACAAGCCTTTAGAAAAGAATGTGGTACAAGAATATTCATAAAGGAATTTTTAATTGAATATTTACATAATTTGATAATACTTTAATTAGATGGTATGACATTAATGGCTGTTTTTAAATCAAATTGATATATCCTTTTTACATTTTAATTAATGACTTATATTTATTCATACAATCTCAATGCTGAATAAATTATCACTACAGTACCTATTATAATGTATTTGTTAATTAGTATCTATATGACTAATAATGTATTATATTATTAATTGTTACAAGACCTTTGTTTATTAAACACAATAAAATTTTGAATCTAGGTATTCTTTTCTGTGTGTAATTAGCCAATCTTAACTCAATAATGTTAATATGTTGGTAAAACGGGTCTCATACTGGCACAGTATGGATGGATATCGTTGGATATGGTTGCACACCGGTACATAATAATCATCGTTATTATATTTTTTAATTATATTATATTATACACTGAGAAAAATGGTTCGTAAAAGTTATGTCCCCGTCGTCATATTAGCGCTCTTGATCTACAATTTTTAAACTAATAGATTTTTCGAACTATGTTTCTCAGTGTACAATATAATATAATTAAAAGATATAATAATGATCATTATTATACACCGGTATGCTACCGATATACAGCCAATGTTGTCCCAGTATAAAACCAGAGTTATACCAACATATCAACAACATTGGGCCAATCTTGGTTAGGTAAAATGGTCCAAGTACTTGCCAGTGTTATCATTTCGACACTGGCCCAATATTGGCTGCCAATATCGGCTATGTAAAATGGCCCAAGTACTTACCGGTGTTATCATTTCTGCACTGTCCCAATATTGGTTGCCAGGATTGGTAATAACGGTGCCAATATTGACCCAATATTGGTCCGTTTGTTCAACATCGGCAAATTCTATATGGGTATATATTATCTACGATCACCATAGAAAGGTACACATTCCGCACAATCTAGTAACCGGGAAAATGACTAATTGCACACAATCTCTAAACTGAACGGTAATGACCGTGAGAAATGATTTCTCTCTATCAGTAGTTTTATTAAAACGCCATAGATGTCAGCACTTGCAATATTATAATATTATTAATTATTTGAAATATAAAATGTTATAAATTTTAAATAAAGGTTCATTTATTTTGTCTAATTATTGTTTTACATTAATAGCTATTTGCTTATTTAGTGCGCGATATGCAACTTTGGCGGTAACAATAGGAGTAGCCTAGTCAAAATCTCATTCGAGACCACCAAAGTCATTTCGAGATATGTTTTAGATTTGATTAAGCTGATTACAGCCTAAATATCTACCAATAAAGCATGTTCCGTTTAATAATTTATGGTAACGCTTATGGTAAATTACTATATAATGTAGCATTTTTTTGTAGCCAATAGATGGCGCTCGCAAATTTGTCAGTATAGAGTAACTGCATCTAATTAATCAGGACATGCTTGCCAGAGTACCACATATCGCCGCGCCGCTATATTGGGGCAACAGAAGCGCGAAATTGTTCGTTATTTTTGTCTGTACCGAATGAATCAAATCCACGTATAGTTTAAAACTTTTTTCTACATAATTCTCATTTTGAAAGCTTAAACTCTAACGTATAATTTAATTTCTTTATTATTAGAGATAACGCTTTCTCTGTTCTAGAATGGCAGCGGTCTGCGGTACTCTGATCTGCATGACAGTTTTTATAAGAATTTCCGCACCGAATAAGTAATAAGTGAATTATTGTAAATTACTGTATTTATTTACAACGACGAATTACTTTCCACATTTTCCGCAGCAAGCGTCGTTAAAACCGCGAGTCGAGTTGCTATGATATTGGTTTCGATTACCGTATAATACAAATACATTACCAAATTTCTTTATCTGTGTTAAAGTAGGAATTTAAAGCAAAATGGGATCTCAAAGCAAGGAACGTATAATGTGGAAGCTAATAATAAATACATGTAGGTTTTCAAATATCAGTAATTATGAGTATGTTTGTATTGTACAAACGATTTTCTTGAGTTTATTTGGAGAGTAGTAAGTAAAGATAAAATAAAATATACAGAGTGTTGCATTTAAAAAATTATAAGTTTTTATTGTATTCTAACTTTGCGATGGTCATTTATTTTGTCTGATGGCAAATTTTGGCGAGATGGGTGCTCCCAAATATACAGAAAAACCCTGTACGCTTCTTAATAGTTGCACTAAAACTGCACCTGCGCATGAGTTATAATTAAACCAACCATATATATACAGTGAGTTGCACATATTTTATATACAATGCGTTACACTTGACTTTGCCCGCGTTTACGGATCCCATGCTCGTCGCTACTGTGATGTTTTGACCTTATTATTAATTTAAATAATAAAACGTAATTTTCTTTACTATTTAAATAGCTTTTATTATTTTTAATAACTTATTTTCTCACCCTTTAACGTATTACAAAATGTATGTATAATACTTATGTACTAAAACCATTTACCTCCACCTCCTGCGCATGAGTTATAAATAGTGTTGTAAATGAAAGAAGTTCTAAAAATGCTGATGACGTCACAAACGAGCATAAACAAAAACATTAAAAAACCAGAATAAAACCGAAACTAAACGATCTTAAACCGCGTCCCCACGCAAAATGTACACGTATTTCTCGCAGCTCCTGTCGGTGTCGGGTGTTCAAAAGACAGGCATTTTATAAGCATAGTTTGCATAATTTATGCCTTTGAAAGCATCATTGACAGGAAATTTTAAGCACCTGTTTTGTTTTTTGTTCTAGTTATATACAAACTTTTTATTTAAATTTGTTATATTTTGTTTATATAAACAGTGACAAATGTTTGTAAGGTTTTTTAACATGTATTACTTGTGCATGCGGGGGTTGGGTACTGGACACCAGGCGTGGACACTACGTCGACTGGCGGTTTTGGACACTTTGTCAATCGCGGAGTCTACGCCGACCGAACGCAATGGACATCTTGCGCGGTCAGCGTATTATCCACAGTCGATAAAGTGTTCAGTAGCAAAATTTATTTTTAAGGGTCGGCGAAGTGTCCGCGATCAGCATTGTGTCCGGTAGCTGTAAAGATGCATACCTGAGCTTCTAATCTAAATATAATTGGACGTATTCACATGCCATAGTTAAAGGCGTCTCAAACTAAAGTTCTAATTAAAATTAACAAAAAAGATAGCTTTACCTTATTCTAATAGGTGGAAAAAGATAAGAATGGGTCATGGCAATTAAACACATTAATTAACTTAATGTGAGATTTAAATATGGCCCAATGAGTTTAATATTTTCCAATTTTCTATTATTGCATTACTTTTCAACACATTACCTTACAACAGTCAAATTAACTACAACTACTAGCATTATAAATGAGAAGAGGAAAATTGGAGAACATTCGAGCATTTTCAGAATTTTGAGAAATTTCAAGAACTTTTGAAATTATCTTTATTTTGGGCATATCTTTGCAAGTTAAAGGTATGTTCTCCAATCCTGCTTACTTTTGAGGGTTTATTCTCGTTTTTTCTCGTCTGTGCTCCGGGAACATTCTCCAAAATAAATGCTCGAACATTCTCCAACACTAATTATAAATAAACAAAATATGTATGTACAGTGTGTTTCATATGTTTTATTTACAGTACATTGCATAATGAAATGCTAGAAAGAATAGTTTTAACAAAAAGGGCTAATGTACAAATCAAATTTAATGGTAAATAACGAATAATTCAACAAATTGAACGCAGCTCAAGATAACGGTAGATAAAAACACAAAGAAGAACCAGTGCAACAAAAATAAATTCATTTCAGATTCATACCAGATATCCTTATTAGTATGTTCAAATGTATATAATATATTCTACGTGCACACTATTCATGCTAATATTCTTGGAAGCCCAAACAATATAAAAATTTAAATCACAAAGTGATCTATATTTTAGGAAAACTCCCATGAGTCAAATCTAAGCTCACGTACATACATATGATATCACTGATGGCATGATAGTTATCTGTTCTACACTATAAGAATTTTATGCAAATGATGGTTACTGGAAACAAACAGTAAAGTAACTCTTTGGCATTGAAAATGCTAAAATGGATATGCGTATTACATATAAATGGACGGTTTTTAGAATTACTCTTTGTTTAAATTTAGATCTACCAGCAATGCAGCTTTTTGTACTTCTAACATATAAAGTTCATTTAAACTTTGCTTACTATAACTTCATATGATAAAATATAGTCGATAAAGTTAAAAATTATGTTTTGATTAATAGATGTTTTAATAAGACGCTATATACAAAGTCAATAAGTGAGTTGCTCTTAGATTATGAGCGCTGTAACTTATGAATATTGAATTTCGGTGAAATCGTCTAATTTTTACATAAATTATAAATAACAACCTCCTGATTAGAAAGTCTCCGAAGACCAAGTTCTGTAATGGACATTTTTTGAGTTATAGCTTGTCTAAGTTGCAGCACGCAAGCACTACCAGGAATTTTGAAAACCTTTCGAACATTCACTAGACAAAAAAAATACTAATCCAAGTATAATTTTTAATAACTTTATCAACTATAATAATATTAACTTATTACAAGGGAGGTTCAAATGAGATCTTATATGGATGCGTTATTATTATAGTACATATAGTTTGATTATTTAGCTGATTTTCATATTTCACTATGCATTCATATCAGCACAATTGATAACAATTTACACACCATTACAAATAAACATTTTTAAACACCCATGTTTTCTTTGTACCGTATTTTAAATGTATTTACAAAATGATAAGCCTTTCCTTGCTGTTTTCCCTTTAATACCCTACGATCAATAGACATACCTTTAACGGATTTATTTTCTGTGCTATTATTATTAATACAACACTTTTTAATGCATGAAATAAAATATATTTAATTTGAGGATTTATACATCCGGATATGATTATGATTTTTAATGAAGGAAATTGAAGACACTGTATTTGTAATATCAAATAAATACAAAGAAAATAATTAAATGAATCACTTCAGAATCTTTCACAGTACAGGATTATTCATTATATTTTGATCACCTCTTTATCTTTATTATTGTTGTGGAGATAAAAAAAGAGTTTTCTATAAATTGTATTGTTTTACCTGTATTTCTTTAGGTGAACTATGCTTGTCAAAATGTGATTAAACTGAAAATAACAAGGTAGGATATGGAAACAATTAGTTAATTTTTTATTGGCATTTCTTTAATCAAAATAGGTTAATTGGGACGTGCCAAAGATGAATCTGCATTCTAGCGGAATATTATTGAATCTAATTATGCAGCAGGCTAATTGCCACATACTAAATGTTGCAGCCTAATTTATGTATTATATTTTCTTTCATTATTGTTGTTAAAGAGGCCAGTAAAATAGAATCCGTTGGTGGAAATAAATGTTGGAAAGCGGAAGATCGTTTCGATTGCTTCATTTGACGTCAAATATAAGTATCCTAGGTTTGCACGGTTCCTCGACGCGAGCTTACCTGAGGGCATCAAAAGAACCACGAAATCTTCGGATCTTTTTTAGATTATAACTTTAAAGCAGTGCTTTCCAACGAAAACTTCACTATTACAAGAATTAAAGAGCATTAGATTCTGCGTCGGAGGAATATCCAACACGTTGGATTCATTCTGATTGTTAATATAAGTAGAGAAATACCTAAGCTTTGATATTGTAAAGGTTGCCAGATCAAACTACTAGCCATTTCTTTGTCATCCCCCATCACAGCGATTGGAATCAATCCATATGAAGTACTGCAGTACTGATCGCGCGACCGCTTCGAAAAAAAAATTTTTTTGTCTGTTATCACAACTAAGTATTGGTAGATCAAAACCACTGTTATTTTTTTTAATTCCTTTTGATTGAAATATGGTAGCCATATTTGTTTCGTGGTGTACGCAGTTTTTTGATCTAAACGTTAATCTTGATATTACGTATCATAACGAGAACTTAAAAAGCCCATAAATACCAAAATAGAATAGTTTCAGAGTTAAAATATTTTATACATAAACTACCTCTAACTATGTACTTTTAAAAAGAAAATCAGCCCTAAGGCTTCATCTTCATCTGAATATTTGAAATCCTCCCTCCCCTAAAAAGCGGATATTTTTGTAAAAACGTTGTTAAACTTTGGAGTTAAATTGCACCCATAAGTAAGCATTCTACGAAAATTATGTTTAGATTAAAAGATGTAATCCGACATGTGATCAATACAATGGTTTCTACCGCTTGTCTCTAGGACCACCCCTTCTTGAGATATCAAGATTTACGTTTACATCAAAAAACTGCAAGAAACGTCGTGCACTACGAAAAATATGGCTGCCATATTTCAATCAATAGGAATAAAAATAAAATAACAGCGGTTTTGATCTACCAATACTTAGATGTGATAACACACAACAAATTCTTTTTTCGAAATAATCGAGTGACCAGTATTGCAGCACTTCATATGAATCGATCCCAATTGCTGTGATGGGGGATGACAAAGAAATGGCCATTAGTTTAATCCGGCAACCTCTATAATATCAAAGCTTAGGTATTTCTCGACTTATATTAATAGTCAGAATGAGTCCAACTGGTTTTTTTATACGGATAGCCTCTGGGTGTCCGGTCTGTCGGAAAGTCGGAAATTTCTAAAATTGTCGTTTTTCGACCGTCGATTTCGACCATACCACTGGACCCAATTTAAAGTGTTGGATACTCATCCGACGCAGAATTTAATGCTTTGTTATAGTAAAGTTTTCGTTGAAGTTATAAGCGAAAAACTAAAAAAGGTCCGAAGATTTCGTATTTCTTTTGATGCCCTCAGGTAAGCTCGCGTTGAGGGACCGTGCAAACGTAGGATACTTATATTTGATGTGAACTGAAGCGATCGAAGCGATCTCCTGCTTTCCAACATTTATTTCCACCAACGGTCCCATTCGGGTCTAATTTTACTGGCCTAAATGCTAAATCCTAATTTATGTATTTTATTTTTCTTTCATTACCGTTCATTACCGAAAGGTACCCTCTTTATAGTTGCTATGTATGCGACGATCGTTATTATTTCTCCGAAGTCGCCTTTGGATAAATTATTATAAATTCAGATATACAAAAACAAAATTGAACAAACTGACGGGTAAAAAACCCTATTCTCAAATACCTAAGAAAAACAGAACTCTGGGTGTTATTTGGACGACAAGTGTTAGTGGAAGTCTCCCCTATAAGAACTAAAGACCCAGGCCAAAGAGATTCATAAATCCCCCGGACCACATCCTATGGAAACAGTTCATTTAATTAGTCAGGTAGGTGAAGAAACCCATCAGTTTAATTACTCTTCAAGGTCCTTCTAAATTTTACTCTTTTTTTGTTGTTCAAACACTAAAGTATGCGCTTTATTGGTTGCACGTATGATCTCCTACCGCATATCGACGTTATTTTGATTAATTTTGTCGTTGTACAACATATTTATCTATATTTATATACAGGGTTAGTTAAAAATATGGAGACGGCGATTTATTGTTGTGAATATACATTTTAGCATATATTTATTAGCCACATTAGCTATATTTATAAGCGCATCTCAATAGTGAGGCTGCAAAAATAATTCAGTTCACCCACATTTTGAAAATCAAAACCTAATGCAGTACTGTTCTTTGGATAGTTTTTTTTTGTATAAGTATTACTAATATACTTGTACCACTACATTATATGTATAGAATAGAGGAGAAGAGCTACTACTTGAAAATGCAATAATATGTAGGTGTTCCATTTAAGAAATATATATGTATATTATACATCACGTGTTATTTTTATGAAATTAAAAATATATATGTACAACAATGTAACTTGTATAAAAAACGTCTTTTTATCTCCAACAGTAACAAGTATAAAAGGGTGGTGAAAATGTTATGAATACCGTCTACACTTCGATTCAATTTTTACAGTGTGTAACATGTATACTACAAGTAACATGTATAAGTAACATGTATACTACAAGTAACATGTATAAGTAACATGTATAAGTAACATGTATAAGTAACATGTATAAGTTCAAATGCAAGTTTTAGAAGAAAAAGCTTTTAGTATTTATTTGGGAACAAAATGTAGTGCTTTATAGGTTTGCCTGTTTGAAAACTCCTAATAATTTTAAGTGGATCTCTATATTATTAATTATAATCATTTTCTGCAAAAAAGGAAACGGTATTTCCTATATTAGTTCCCGACTAAGTTAGAATCTTTGCATCATTACTGATCAAACTCAGGCAATTGATTTTCAGTTGATATATTTAAAAACTAACTTACCTTAGTGTAAGCTACCAACGTGATACACAGGTCCACGAAGAAAGTTTAGCAGTTCATAGGTGAGGTACCATACTATACGTTTTTTGGAATTTTTAGTAATGTAGTATGTAGAGCCTCGTTATTTGTAAAAAAATGTTTATGATTGTTGTGTAAACAATTACTTTATATATAAGAATGTGATAACGAATTTATAATTAATTAATACTAATACAAACAGCTTGCGGAGATAATTGCGAAATATTGTTTACATTTACTGGTTCAGGTACTACAATATTACAAATATTTAACTACTCAGGCACATTAAACGCACCACACACTGGACTCCGGGTTCAGGCTACCCCAACGTGAGCCGCGTTATGGCCCGGATTCTGGCCCGCGTTCTGAACCGGGAATGATGTAATGTTTAAATTTTCTGTAATTTATTACATATAACAACTTGCGCTTCGAGTATTGCATTTCTTTAAAACATGTTTATCAAAAGGAAAGAAATCATTATTGAGTTCATGATGAAATGTCTACTGAAATCTCTTTCTTTAATTAGAAGTATTTCGAAATAGCAATTAACAAAATCATTCATAAACGTGATAACATTGACATTCATCGGTGGAATTAAAAATAAACCCTTTAAAGAGGAAAAAATAAGAAACGAAAACTCTGGGTTTTAGTAATTTAATTCCCAATTTAGTTAAAAAATGGATATAATTAACAATGTACGATGATTTACCATATAGGTAAAATTATCTAAAACATTGTTAATACTAGTAATCCCAGATGTATTTTTGTCTAAATAAAAATTTACAGTTGACAAGTGGTTTATTTTCACAGTTGCAGTTTGTAATTTTTAATGTTGAACTTTAAAGAAAAGCGGAGTTGAAAGATATCCTCTAATAACAAACCAATAAGGTTATTTTATTTGTAATGAAAGATTTTAAAAGTATAGTTTCATATATACAACGCATTTTATTTTTATTTTAATAGAATAAGTTTTTTTATTATTTTAGAATACCTCTAATTAAACAAATATATTAGTAGAGACATGAAGCCAATAACCTTTACTAAATTGTAATAGATAGTCAATTCGACACTTTTTTGTAAGCAAATGTAATAAAATGCATAAGTAAAATACAGTTTGTTTTATAGGAAAGATATGCAAAATCCAAGGAAACCTGAAAAATACGATACTACTATTTAATATGAGGTCATGTACAATCAGCATAAAATCTTAAAAACTATGAACAAGCACTAGGTACGTTTTTAAACATGATATTTTCCGAAATCACAAGGAAGATGATCACTTACCTATCGAATGTATTTAAAAAAATAATGTTAATTATTGATGCTTACCTTTATGGTAAATCATCGTACATTGTTAATTATATCCATTTTTTAACTAAATTATGAATTAAATTAATCAAACCCAGAGTTTTCGTTTCTTAATAAAGGGTTTATTTTTAATTCCACCTTCTTACTTCTAATTAAAGAAAGAGATGTCAGTAGACATTTCATTATGAACTCAATAATGATTTCTTTCCTTTTGATAAACATGTTTTAAAGAAATGCAATACTCGAAGCGCAAGTTGTTATATGTTATTACATTGCTGTGATTTATTAATCACAGCAAATTTAAACATTACATCATTACCCGGTTCAGAACGCGGTTAACGTCGGGGAGCCTGAACCCGGAGCCCAGTCTGTGGTCAACATTAGGTTAACGTGAACTGTTTAGTATAACGATACCCTTGTATCATCATAAGAATTATTATTATTATTTATATACAACATATATGCTTGCATTTTCTATTTATTGAATTGTATTTATTTCATTCATAATGGCTATATTTATTTTAGAGATGTAAACCACATCTCCCCATATATTCAGTATGGAAGTAATCTCATAATGTCATTTTACTTACCAGTGAATGCAGATAAAAAAACTTCCCCTACGGTATGTTCATAGTATTTCTTCCTGGAGCCTGTTCAGATTCAACAAACTTTTTACTACTCCTGATATAATGCTTCCGCATGATAACACAAGCTTCTAAATGTCCCCAACAATGAATTAATCGATGCATGTCTTGTCTAATTGCATTAAAGCCCTTATCTCGGAATGTATAAAGCTTAAAATTCCGTGCTCTCGAAACTGTTGTTACGTAAAAGAACTAGACAGTTTCAAGGAGAATCACATAAATGCATTAAGGATATTCCTTGTTTAAGTTAGTTTTTCTTTTTATTGGGATGAAAGAATTATATTGAAATATTGAACTCTATTGATATGCAATGAAGTGAATTAAAGCAAGACGAATTTTCTGTTTTCAGGTTCAGATTTAATCCTTCATATTTAACAAACTTTTAAATAATTATAGTATACTTATAATATAGCAGGGTATCTGTAATAAATGTGAATTTTCTAGCAAAGCTGCTACCCTTCACTCCTTCAGAAGTTACTAAACTCTAAAATAAAGATAATTTGTTTCAAACTTCCAATTCAGAATTAAAGACATTATCACAAAAACACCTTAAGGTATTTTAAAGAGACATTAAGTAGAGAGAGAGAGAGGGAGATGTGTTAATTAACTAAACCAAGTATCACCTGCAACATGCACGTGACTCCAACCATCAGATCAATAACATGACTTCTTAATTGGAGGTATTGTTTTTCTTACGCTTTAACTGAAATAATAGGTTGGACGAACTTGGCATTTGAAATAGGTAACAACAATAGAAGGAAGAGCTGCCTAGCATAGTAACAAAGTAATCCAAGAAACGCAGGTAATTATCAAATTTAAAGGCAATTTAAAGAAACAATTATTGTAAAGCTCGATACACCGCATTAATAATTTACAAAAATACCCAGTACCCACCAAGCTAGAAAATTTCTGCGATAATTATATGAAGTTGTGCTGCATGCAAACACCATACTAACGACCCTATAAATTTAACTTAGCACAGGCAAAGGAAGATATTAAGTTAATTTGCTGAGTTCTTGATCTACCTCACTA
This sequence comes from Agrypnus murinus, assembly GCA_929113105.1. Taxonomy (NCBI): domain Eukaryota; kingdom Metazoa; phylum Arthropoda; class Insecta; order Coleoptera; family Elateridae; genus Agrypnus; species Agrypnus murinus. Next base: position 106,811,795 of record OV816024.1, read on the forward strand.
AAGGCGAAAAAGCGCAATGTAATCCTGCGTGTGAGGTCTATAAGAGCAGAAGCACCGTAAAAATTGTATGATTAATTATGTTGTCACAATGTTATTAATAAATTTAATTTTAAACTACATCATAAAAAAATGAAATGCCTGTTGTTAAAAACCTCCGTAACAAAATTATAATAATTTGCTGGATTATCAGCAAAAAAATCTTTAAATTCTCAACATTTTCTCACATATTTACTTTTTAGTGTACACGCGATATTGTAGTATTGTTACATAACATTGCCAAAATTATTGGCAAATAATATTTCTGTTTGATCAACTATTTGAATATTAGATGTTATCTTATGTAATTACACATGCACTCTGAGTATTGCACATAACAGTTGTATACACATTTGTTTTTCTCAGTAATTAAGCTATCTGGACTGGAAGTTTCTGAAAAATCTTGGACATATTTAGTTTGAAATAAATATGTGGAGATGCTTCACTAATGAATTAACTAGAAAGGCACTATGCATGAAATAATTGAATTTAAAGTGGTTTTATAAAATACCGCCTCAGTGCTTATGAAATATGAATTCAGTCAAAAAATACTGAAAAAATGTAGAGATTTATTCTAAATTGTATATTGAAAGAAATTATTAAAACTTTATATAATAGTTACTTGCGTATTACATCTACATGATATGATGTTCATTTAGAATTTTTAATACCACTAACTCGTGACATCTTAATGTGGCATATTCGAAGCTGCTAAGAACGTGCCTGTTTCTCCATTCTACAAATTTTAATGAATGTCTGTATCGAATGAAGCTATATCTTATAGAAAACCTCTTACTACTTTATAGACTAAGAATAACACTATAATCTTATAGTAGAATTTTATTAGATTGAAATCGTTCCAAAACCTACTTGTCGTCAAAACTGTGAGGGAGCCGGGAGAGGGGGTTTTAGTAAAAAAAGGGGTGAAATTTAATTTTTATGTTATTTGTTGCAGGTCATCACTCGCTATGTTGTGACAACACTGCGAATGGTTACATCGATATTTATGTTGAAAAAACATTTAAGATACGCATTTACATTGTTTCTTACGGGAGCTACTACTTTAAAAGTCAATTCTCTCTAAACGACACTTTTAAGGTTTAACAAAATTACATTTAACGCTTAATATCTTCAAATCTAGTACATATTTTGAAAAAATGATTGGAATAAACGTGTATAATACAAGCGAAGAGATTTACCAAACATCGTAAAAAATACCGCGTCTCGTTTTTGCTGTTGGTAAAGAGAAAAGTATTTTAGCACGCTAATAATGCATACATGCAGCTACGTCTCGCTCACGGCAAACAAAATATATTTTATTATGCGTTTTACACATTGCATGCTAGACACAGGAGCGTATTTATTTTTTCCTTCTTAAATTTATACAAGCAATAATTATTCATTAATAAATAAAAGCCGTATAAGGACATCACCTGTGGTTTCCCATACTTACAATAAGTAAGCTATAGCTATATTTAGGCTATTTCGTATGATACCACAGAAAATTTATATGTAATAAGTTCAATATATTAACTAAGAGAAGGCAAATTAAAAAAACCACGTTTTAGATTTAGATTATTTTCTAATGAAATCATGTAAATGTTTAGTTACTTACTAACCTTTTCATGGATTTTTATAAAATTAGAAATACAAATCAAACTCAAAATAAAAATATATATTGCGCAATTATTTATATCTCCCCTGCGTAGTAATTTTCGACTGTCTGTCTGTCGGTCTGTCTGTTGGTGTGTCTGTCGCCTTTTTCCCTGTTGACTTTTTTGAATTTTTGTTTTTGGAATCATATAGTACATCAAATTCTAAGAAACTTTTGGTTGAAACATTTTTTGTATCTCTTCGGGAAAGTGGTCAAAATGACCACCGAAAATTTCGGTAAAGTTTTGAAAAATGAAAAATTTTGTATTTTTTAAAAATTTACGAAAAAATAAACATTTTTAGCAACTTTTTTTTTAACGAAAAATTTTAGGACTTAGAATTTTAGTTTTTATGACAACTAATATTATTACATTAGTTTTCAAAAATAAATTAGTTTATTAAGTATACAGTTGTTTTTGTTCGTCATGGCAATGCTAGCCCTGCGCATTCTCAACTGGTTTAAGCTGAATTCTGCTTAATTTAGGAAGAGACTACAACATGAGCTAGGTTAATAATTTTTACAAGGTATGCCCAACGAAAATAGAAACTAAAGCACTTACTGGATTAATAAAACTCTACTATTAATAAAGGTTGCTACACAACGCTGCAATGTTGTTTTCTGCACTACTAGACAATAATTCTTGCTCTTAATCTTAATAATAATTCAAGATCTATATTTAATGTAGGGGAAAGGTACCTAAATTGAACCGTCTTCTATATTGAACCAGGCGATTATTCTGTAGTCTTCCGGTTACTATTTTCAAAGATAGATAGTAATAAAGTCTTTAAAGAAACATCTTTAAAGACTTTATTGCTATCTTCAAAAATAGTAACCGGAAGACTACAGAATGATAGAGTTTCAATATGAGTACGGTGTTCGTCCGAATATCGATGTAATTGCAAATTGTATGTCTATGCCTTCATTTATGTAATTTGCTCCGTAAGTTTCGTGAGGGCTAGTGCAAAGAATTGCGGAACTATTTGGAAGGCGGTAAGTACTATTATTTTGTTATAGTGTTTTAAACAGTCTGACGTGATTTCGACGATAACTATAATTTGAAAATAAATTAAAGTTAACTCGAATAAAACAAATGAGTGTTGCCTAAATTAAACTATAAGTGTTGCCAAAACTAACCTGGTTAAATTTTGGCAAAAACAAGTAAACGCAAAACTAAAGAAACTAAGAAAATAGAGAACACGCCAGTAGAGAGAGTGAAGAACGATTTATTAAAAAATAAGGGTAAAATCAAAGCTACAAAATAGGATGTTGAAAAAGGAATTCGGCGAAGTCGTGTTCAGAAGATGCTTCATGTCTTTATTATCATAACTACCTGAATTCACTTGAAAATGAGAGCTGGGTACGGTGCCTAAGTTGTGCACAGTGGGCCCACGTAGAATTGCTGGAATAGAAGAAGATGAGGATTTCCATTGCGAACTCTGTTCCAGTTCCTAGACTTATTACAGGTTTATTGTGATTTCTAGTATAGTATTACCAAGTCTCATAATCTGAAGTCTGAAATTATAGATATTTTCTTGTTTTATTATTTAGAAAGCAGTTTATTTGAATCTTTGCTGGTGGTTCAAATTAGGGAACTCTTGGTTCAATTTAGGCAACTGGTTCCATAAATTGAACTGATTGCACATTTTTTATTTTAAGAGAGAATTTATGTTTTTCCAGTATATGTTTTAATTGAATATGTAATAAACATTATAAAAGTATGCCTTAGTGTAAATTTTAATTTAAATAACCCACAATGATTTGAAATAGCATTTTTTTTTCTAAGAAAAAGGTTTAATTTTGGCTACTTTTTAAGAACGTCATTTACATAACGTAAAGATGATGTATCGTGAAGGCTCTGGTTGCGGAGTTGGATAAGTCGATGATTTCATCGTTTTCAAGGTCTTCTTTTCGTCTGAATAGAATATTTGATATTGAGGTTTTTCCTCTGCCCTTTTATGCTGCCGGCGGTTCTATTGAATTTTTCCGTTAGGTCAATATTTATAGTCCGACCCTTATAGTCGATTTCAGCTTTGACAAGATCATATAACTCAAGCTTGCTTCGCGCTTTAAGTTTTGAGTTAACTGCGTTTTCATAAGCTTGGTTGTATTCAGCAAAACGTGATTGCTTTTCATGAAGTCTTTGCCCAGGAAAGGTGGTTAGATATTCTGAGTAGTAGGAGCTTTAGAATTCTCTGGCATTTGGGCAATAATTTCACTTCTGATGAGTAAGCATACCTCTTTTAGAACGGAAGGTAGCCCCACGGGGGAAACATAATAGACGGTAGCAGGCATTATTTAGTAGAAAAAGAGAGTTGAAACATATTCTGATGAAACCAAACAGGATATAATAGTCGATGAGAGAAGCGAAAGGGGAGTCATAGTTCCTCTCGCCGTTTACCCGCGCTTGCTTGAATTTCTTCACGTTGTCATCAGAACTGAGCACTGGGCAGAAACCATGTCGTCGCATTTTTTAATATTTTTTTATGGTATTTATTAATTTAAATTTCTATTTCTTCATTATATTTCTTTTCTATGGTTAGTTTTTCGGCACGGCATATTGCTACAATTTATGAATTAAAATTTATTTATAGAATATAATAAAAGAAATATAAAAATGTCGCTATACGGTATCTCACCTTTATTGAGATCCTTTCATGAGTTACCTTTTAATCAAACGTATAAAATGTATGCAATTTAAGATTGAATAATACAACACAGGAATTCTATTTTTTGAGATTTGGAACAACAGCTGTTATACCGTAGCTAATTAAATTTTCAGTTACTTCTAAATAGTACTAAATGCTCTTACAATAAACTAGGATATTAAATTATCTCATGTAGCATCAATTCGCAACTTATTAAAATACCAAATGGAAATTGTTCGTAGCAAACAACTTGTGAATACTCTCCTATAATGAATTGACCGCCAAAGAAGCGTCATTGTTTTAATTGTGCTTTGTTATGAAATTTATAACGTCTGCTGCACTCGTTTATGCAAATGAACGTAAAATATAACTATGTGTAATTAAGATTCATTATGGTAGTTACTCAGTTAGCAAGCAATTTATGGTTGCATTCTAGTTAACAAATTTTCTTAATATAAGACATCACTTGAAGAGGTTTTATGATGGCATATTTTATAAACTCGAGTTAATATCGATTAACACTAACGTAAATAAATGTCTATCGCTGCACTCAATACATAGCAATTATGGATGTAGTCCGACATTTATCGAATAATGCATAAATTAATAACAACTGTAACAATACTGATACTTAATAGGAATTACTAGACAGAGATTGTATTTAATAGGCAGATGGATATGAATTTGACTGATGGACAGGGTTTGTAATAGCTTGTTATCTACGAATTAAGGCTTTGCTTTCATTTTAAAGTTGATATACTGCAATCTGTATAGATACTCCAACTATTGACTATGTATGGAGCAGTTATATATTTATTTACATTCCTTAATTATTCGTTGTGGTCATACACAAACTTTTCCCGTTATGTGTTCATAGTAAATTAATCATGTATAATTAACTTGCATACTATCTTATTTTATTTTTTGTTGCGGGTTATACATTCGTTTTAAAAAAACAAACTAGTAGAATTTAGTTCCTAAAGTATTTTAATTAACTTTATCTTTAGATTGCAAAAATTTGTTCTCATAACATGTTTTTGATAAATTTAAATCATTCGAATCCTTTATTTTGTAAATCCTAGATAATGCTTTAAAGGATAACCGGATTAGGAAGGAAACCTGAATGTTTATGAAATAACTAGGGACTGGAATTCTAGAATCATCTAGAGTTTAAAATAAATAAAAGAAAAGTTAATAAAAATAATACGTTTAGGGAATTACTCAGTTTTTTGTTATTCAATTAAAATTCTTACTTTAGAATTGAGGTTTTATGTGTTTCAATTTCTTCTCAAACTGTGATAAAAATCTTAATTTTGATATTAGCATGAGGACAGAGTTATGCTGAGTTGAAAACTGTAAATAAGTCTTGTAAATTACTATAATACGTTTCAGTGATAAACTAACTATATGTATTTTTAATATATGACAATCTCCATTAGTAGTTAACTATGATCGTCAAATTTTAACCTATAAAGGTTTTAACGTTTTATATTGAGATGATATAGGATCATCGATTGAAAATTTTAAAACATTTATAAAACATAAAAATTATTTAAAGGCTAAGATTAGGCTCCGAAAACACAAAAATAATCATATCATGTATTAAAAGAAAGATAGACATGCTAGTATACTAGGTTTATTTAATGTAAGGGCTACATGTTAGGTTACAGATAGATTTATCAATTTTAAATAGAATTTAAAGAAGGAAAAGTATCATGTGGACATACGAGGATGGTCTGAAAAGTTGAACGTGAAGATGGCAGCACTCGTCAATAAAAGCTAGGGAATGTAGTTGTGCATCTTTTGACAGGTACTCACCAAAATTTCAGCCATTTTGGACGCGCAGTTGTTATTTGACAATCGTTTGAGTGAGTCGATGTGAGTGTTTTTGTGAAAATGGAAAAAATCGAGTATCGAGCTGTCATTAAATATTTGTTTTTGAAAGGCAATACGCCTACGCAAATCAAAGATAAGTTGGACTCTGTGTATGGGGACTCTGCGCCATCATTTACCACAGTGAAATTTTGGGCAGCTGAATTTAAACGTGGCCGTACCAGCTTGGGAGACGATGAACGTTCGGGACGTCCAAAAACTGCAACCACTGAAGATAACATCGCTAAAGTTCACCAAATGGTGCTAAAGGACCGTCGAATTAAAGTGAGAGAGATAGCAGAGGCTATGAATATGTCCAAAGAACGTGTTTGTCACATATTGAATCAAGATTTAGTCATGAGAAAGCTGTCCGCGCGTTGGGTGCCGCGTTTGCTCACGTTAGACCAAAAACGTTTTGGCGCCGATTAATTACTGTAGATGAAACTTGGATACACCATTATACGCCCGAAACAAAAATACAGTCAAAACAGTGGACTGAGAAGAGGGAATCGGCTCCAAAAAAAGCAAAAACTGTTATGTCGGCTGGGAAAGTGATGGCGACTGTTTTTTGGGATAGTCATGGAGTTATCTTAATCGATTATCTTCAAACAGAAAAAACCATTACAGGAGCATACTACGCATCATTACCTGACAAGCTGAAGGCAGAAATTGCGGAAAAACGGCCACATTTGCAGAAAAAGGAAATCCTGTTTCACCAAGACTCACACCTCCGCGTTTGCCATGGCGAAAATCCACGAATTACGGTTTGAACTGCTTGACCATCCTCCTTACTCACCAGATCTAGCCCCAAGCGACTTCTTTTTGTTCCCTCATCTAAAAATTGCACTCGGAGGCCAGAGATGTTCGTCAAATGAGGAGGCAATCACCTTCGTGAACAATTATTTTGCAGAGAAAAACGTCGAGTACTATTTGGACGGGTTAAAGAGATGGGAGCATCGCTAGGAGAAGTGTGTAGACTTACAAGGAGACTATGTAGAAAAATAGAAATACATTTAAAGAAAAAATGTCTTGTATCTTTGTTAGGTCGGAAACTTTTCAGACCACCCTCGTAACCTCAAGTTTTACAAAAAAGATTTTGAATTTATAAAAAGGATATAAGTCAATTATGTTGTTCTATAGTAGAACATGTTGTATGTAACCCAGGTTACATGTTTTGAATAGTTTATTCACGTTTCTAGAAGGTTTTATCTTCCTATTAGATTTGAGGTTTGTCGTTGAGTAATGCAAAGCAAGTTTTCTTCCACAAATAAGGCTAAGTCAGTTTCGGGTACATATTTTCCTGGAAATAGTTGAAACAAATCATTACATTGATGTTTCAAAGGTTATAATTAATTTACTAATTCCTGTGTGTTGGAGAGTTGAGTTCAAGTAAATGAAGATATCCGCTGTGCTGATATTTTCTAGTTTTACCAAATTTTGAGTTTATTTTAATATTTTGTACTATTGTTTGAATGCAGGCACCTGTAGTACTGTACTCTGGTCAAGATTAGTTAATGTTTCAATTAATTTATGTTGTTACTTTGTTTATATTTTCTGATGCATCGGTTGATGTCTGTGTGAAACGGAAGGTCATATTTTTAACTTAAGTTTTTCTTTGTTAATTTGTTAGAATTTATGTAAACTCCATGTGTTTGGGTTACTTTGTGTAATTATGTAAATAGTTGATGTACAGGGATAGCTGAAGAGTGATGAGTTTTCAATGTAATTAGTTTTTAATGAGATCGGTGACAGCTGATCGTTTTCATTGATTTTCTTTGTTAGTGTTCAATTTAGACCACAAGTGTGTTATGTCAATTTAATCGTCTCTTTGCCAGCTACCTTTCTGTCTTTTTAGAATTAAGATTAGCGTTAATTAAAATCAGATGTTCAAATTCGTGACGTCATGATAAAGGTTGATGTGCATTTTTTTAAAGTTTGCTGTGTTGTCAAATGCGAAAACATATAAAAGGACCTCGGGAAAAGAACAATTTTAGTCGATAAAAGTCATAGGGTGAATCTATGCTTGACTCGTGACCGAAATCTAAAAATAAAAGTTAGGTTATAAAGTTTTAACACATATGTTTTGTTAATAAACAAAGTTTATATCATATGTGATTTGAATATTCAGCTGTTATATAAATTAAAGAAGATTTATTTGGAATTTCAACAATTATTAGATTTGTGAAAGAATCATATTATTTTAAAATCGAGAAAGATTTTAATATTGAAAAATTTTTTAATATGGATGTGTATGGATTTCGGTCATCGACTGATATGGATTTTTAAGAACAGCTGATTGGAATGAACTCTGTTTTACCGTTAGTACAATAGTTTTAAACATTTTGAAGTGGATTTATTGATTTATTAACATTTAGACGGTCAAATTTTATATACAAGGTTGGTCGTAATAAAAATTTTTATCCAGTGGGAACAAAGTTTGTTGTTTTAACAACAATTTTAAAGGAAAAATTATTGCCATTTGTAAATAACTGATTTGATTGAATTTAATTTAATTTTTTTTTATAGTTTGCTTAAATGAATACGGCTGCAACCCACAGTCAGATTGACACAAATATTTCATTTAAACAAGCTAAAGGAAGATTCTCCTTTTATTGGAACTTGTTATTTTCCTGTTTGATAAATTTTTAATTAATTTTTAATAAAATAAAGATCTATGGTTTTTAATTTGTAAATGTGTTTATTTTATTTGATGTGGATGCAAACATAAAATTATTTATACAAAGTTTAAGGCTACTGTTTGTCCAGGTGCGCGATTCCAAGTGCAGTGGTATTAAACTTCTCTTTCCAGATACAGGTATTAATAAGATCAAATTTGTTTATCTCATGCTCAATCGAAACAAAACTGAGTCAGCCTATTGGGTAAAGAAAAATATTATTGAGCTGTTATATTTTCATTTTATTAAAGCTAGCCAAAATTAAATAAAACATTTATATATTACATTTTAGAATATAATATCTCAATATGTTCGGCATTTAAAAATCATTCAAATCCGAGTAGTTTCAACCGGTTCTGAGATAAAAACGACTTTTTATTTTTGGCCACCTTTGGACCTCAATATCTCTGATGGGCGCTGATGGAATTTTGTTATATTATGTGCATATAAAACAGTATATGATCGTAAATGTGGCAAAAATTTTAACTTTGATATTAGCGTGAGGGCACAATTATGCCTAGTAGAAAACTGTAAATGTAAACCATCTCCATTAGTATTACTGAGTAAATGTACTTTATTCAGGTACTAACATTGGTTTGGGAAAGTAAAACTATTATTACTGTTATTATATGCTACTGATAAAAGTACTTGCAGTGATAACTAAAGTTATTAATATAATATTTCTATGTATTTTCTTTCTTAGTCGATTCTTCTCTCAATCCGTGTAAATTGTATGACAGCTAACATGAGCACAACTCTATGATCACGCTAACATCAAAGTTAAAATATTATTACTACAGTTTGCCAGCATATTGTGCTTCATTTGTACAGAATATAAAAAAGATCCATCTTTGCCCATTAGAGATATTGGGGTCCAAAGTTGCCCAAAAATAAAGAAAACAAGAATTTCAAAAGCTCACAAATACTAAAATAGTGAAGTTTCAGATTTCAAATATTTTAAACAGATTGCACGGCAATTAATTACTGAATGTATTGCTTGTAGCATCAAATACTTTAGGTACCTATTGTTTCTACTAAATCCCTATTGTCATCATTTACATCAATAGCTTCCCCCTCACCAATTACTAAGCCTGCCAGTAAGTCAATAAATCGTAAACATTAAAACAATTTGTTACTTTTGCGTTTAGAAGATGCATTTTGCAATGAAGTGTTGTATCTTTTTTCGAGAACATTTTATCCTATTTTGAAAACATAATAAGTTCAGTATTATTAATTCCACTTACTGAAATTACTAAGCAATGGCTAACATACACTGGGTTAAGTTCCAAAGAAGTTTCTAATGCCTTTTACATTTAATGTTGCACTTACAGATAGTCGTGACAGTAAATTGTATTGTAATAATGGTCTGACTCGGCACACACACGTCTCGATAAATTACAAATATGTCTCCTATTTCTTTGATTTCACCACCCGATAGTAATTCGCTAGGATGTGCTGAAAAAGAAGTTAGAAGAACTAAGGACGAAAGATACTCTCATAATCCGCTCTCATGCTACGGCTAAATATAAGTACACCTCAGTTTTATCTTTGCATCCGGAATTTTTAATTTTACTTCTCTAAAATACATCTCGATGCATTTAGAAGAGAATTCATTAATAATTTTGACGTTCGCATTACTCATTATGGAAAAAAGTTAATTATCAAAGTAACTGTAACGAACGTTCTTCCGTTGTCAACACTTCATAAATTCTCTGTAGCAGCATGCTTTATAATTTCATACCTCTATAAATATAACATGATTGATCGCTCGTTCTTCACGTACGTTTTAGTTACGGTTATCAGTGCTGAAAATTGCCCTCGACGCCTGTCACACTAAACTGTGTTCTAATTGAATCGATTACCTACATATATACCTTTATAAATTTACATAATTGTTTTTAGCTTTTTATTAACTAAAACGAATTTGTATTTGTAATTTCCAAGATTAAAGGGACGATAAACCCAATAAAGGCTTTACACGCCGACGCCATAAATCTTCAATAGCTAATAAACATGTCAAAATACCAATTAATATAAGCTGTCTTATTAAATTACAGATACCACTCCATACTGCAATTTCGTTGTAGTATTTTGTTTTCTTATTAGGAAATGAATAACCCTATACTACATGTTATATTTAAATTCTTTAGTCTTTTTTTGTCTGAGATAGCCTTCAGCATTGAATTTTATGTATTTATGCATAATACTTTATTCATAGCAATAATTTAGCAAATAGTTAAAAAATGGAAACTGGACCATTTAAATAAGCACACAATAAAGAAGTATGTATAAGTGATAAACAATAGAATAGAAGAAGAAGCGATTGAAAATGGAAAAATGGTAATAGAACAGGAGTGGCATAATATTAGGCATAGTTTAATAGAAGCAGGGAACCAGACAATAGGATATACAGCAAAAAATGTAAAAAAATGGTATAATTAATGGTAAAATTGAAAAATTGAAAAATAAAGCGCGACTAAAGTGGTTGAGGACACAAAATAACGAGTATTATGATAGTTATAAGTAAAAAGAAAAGTGATAAAATGTAAAAAAAGAAACAGTGGCTAATTATGTAGTTATAAAAACTCTAAAAGACTTTTACAAAAAATTTAATATCATAAATTTACCAACAAGCAAACAACAAAGGAATGAAATATAGTAATGGTGATATAACGCAGGATGCAGAAGAGATTAAGAATATATGGAAGGAATATTTTCAGAAACTTGTAAATAAAGAAACAAATGATGAACATTGAAAATAAAGAAAGGCAAGATTTAAACAGGCTAAACGATAATACAGAGGAAAATTCTGAATTTCTCAGTCCAGTATATAATGAAATGAAAGAAATGATATGCAAAATAAGAAATGGACAATCAACAGGAAGCGACCGGATACCAGAAGAAATGATAAAATATGGTGAAGTCCTATATAGAAAAATCTATAATTTAATCAGGGAGATTTGGCAGCAACAGAAGATGCTCTTGGAATGGAGTAAAGCGATAATTGTACCTATCCATAAAAAAGGTGACTTGCAAAACTGTACAAATACCAGAAGAGTTTCTTTATTAAACACATCATACAAGATATTATCAGCATTAATTCAATCAAAGTTAGCAAAATATGATGAAAAACCTGAAGTTAAATTTCTAGGGTAACGTTCGACTAAAAGCTACTTTGGGGTCCTCATATTCAGAACTTAGTAGCCTCTTGTAAAAAGAGAATTAGTATTATTAGATGCCTATCAAGCATTAAATGGGGTGCATATAGACATACTTTTAAACGTGTACAAAAGTTTAATCTTATCAAAACTAGATGGATCAATAGTGTACGGCACAGCCTACCAAACACATCTGAAATCATTGGATCAAATCCATTCGACGGGCATAAGACTTGCTTTAGGGGCTTTTAGGACTAGTCCTAGTATATCTTTAAATTGCGAATCGGGTATTCCACCTTTAAAGTATCGAAGATACAGCTTGCTTATAAACTATGTAGTAAATACATAGGTTCAACCGCGCCATCCCAATCATACTATCAGATTGCAAATTACGAAGTGTTTACTTGTTTTTGTACCTTTTACAAGACGTTTTTTGTTGACTTTTGTTTACGAGGTGCAAAAAGTGATGTTAAGCATAAACTATTTTTTAATAACTTTCAAAATATATTAGACCACAATCCTAGTGCCGAAGTAATATATATGGACGGGTCAAAGACAGACTTGGGAGTTGGTTGTGCTTTTATTCATCTTAACAACTCGTTTCATTGGAAAATACACCAAGCCGCTAGTTGATTTACAGCTGAACTATATGCATTATGGCAAGCACTACAGAAGCAGTGCAGAGTTTTCTAATAAATCAATCTTTTTAATTTGTTCCGATTCATTGAGTTCTATACAGGTGATAGCAAATAAATTTTCGCTTAACCCTCCAGTTCAAAAATTGAAGCATTATTTGATTGAACACATAAAGACATAACTCTTGTCTGGACACCTGGACATGTAGGAATCCAGGGAAACGAAAAAGCCAATCAAGCAGCTAAGTTAGCTGTAGAACAGTATCAATAGAAGATATAGGTATACGACCAAATGATTTCAAAAGCTTTTTGAAGGAGAAAGTTTTGAACTTGTGGCAAATAATGTGGAACAAAATAAACACTCACCTAAAAGCAATAAAACCACTAATTAACCCTTGGAAGAATAGAAGTAGGTTAACACGACACGAACAAACGGTTATTTCTCGCTTACGGATAGGTCATACAAGATCCCTTTTACAAGGAGCCGAACCCCCTGTCTGCCTTGAATGTCAAAGCCAGCTTACCGTAAGACATATCTTAAGTGGACTGTCTCACATATAATGAAGCCCGCCTAAGACCTCTTTTTCAAATAACATTACTGATAGTTTATCAGTTGGAAATGAAAACAATGTTTGAGAATTCATAAAATCCATAGATCTATTATACAAACTTTGATGCAATCTTGTTAAGAGTTATTTATTTAATATGTACTACTTATTATTCTATTCCATATACAACGAATACAAGTAACTGCTGCATATAGATCCACTATTATTAATCTCGCCCAATAATTACAACGAGACAGCGGAGACCGGTATAAAAGAACATTATAAACAGACAAGACCAACAACTACCCAACAACAAAGGAAATGCACGGGCAATACCCACGATCAGTAATCGAAACCGTTAATAAAGAAACAACCTTTAATTGGCTATCAGAAGGAAAACTAAAAGGAGAGACAGTAAGTGATGCGGTGTAGAAGTTGACAACAAGTGGTATGTGTACAAACCAGCACAAGTGGTAGAAAAAGACGACACTGTCATAATGAATCAACCGATACAAACAGATCGGGAAATACGAGCTAATAAGCCAGACATCATAGCAAAAAACAAGAAATAAAAAAACATGTCACGAAATAGATGTAGCAGTACCAGGGGAACGTCGCGTTCACGACAAAGAGGCAGAAAAGCTGTTGAAATACTGTGATCTAGCCATTGAGATAGAAAGAATGTGGCATTGCAAGACAACAGTTATACCTATCATACTTATCATAGGGGCATTAGGAACTGTATCGAGAAAATTAAAAAGAAACTACTTAAAAAACATACCAGGCAAGCAATATACACAGAGTCTACAGAAAAGCGTACTCTTAGGAACAGCACACATTTCAAGGAAGGCCTTGGATATGGAAGGCCTTGGATATAACACCTCAAAATTAAACAATAAGCCGAAGGGATATGGTGTACTCTCGTCGTTAAAGAACCATGAATAACCTGAGGAACTAAAAGCAAATAAAGATAATAATAATAATAATAAAGCCATTTATAACATTAACAAAGACGACGCGACGTCGGTAGTTAATACAGTGAATGGCATATCAAAGTGTTTTACAATAAATATTGGATTGCGCCAATGAAGTTCGCTATCAGCAACATTATTTAGCATCGTGTTAGAAAGTGTAGTCCGAAGAATAAATTATAATGAAACAATCGCATACAAACAAGCTCAAATAATTGTTTATGCCGATGATGTCACCATCATTGCAAGAACACAGGGGGCCACAAGAAATATTCGAAGGTTTAGAGACATAAGCAAAGCGTGCGTGCCGGTTTTGTGATTGATGAAAGTAAAACAAAATATATGAGATACCAAAGACAAAGAAACAACCTTAATGTAAATTTTGGTAATTATATCTTTAAAGATGTTAAATCGTTTAACTACCTAGGACTAGAAATAGATAGTCAATATAAGGTAAAAAACATTATACAAGATCGCACAATGAAAGGTACTAAAACATATGTATTACAGTAATAAAAGAATACTTCAAAATAAACAACTCTGTAAAACAAAACTGAAAATCTGTATTCTATAATAGATCTATATGTCGTCCAGAAAATGCTGCATAGTATAAAACAAATTTTAAGACTATGATATAAGATGATAAGATAAGATGATATAAGATATAAGACTATGGACCAACGTCAGTTGTATAGCTTGTTTTTGTTAACTTTGATGTTCTTACTGACAAAAATAAACATTTAAAATATGTGCTGCTTTGCTTTTATTAAACATTAATTTATCTTTTTGTGCCAAAACGTATAACACAAGAACAAGGACAAACGCATATATTTATTGAGTTTGTTGTTGACGTGTGTGGTTTGGTTTTGTTTTAGATAATGAAATGTACGTATTGGTTCTTTTTAGAAATCAGTAAGCTTTTGACATAGCCTGGCATAAAGGAGAAGAAGAAATAAACCGGTTAATAGTAAAACAAAAAGAATCAGAATTATACTAAGTCTATGCTCAAGAGCTATTTGCGAAAGTTATAGAATCAGACTTTAGGGTTGTATAAATCATAAACGATAACAAACGATCCGAAGTACATCTCCTTAGAAATCTAAGAGCCATCAATCATAGAATCATGAATCTAAAAAATTATAGATCACGAAAGCCACAATAAATTTCTAAAATAGTTCATGGAGAAACGAAGAAAATACATATGTTAGATTTAACACTAGTACAACTTCTAGTGGAAGAGGAATAAAATTAATTATGGAATGAAAGCCAATAAAAGGAAGAAACAGAGCAAGACCGAAGAAGAGATGGATGTAGAGCATAAAAGAATACTTAAGGAGAATGAACATATACAACTGGAGAGAGATTTGCAAGGATAGAAAAAAATGGAGGGAAATAGTAAAAAATACCAAAACCCACCGAAGACTATAAAGGGAAAAGAAGGAAGAAATAATAAGAGGATTGATCCACCTCTATACAAAGTGGATCAATACATCAATTATGATGTGACAATAATCCCCAGGGACTGGAATGCCATGAAGAAGAAGAACTTGTAGTGAGTGATTTTATGGCTCAATTGCCAAGTCAAATTGCGTCTTTATTTGCTACTATGTACTCTGTGTTTTGTGTGATAAGAAAATTACTGGGGACGTCAGACATTATTAACACTACTTTTTAGCTGGCTTAGACTACTGATAAAGAGGGTGAAAAATTAATTTAGTGTTATGTGAGTAAAATAGACGTACATAATTCAGCAACGCTTGGTACGCTACTGACTGGTTGTACTAGGAATCTCACTTATAGATTTTGGACTGTTTAATTATTTGGGATTGCTGCTATAGGTTTCTACGAGGAGTTTCCAATTAATAGGTAATTGTCTCCTCTGGAAACTTCAATTAAGAAATGGCAACCGAGAACGTGCGTGATTACAGAAAGCTCTACTTGAAATAAGAAACGAGAACATATTTGAAAACATCCCTTTCAGTAATAAATTTTCAAGCAAAAAATTGCTGTAAAATCATCATCGCTTGGTAAACATACACCTCTGTGAGTAGAAGATTTAAATCTCAGTAATTTCGGGAATCTCAAAAGAATGTTGAGGTCTATGTGCCATCTACTAGACTACTAAACTTGACACTCAATAAATTGCTTTGGAACTAATTTCTTTAATAAGATCTTTGTAAGGATTACTTGGACATCCTATCTGCACCGTTACGGGTTTTAAAAATCTAGAATTAGATGCGCATGTACTTCCTTAGTGTATCGGACATGTACAAAAATAACGCAATCTTAGAAGAAAATTAGTTGATTACACACTATCTGTTAGATTTGTTTAATAATACGACTAAATTGTAGAAATTGCTAATAACATTCAAAGCATCGGGAAGCTTAACAGGTCATTTAATTAATTTTTTACACATATTCTGAAAGGAACTGTTTCTTCTAATGCTGCTTAATGAAATTTGCAGTGACTGTCTTACCCATGTCTTCGTTGCTATTAATACAACAAAATATATATGTGAAAATATTAGATCTTATATAATGCATTGTCTTTGTTCCATTTCAACAGAATACATAACATACTGAAAAACAACAATAGTAAAAAATATATAGAAAAATAATTACTCTTTAAGGACATCATAACTACTTAAGTGATTAAGTATGATAATCAAGGCTATAACTTAGATATGTTGGATAAAAATAGAGGTAGTTGTTTGAATTAAGACATAAACCTTAATAAAGTTAATGTCTTTATAATTGCATCAAGTGATTTTTCTCAACCAATTATTCTATCTCTTTAATTATTTCTATCGTGTTTTATAGCACATCATATTTTTCAGAATTCAAACGTTATATTATTCTGGTGGCAGACTACAAAAAACTTCTATTGCTACTGTGACAATCAGACGTGATCTGGAAATAACTGTTGTAAAAATATTCAAGCGTGCTGAAGATATTCGGCTGACAAATAGGCAGCCGTTATTCTAAAACAACATCGTTATTGAACCTCCGGTTTATGAGACGACGACACTTTCACACTCGACGTGCTGGATAATCGTTGTTATTTTCGTTATAAAACTGCAGTTATCTTCCCTGTGATCCAGTTTCTTTAGATAAACAGTGCATTTTTTATTGTGATTTGTTATTATCCTTGAATAATAGGAACGTTATGCGAATTTTATCTTTAAAGACGCAAACCGTTTGGAGCCCCAATAAAATTGTTATTGACTTTCAAAAGATAAACGGTGTTTGTATGCATTACGTTCAAGAAATCTTATCCAAAGTCGAAAATGGATAATGCGTTGCAGTGTTTAGGTTCTGCCAAAATATACGTACATATATGATACAATCGAATTCACATAAATGTCATAAAGTTTTAGTAGTTATTTTTAAAATGTACTCTCACATATAAAGATACAAACTAAACCTAAGCCAATACTAAACGTACCTAACCGTCAGAGATAATCTAATAAATATCTCCGTCTAAGATATTGTATGCAATTTGGTTAAGGTCAATAAATATCAGATTCCTAGGTCATTGGGTTTTTAATTACCTTAAATTAATTATCTAACTTACTAACTTAGTTATTTTTTTATTTATTTCTCTAACATACATGAAATGCTGACCCTTTCTACGTCCTGTCAGTTGCTAAAATATTACATTTTCCCCTTGGGGTTAAAATCCAATATCTCTAAATAAAAAGACTTCTATCTTGTTGTTTTTAAGCAATTGAAGTTGAAGTTTACTCACTACTTAGTGAGTGAGTAGAAATAACTTTTTATCTGCTATAAAATGGTGAAAATATTGTTGCTATTGTAAGGTAGCGAGTATCACCAGTTACATTGCATAATATTATTAAATCGTCTGGAGTGTTGAATTTATTACTGGTAAAAACTACAGATTAGGCAAAAATTTCAAATTCAATATTTGAACTAAACAAAAAAAGTGTTGGAAAAAACGATGTGTGGCGTACATAAGTTAATGATAGTATCCACTCAGAAAAATTATCCCACTTGCACTTCAGCCTTCGTGAGTCGACTTTTCATTTGTGACTATCTTACTTAACTCACTCGTTTTTTTGCATGATTTTATTAAGTTGTGGCCCTCCGTGGTCGAGTGGTAAAGATCCTACCTCTCGTTCAGAGGGACAGGGTTTCAAACCTCGGTGGCGACTGAATTTTAAAAATTTAGTACTATCGTGTTTGAGCTCCTTAAGTTAAGGTATGAAAGTTGTATGAGTGATAAAGTATGGGGGAGCGCAATGTACTTGTTACAATAGCTCCATTACCTCTGTTGCACTCCCATAAGAGTTTGTGTGGAACCCCGACACTGCGAAATGTGGTAAAAGGAGAATGGATTATGTATGTATGTAAGTTTATTAAGTTGTTTTTAATATTTTGTAGCGATTATTAGGTTACAGAAAAAAAATGTAGTATGTACAGGAAAAATCTCAGATTGTTTCCCTCCGCTGCGCGTCGGAAGGCAACCCACATCTTTCGCTACCATCTATAGTTTTTCCTTCTTATATAATAAATAATTATAATTCGTGCATATAAGGTATATTACTTAACCAATTTAATAAGAAACTAAGGAAACCTCGTCAAGACGTGACGGTCAAAAGCATTGAAGGATTTTCCTATCTACAACATTCGACGTGTGATTACAATCCTTTGGATTTTCATGAGTGATTATTATTTAAATAAACGCAATCAAACATAACCAGTTGAAAATTTTAAGCCTAGCACTCCTCTCTCCCAGCTACCCTCCTCTCTTCCGACTTACATATATTCCTCTCTGGCTTACCCCTCCCTGCCGGTTTATTCTACATAAATACATACATACGGAAATTCTACCTTACGAAATGATAACAATAAAATCAAAAATCGATCTTGTTTAAAATATTCTTGAAAATGTCTATTAGTAGGGGAAACCGGTATCAATTGTAACAGGTGTCAAATGTAACATTCGAGATTTTACCGCCATCTCTCTTGTAAAATGAAAACCCATTTCACGCAAAGATGCATTGCTGCAGGTCACATAAGTACCAGTAGTTCATATTTGTCGTTGACAACAAGTTTATGTGTGGGACAAAAAAGTGTCATTTTAGAACTGAAATGTAAGTTATTTACAGGATGTTAGAATTGCAATTATCAGCTGATCATTACTCGAGGGTTCCAATCGATTATTAGGCTGAAATCAGCATGTTTCAAAGTATAATTCGTGGTAATTTGTTCCTCACAATTTTAATGTTAAGTTGGTTGCATTTAGGTGCAAAGAGATGGAGGACTGTTGGTGTCGATTGTAACATCTTTTAAGGTGTCAATTCTAACATGTTACATTTGACACCTGCTTCAATATTAGTACCAAATGAATCACTAGTAGGATCGTATTCTTATTGTTTTAGCCGCGAAAATGGTCAAACCTAGACCAAAAAAAAACAAACAGAGGAGAGATTCCTCAAGAGTTGTTCGAGCAGGCTGCTAACAGAGTGATCAATGAAAATGCTTCAGTTAGGGGAACAGCAAAGCAATATGGAATGTGCCATGTTTCACTCCATCGGTTTGTTAAAGCAGTGAAGAGTAACGAAATTCCGAAAATTGGTTATCATCCCCACAATAAAGTATTTACCAGCGAACAAGAAAAACAGTTATGTGATTACTGTGAAGCGTCAACCAACCTGTATTTTGGATTATCGCCCAAAGATTTGAGAAAATTGTCGTACCAGTTTGCTAAACAGAATAAATGCAAATTTCCTGAAGGATGGGAAAAGGCACAAATGGCGAGCGAAGACTGGCTTACGGCATTCCTCAAACGGAACCCTAATTTGTCGATACGCACTCCTGAATCAACTAGCCTTTCTCGAGCAATGAACTTCAACCGAGAAAATGTAAATAAGTTTTTTGACAACCTGGCCGATGTTTTAGATAGATATAATTTTCAACCTAATAACATTTACAATGTGGATGAAACTGGGTGTACCACGGTACAAAAACCAAATAAAGTTATCGCTAAGAAGGGAGTGAAACAAGTTGATGCAATAACTTCTCAAGAAAGGGGCACTTTAGTAACAGTTTGTGTGGCGGTTAATGCACTGGGAAATAGTGTGCCTCCTATGTTTATCTTTCCGCTGAAACGATATCATGAACATTTTGTACGAGACGGTCCACCAGGCTGTATTGGAACCGGTAACAAAAGTGGTTGGATGCAGGAAGAAAATTTCTTAGTTTTCATGAAACATTTTGCAAATTATTCTAAGCCAAGCGAAGACAACAGAGTCCTGCTTATCTTGGACAACCACACCTCTCATCTGTATATACCCGTCATTGAGTTCTGCAGATTAAATTTCATCACATTATTGTCATTCCCTCCTCACACTTCTCATAAGCTTCAACCTTTAGACCGCGGAGTTTATGGACCATTTAAAAAATTTTTTAATAATGAATGTGACCAGTGGATGAAGATGAACCCAGGCAAACGAATGACTGTTTATAATATACCAGGACTAGTCAGAGAGGCTTTACCCCTTGCTCTGACTCCGAAAAATATCACTGCAGGCTTTCGATGCTCTGGAATATGGCCTTTTAATAGGAATATTTTTACTGACGATGAGTTTTCACCTTCTAGTGTTACTGATAGACCAGTAGAACAAAATGTTGTTAAAGTAAATAAACCGACCGAAAATCTCATCGACGAACCCCAACCTGGCACCTCCAGAGACAATGTAACACCCTCACCTCCGGCTATTTCTAATAATGTGGTGACACCTCCAGCTCCTTCGAAAAGGATATGCACTCCAGAACAAATTCGTCCTTTACCAAAGGCTGATTTTAATAAACCAATAACCACAAGACGACAAAAAGGGAAAACAGCAGTGCTTACAGACACGCCTGAGAAAAAAAATTTAGAAGAGCGATATAACAAGAGAAAGGTGGCTGCTGCCAGGAGAAAAATTAGAGAAGATAAAGATATTAAGAAAAATAAAAAGCCTGTAAAGAAAACCAAAACAGTTAAAGAAGATTCGTCTTCGGAGGAGTCTTCTGAGGACAATACTATCTGTCTAGTATGCTGTAGGTATTACAAAGAAAGTCAGGAAGACTGGCTTCAATGCAGGCAATGCAAAGAATGGGCCCACTGTTCCTGTGCTAATAACGATCCGTTATTTGTGTGTAACAATTGTGAGTCAGACTAACTAATTTTGTCAGTATCAGTGTAAGTTAGTCAGTAGCGTTGAAGAATCATGATTGATTTCATCATTAAAATAGAATTTTTTAATGTTTTATTAAAAATATGAATTGTTGTTTCTGTTTTTTTTTTATTTACTACTATTGTTTTTTATTAAGTTGTAGTAGTGTTTCTAATAAAAAATATAATTATAACATGCATTATAAAATATTAAACTGCAATAAACTGTGCCCTACAACCATTCATAAGCCGATGTTACAACTGACACTTCGACTGTTACAATTGACACCAGCACGGTGTCGATTGTATCAGTTGTTTTTGGTGCGATTTTTATTTTTTTTTTTGTTGAAAGGTCACTTATTTTCCAAAATGAAACTATACACTTTTTACGCTAAAACATTAGGGAACATCAGTATATTTTTTTTATAGAAGTTGCTTAGTAATTGTAGCTGGAAAAAAATAAAAAATATTTTTCGTTACAATTGATACCGGTCTCCCCTACATATTTAAAAAAAATGACATAAACATAGTGTTGGCAAATTTCCTGCCTTTTATACAACCAATACGAAACTATAGCGTTTATATTATTATTAGTATTATTTATTAGAAGCGTTAGATATTTAGTTTTTGTATGTATTGTATGTAGTTACCTATTTTCTGTATGTATTTATCCTTACCAACGTGTTTGTTT
Organism: Agrypnus murinus; assembly: GCA_929113105.1. NCBI lineage: Eukaryota > Metazoa > Arthropoda > Insecta > Coleoptera > Elateridae > Agrypnus > Agrypnus murinus. Next base: position 106,833,860 of record OV816024.1, read on the forward strand.
ATCAGTCTTATCTACCTTTGATAATGACATTTAATGTCGAAACAATATTGTCAGGTTAAGATACTAATAAAACTTGTGAAACTTTAACTAATCTTTGTATATATATTATATTTCATGAATATGAAACTACTCTGAATAAGCAATTCCCATCAGTTATTATTTGTATAATTCGTCTGTTTATAATTTTCAACTATGCAAGTTTCGTCTACGCTTATTAATGATGGAAGTGGACGGTTGCATCACCCCTTGTATTTTAAGCGAAGAGTACTTACGAAACTCGCCACCGTGCAAGGTGAGAGGGCGCCCCTAGTAAATGTCCGATGTAAATTAAACATTTTAGAGTTTTTCAAATTAAAAATATAAACATTAAAAAATATATAAAAATTAAGTAGTGTTGATTAATCTACACAACGATAGCTTTAACTTAAAAAAAGAAACGCGTAAATCAGCCTGTGGAACTCTCAAACGAACTGGAACAAAAATAAGCCTTGTGTTTTAAATATATAGATTACAAAATGCCTAAAAAGATTGGTTTAACAACGGGTCTAAATGATTGCTATCTTTGAAATAGCCAAACTATTTTTACCATAACATTTTCCTTGTTTACCAATAATACTACAGTTTCGTTTCGTCAAACCCAATGAGCAAGCTCATGAGCTCTGTATCTAAACTTAAAAAGGATCCACGGAAGTTCATCGATGAATCATCCTTGTGCTCTAGACTTTTTCAAGCACGTTATAAAGCATCAAGCATTGTTAACATTTCAGTAAAGATAAACAGCTTTTATTGTGGAACATCGAATAACCATTAATTTTATTGTCTAGTTTCTGTCGCTGCCAGTTAGGAATTACACTATTATTATCTACCCATACTATACTGCCATTACCAATTAGACCATAGCAGTATATCTTCTCCGACTCTTCATGGGCGACTGATTTCATCTTTCACAGTTTCATTGAACAACTTTATTGACATATGCAGAATGCTTACCGAGTTTTGGAAAACTTTTTGTTAAATACTATAGTTTAATGCATATTGCCAGAAATATTTCAATATCTATGAAACTGGAAATGTGATAGCTACATTTTTTTTCTATTGCACCACTCTAAGTAACATTATTGATATTTCTTTAGCAAGCCAAACTTAATAGAGTGGGTAGCTTTTCAATATTTCAAAAAAGTTGCTACTTATTTAAATCTACTGTCAGCCGAATCGTTTTACACACTGTATATTTAATAAGGTTTTCTGCAATTAACAAAGAAATGACTACATTCAGGATTTAATTCAGGAGTGGAAGTGTTTACAAGGTTACAGGACTAGAGTTTTCATTAACTCATAAAATATTAAGAATTAAAAAATTAGAATGAAGTATTAATTTAATAACTTCTTCAGACTTTAATGAGTTTTTACCAAAGTACCGTTAGAGACTGCAATGCAACCTGCTCAGTTAAAAATGTATCTGGTATTTTTCGAGACAAAGATTTTAGATGGCTTGTTTTAGAGATGTAGAAACTACATAGGTTTTTCTCACATTGGTTTTGGACAATTCCAGTCATGTTTTTAGGCTATTTACTTATTCCATTTGTAATACCGAATTTATTTTCTTAGCGAATCTTCTATACAAACTTTGGCTTCAGGACTTGTCTTCGCGGGTCATAGACTCTCAACTGCTGTATCTTCATATGTTGGTTAAGTCTTTACCATCATCAAGTGCCAACCGAATGGACTGACATAATCACCGACTGCATTGCAGCACAAACAACGGCGTTTATTTAATAGCTGCTTATCTGAATCAACACTATGGTTTAAGTAGATCTGTTAACTGCTCTGTATGACATGCTAGACCATACTTACTTGTTTTATTTTAGATTTTCTAAAAGGTGTGCAAATCCATTTCTCTGCCTGCATATCATCAAATAATCATTGATTGATATTTGCTGTGTACTATAATGTATGTGGTCTTGTGGGAAGGCTGTTGTTATACATTTTATATTTCATATAGAGGAATTGTATTGTCTATAAGCAAATAAAAAATGTGTGATATTTTTAGATCTATTTATTTATTCCTGTTTATAAGTTGTTATGGCAACCTTTTTTATATGTTGAGTACCTTCTTGATTATAAGAATGTAGTAAATCACTACAGCTCTGTCGTGCTAGATGCTTCCTTTAGAGCATGATATTGATGATATGGTTATCTCTTTTAGCAACAACCATAAGTGTCTTTGTCTGTTTTTTTTTTAAATCAGGAATATTAACTATCGAAAACTTACAAATTCAATACAAAAAATTAAAAAAATATTTTTTGTATTTACCTTAGCGACGTGTTTATTTATATTTATATTACCTTTGATAATGACAGCTTAGCAGTCCAAACAATACTGTCAGGTTATATTTTAATAAATCTTGTGAAACTTTTTAATAAACTTTATTTCATGATTATGGAGTTCCACAAAGTAAGGCTAGAAACAATAAACTAGATTGATGTTTACCTAACATACATAACTGGACTTTTTTCGCTGTCGAATATAATTGTTTTTTGAAATTATAAATTAATAAGTTAATTTTTTTAGTAAATGTCTGTAGAAGAATGTATGTGTGAAATGTTTACTGGGGGACTCGAGAATTACAACATACTTGACATACTGTTAATTCCAATTACTTCCAACTGTATCTTATCAGTTCTTTCAAATTAAACCAATATTACGCAGTTATTTTTTCAAGTTTATCAAAATTGATGGCCACAATGATCTGAAACTTACCCATTACGTGTAATTTTTTAACGAATAATAAGAAACTCACATAACAAAGAAACATAATGTAACATTTTTATACACGTAAACGTAAATATTAATATTTAGTTATACAAATATTTAACAGTAAAAATAACCAAATCCCAGTGTTATTTTAAATCTCATGTCTGTAAAAACAATTATTAAACATACAAACTGCAATTGTTATTATATTTACCGCAGCTGTGGAAAATATTTAGTTATTTTGAAATAATTTAAATAAATTTAACATTTACCCAGGAGGTATTAACAATGTTAACGGAATTTAACGATCTCGCGTGTCCAGTGCCCATTTAAATGTTTAAATATGCATATAAGTTCATATCCAAGTCAGAAATGCCCAAGTTACTTTGTTTAACCATTTCTATTCATAATACAAACACGATCTAACATTTTTATATTATTATGTTATCGAATAGTTTAAGATTTTCTTAAAGTCAATAACAAATGCACTATTTCTTTGTAAGATACATTACTGTAGTGAGTTAAAGAAACAGAATATCTTAGATATTAAAACAAACAGCACGTTTTACAGAGAACTACAAATCATACATTAGGTTTTATTATCTGTTGTAATTTTGCATTATATTATTACAAGCCACATGATGAAGTCCCGTACAATCAAGATGGGGGCGTTCAAGGAAAGGGCTAAAACCACACTTCCTAAAATATTCTGTATCATTGTAAGGATAGTAACCATCCAGGAGTATAGCCTTATCTCACCGTCTCCATCACTATACTACTTCATAAATTAATTAAATAAATTTAATAGAATAAATAATTAATATTTGCGTTTATGGTCAAGCAAAAGTTGAAAACAAATTTTGTTTTGCATTTCATTATTAAACAATAATTGTCGTGTCAGAAAATGCGCTAGTAGTGCGATGTGTACTTTGGTGTCATAAAGCATCAACTGTCGCGCTTTTCTGTATTTTACATGAAACGTTCCTAATATGATGATTGTTTACAAATGTTCAAAGTATGTTTAATTTTAATGACAAACACTAGCTTTAGGTAAGCATTTTATTTTACATGAGGTCTTTTTACTATTACGCTAACCGGGATGGGACAACTGGACGCGATATTAAAATGTTTCTGATCGGAGAAAGTAAAGGTGTATAATTGTACATTTGTAGGATTAAAATAACAACATTGCAGACGAACAAACACAGATGACTTAAAATACATAATAAATTGTATAATCACACATATTTTATATAATTTATATAATTTAATTATATGCAAAGCCAAATTAAGATATTTGTGATATCATCTGTATATTGTCGCTTCAGAGTCAAAACCTCGCATTTTCCCTTTTTTAGGCTAAGCTTGTTGTGAAATTAAACAGTATACCCTGCTTGAATTGACAAAATCCGCTCTATATCATATCCTTTATTAAACCCATTTTAACGGTAAAGGTCAATACCTCGTATCTTGTTCTAATGTAGCAAGACCTAACCTAACTGTATTATTTTAGTAATAAAAAAGATAAATAATAAATATAGGATATTATTGTTACTGTAAAGAATCTCGCCATATACGGACACACATAATACAGAAACGAATGCCGTAAGGCTGGAATTACTTAAGATAGAAGATTTTGACTTTTGCGCAACGGTACGTACTTTTGCAGTACAGTGTAGTATTAATGTAACCACAAATACTTTTACTATTGAATTACTTTATTTCTAATTTAGTTGCGTCCACTTGTCCCGTGCCAAGTTGTCACTACGCCCATTTGACTCAAGCTAAGTTGATCCTGCGTCAAGTTGTCCCTGCGCCCATTTGTCTCGCGCCCAGTTGGCGTGAGCCAAAACTCATAGAGTCAAGTTCTTTTTTGTTATATCTTAATTCACATATAAAAACAGTAATTACATATAAATTATTAAAGTTTGCGGATAAGTTCATTGGGTATTAGTTACTAATTAATATTAATTAATTGATTATGTTTTTAAAAATTAAAAAGCGATAGGATTAATTTAATTGGTATGTTCGCGTTTTTATATTATACTAAATTTAATTTATGCCAAATGTCATTAAAATTCATGTGAAATTAACAAAGATATTGAATAATATAATTTATAAATGCTTGATATTAACATTTATCGATTTTAATTTCTTTTTGCTTCATCTTATTTTTATTGAATATGGAATGCTGTGGTGCAGCCATAGACAGAAGCGTCCCTAAGGTCGTCAGCCGGGCGTATGCCCGGGGCCTTTTAGTGGGGCCCCGCGACGAGCTACCTTATTTTAATCAACACTTTTTTATTTACTGGGAGCCCCACTCGATATTTGTGCCCGGGGTTTCAAAATCCAAAGGGCGGCGCTGCCCATAGAAAGTTAAAAGTGATTTTTCTTAACCATCCTGGTGGCAAATGACGTAATGAACTCCAAAACTGAGTTTCAATTAGTAAGGTAGTGGTCAAGTAGTAAGTAGTCAAAAGACTAATTTATTGAAGGATTTTCGTATCAACAATGTTCGTTGGGTAATTACAATTAGTCGGGTTTCCAAGTGTCATTATATATTAATATTTATTAAATAAATGCAATCGAACAACCACAGTTGCAAATACTAAGCTTACCAGACGAACTTTTGAACGCGTTATTTAACAAACACCTCCTTACCCCTAATCCGCCAATCACGACTACTCCTATCTTTAGTTACCTTCGTCTTACTGCGTTTTCCGTCCTACCCCTCCGACTTAGCTCTTCCTAAGACTTCCTCTCCTCTCCCGGCTTACCACCCCATCTTAGCATAAAATTCTACATTGAATTGATGTCATATATGTATGCTTAATATACCAGCATTCGAAACTTTGTCAGTTATTTTGTCCACGTTCCTTAAGAGATAAAACATTAGTTCTTAGAGATTCCTATTCTACTTTCACATCAAATATCCCAATCTGCAAAATTTAAAAATTTCAAAAGAACGAACACAGAGACAGACAGAAATATCGAATTTTGTGAAAATGCTCCACAGCAAATACTGTAAAACTCGACTGAGAACTGTTGGTAGCATAGTAAGCAGGTATAGGGAGGATGCTTAGTACCAAAACGTGACGAAGCAATCGTCCTTGGGAATATTGAAATGCATCGATTACAAATATTGCTTAAAAATTTAAATAATTAAAAAATCACAAAACTAAAACTCCACAGATAAAAAAAAGAGCGGCTTTAAAAATATAAAATTTAAATAAAAATAAAAAGTAAGTAGTGTTGACTAATCTACAGAGTTAAAACATTAATATAAAAAAATAAAGCAAATCGGTCTTGTAAAACTCGAAGACAAAGTGGAACAAAAATAAACCGTGTTTTAAATATATGGATTAGTAAATGATAATTGACCTATAATAATTAAAAGTCGCCCCAGTCATTTATAACTTTTCTAATAATTTGCAAACGTATTTTGCGATGATTTGTTTTGTCCAACAATATGAAACAGCTATATAAATAAGCAATAGTCATCATCTAATATTTGAACAATTTGTTTGCTTTCCATAGTTTTCCCCTAATGCGGGTTTGTCTACGCAACCTAATAACAAATCAATCGTTAACCGCAAGTGGTGGTTGCAGCAAACTTTTATAACCGTGAATAGTTCTAAAACTTACCACCGTGGAAAGTGAGATGGCGCTTCAAGTAAATGTCCAATCCGTGCGTCTCAAATTAAACATTTTATATTTATTTAAATTAAAAATATAAACATTAAAAATATATAAAAATTAAGTAGTGTTGTAATTTTGTCACTAACTAGGCAATTATAAATTACACAATGGTAGTTATTATATTTAGTAAAATATTGTTTACAGTCTGTTTTAACGAAGTTACTTATTAGTTTAAAAAGAAACTATTACATTAATTATTATGACATGAGAAATTTTGTTTTACAAAACAAAACAATAGAGATAACAAATATAGTAGAGATAAAAGGTAACGTAAATAATATTACTATATTGAGCGCTATCGCCCACGAGACTTTCAATCGATTCTTGCAATTAGCCAAATTCTAGGAGTCCGGCAAAAGTTACCACGTAGTGCGAAATATAACTATACTATAAATAACTTTTAGCAACGTCAAGGGATTCACAAAATTTATACTTACTCCTGCTGGTCTGCATTATAAATTTAAAACTACAAATGATAAAATAAAAGTTGAGCATTAAATAATGCTCAACGAACAGATTATAGTACAAGAGGATTAATTAAAACAATCGTTGATTTAAAAATCTCATAAAGAAGCTAATAACTGATTGTCTCTATTTGTTAAGTCGATATTGAATTACAATTACCCGAGTTCACCAGCTGAGCTACACGGTACAGTGGATGTAGTTGAGTTGCAGTAATAAGTCAGTTCGCGTGTGGGCCAACAGTCAACTCATAACTACCCAACACACGTGGCGCGTACGTCACCCAACCCTGTTAGCCACCACTCTCCATCTGTCTGGTTTAATCTTTGATATTCAATCACATGGAAAACGGTTTTCAATCGGATAACACTGAACTGCCATTAGAAGGTTGCCAAATAAACCTGTAGATTTACGCAGAAATCTAGCAGAATTAATGGCAACGACAAGCACTCAAACTAAAAGCGCTAATAATTCTTTTAAATATTTTTAATATTCTACAAAATCAATTTAAAACTTGTATTAAGAAATTGCTACAATTTTAAGAATGTTAAAAACATTTTCAGATGTGCAAATAATGTAAAGATCTTTTAAAAAACTAATGTGACTAAAAAGTTCAAGAAGCCTTTAGTGGAAAACATTCGGATAAACAAATCTGTTGTATGGTGCAGACTAATAATACTCATTTAATGCAAAAGTGGCCACTTTTTACACTGATTTTCGTGTAAAAAGTTAACGTTTATTGCGCTAGTGTTATAAAATTTGTATTGCACCCTAATGTCAACAAGAGTATATGATAAATTAATGATTTATGCAATTTTACAAACTGGTTGCTAAACAACATAGCACATAAAAATCTAAGCACGCTAATATATGTATACACAATACAAAAGTCACAAATTTAAAAAAATATATCAAATACAATGAATATTTTAGTAAAGCGTTATGATCGTAGATAAAACGTTGTAAGATATACGTGTAAAAAGTCTCTTCATTGCACCCACATCCTTTAAGATACTCGCTCGTACCTCGCTCGTGAGTTCAATGATTTTTTACACTTATATCTTAAATATCTATTATTTCACATTGGCATCTCAAAAATAATATGCCTAGCTTATAACACCAATACTTTTTTTAACTGAAATAATACACTTATGTATTTGACAATAAAATCGTCCAAGAAACTGTAGCTCTGAAAAGAACTTTACTATAAAATGATAAATGAAATTTATTAATGGGTTTATAGTCATTTTATTAATCAACTTTAGTTCCTACAAATGCCTACGTTTTGATCTGGATTTACATCTTCCTCAGGGCTATTATACAGGGTCGCTGATATGTATGGAAACGGTCGATTATCTTTTAAAGTAAGATAGCTAACGAAAAATGTTAAATTCAAAAGTTTTAGTGTTTTTTAAAATCTAATACAATAAAGACAAATTAAGTATACAGGATCAGTCAAAAAGTCATGACGAAACAAAGTTACTTTTTTTAATGAAACACCCTGTATATTATTCCATATTTCAATTTATTTCGAAATCCTAAACAAAATTGTATAAACAAATAGTAGTCCAATTTCAATCAACTAATTGTAATTAATCAACTTTAACTTTTGTAATTCGTAATTGATTTATAAATGTCTCAAAATTAAACACTTGTTCTTGCAGTTTTGTAAAGGGGAAAGGCGGAGAGGAGTGACGCATAATTTAAACCCTAAACAGCTTTACAAATTGTTACCATGCCTGACATTAGCTTACTTCATTCTCAAACTAAAATTCGTCAACATTGGAGAATTAAATCTTTTTTCGCGATTACAGCGCCATCTGTCACAAACTTAAAAGCTGTAGACAAAAAATTCTTATCTTTTTAGCGCAGAATCCAAATCTGCATAAAAACTGGAGGTTGCTATTGAAGATGACGGAGTTACCGCCCTCCCCGCTCCCAGGGTGGAGGACTTACATTTGCTACCATTAAACAGAGGTTAATCCGTTTCGTATTTCGCGAGATATTCAGGGGGTACGGGTGGTCTGAAACACCCAGTATATATATATTTGAAAAAAATCAAAAAGGCCATTAAAATATTATTGTTAATAATTTGTTTCACTATTAACAGTACTCACTGAAGTTCTGTTTTAAGCAAAAGGATTTTAAAATTACGTTCATATGTATTAGATAAGGATAAGCGACTCAATGTTGGCACTAATATTTCTGGGGAATTTACTAACTAAAAAAATTAAGTATTAATTGTCAAATTTAATTTAGTTTGTTTTGTCTATATTCAATACTAGTAGTTTAACAATTCTCACTCGCAATCATTTACACTATTTATGTACTTTAAAGTAAAAGTTCGCAGTGCAAAACCATCCAGACTACAGGTACACAGTAGATCTATGGTTATAACAGCCTCATAATTTGACGTCACAGCGAGCGATGGAAAAGCCCTGTACTTATCTACATTTCGACCTACATCTACATTTTATCCTCCCATCTATTTATTGTTATATTTCATCCAACAAACCTTTTCAGCAACAAAATTATTAATATAAAGAATATCGCGATGTAAAAACTAGTGATTTTCGTAATCACTACTGCTCCTTTCCTTATGGTTTATCTGCTTTTTTTGCCTACTAGATCTAGCATCTTGCAGCTTTGTCGGTTACTAAGAATCCCTAAGTTTTAACATACGATCACCTTTAGTTGTGGCTACTGGTCATACTAATTTCCCACTCATCATTCTAAGAAATAATATTTAAATGTTCCCAACATGTGTTCATGTACAGTCATTAGCAAATGTCTTGTCCCGAGCAGGCAACACATTTAGCAATTCTGGTAAAAGAAGCGACGTACGTTTCGGAGCATAGCTTCTTTTGTTTACAAATAACACACCAAATATAACCAGTTTTAAAGGTTGCTACCCTACCTAGAGTGGCTTTGTATAACAACAATAGAGTAATAAGAACTGCTATTTTCAAGTGAGTTTCTTATTTTACTGGAATGCAAAACAGCCGTTTCACTTCTGGTATGGTTTCTTCTATTTTAGGAAATAAATATCGTATGCTTTTTTCTACTTTATTATAAACTCTATTAATTTATTTACGAGTTTGATTTGTTTATTTACAAAGTTTAATTATTTTGTAAACACTAAAAAACTAAATTTTTAGTACTAACTGTAATCAGTTTTTATTTTAAAAATTAGTAAAAATAATAAATAATCAAAACTAATAATCATTCCCCGAGTTTTCAAAGTAGAATCAGATTGGGCATGCAAACGAGGCATATTTAAACATTAAGGGCCGGTTTATTAATCTTCAGGTAAAATTCCCAGTAGTTTCCGGTCAAATAAATTAAGTTTAACAATAAACACAGTTTGGGTATATTCACAGGATTATATTTTGAAGGTAGTTACTGGAATGTTTATGAGAATGGGTACAACTTTTGCTCTCAGGTAATACATGCAAGAGAGAGATGGGTAATTGACAGAATAATGTGTTAGAGAGAAAAATTAAACCCATTGCTAATCTACTTAAAAGGACGCGAGATTTAAGAAAATCTGTAATCTTTCACAAATATTTTCTATAAATTTTAGGTAAACAGATATTAATGATATATATGATCTAAGGTTCTATGCTTTGCCAAGGGTGTTTCTTAATTTTTGTTTTCTAACTGTTTTGACTTTAGTAGTTACTATATCTATGTTTCTAGTTTTTCTTAGTTTGTAGTATTTTTATTGAAACAGCTGAATATTTGATAACTTTTTAAAATTTTAATATATTTACATAAATAAATGCCTATATTATGACTTTATTTTTATTTATCGTTTACATTAATTTCTGCGATTATTTAATTATCTAAAATGCTCCTAAACCACTATTTTTTGATGATTGTTTTCATTATTATTTTCGTTTATGTAGTTATTTTTTATTAAAGCTAAAGAATGAAACATAAACACGCTATATAACTTTGTTTACTAATAGACGCTTTCATTTAAAAGGACATTTTTTACTAAAGTGTGTCAAAGAAATTTTGAATAAAATGAGTAACAAGAGTTTTTACAAGCGTGTTTTCAAAACAAGCTTTAACGAATTTAAATATCTTGCCCAGGTAGTTGTCCATCTCTGTTTAATTCGGTCTCTTTCGTACACAGTATAAGGGGTATTTCGATTCTTAAAGCAGAAACGCCCTTACTCGGGACAAGACATTTGGTAAAGACTGTACAAGGTGATCAATTCTTACTTTCAAATTTTAATAAAATTTAATGAAACCTACTGGATTTTTCCAAATCAGACACTCTGCGTGTTTTACTGATAATTAAGGCTTTTCCAAATGTAAGAGCCTATTTAATTTAAAAATCTTTTTTTATAGATGCAGTGTGCTATTGCCAAATAGTCTAATTAAAAAAATAGTTTAATTTATCCCGCTATCTTTAATATACTTAGTATAGTTGTAAATATTTTTAAAATATGCATAATTGGTAACCAAAAAGCTTGTATTAAAAGTTTTCTTGAAGATGTAATGGTTTAGGAGATATAGAAGTATTACGTACTAAATGGAAACCCTGTATATCTGGAAAATTGGCTAATGTGGTGCAACACAAACACATACACGCATAGTTGAGGCGGCCAAACTTTCCAGTTTAGAGAAATTTGCCGCCTCAAGTGGGACTTGAACCCAGGACTTTTCGAACACCAGTGATGCACTGACACCACTCGTCTACCACCGCCCCTCAATATTATGAATAGAGTAGGGGAAGAGGGGGAACAGTGTTACACGTACTACAGTGTTAACCTTAATGTTTTTAGGATTGCTTTATCATAAAAATTTTTCATATTTTCATGTTAGAAGTACTTTGGTTTTAACCAAGTGTAGGTGCATTTTGGTTAATTTTCACCGATAGGTTTTCAAGAAATTAAGGTATGTATGTTTTCAATATCAAAACTAATCATTTCAAGTAAAATACAATTTACTTCAGGATGAAATTAACTAAAGCTAGATTATTAAAAAATTATTTATAAGTAGTTTGTAAGCTTATTTACGCCGGAGAAGCACGAACTTAACCTAAAAACTGTTCGTGTGCTTATTAACTATTCGAGTATAGATTTTTGATAATTGGGGTACAGTGTTACAGTGGACAGTGGGTTTCGGTGTAACATTATTTATGTAACATTTGTGCAGACAGTGATCAGTTCAAGTTGCATCTAAGTGACAAAGATACATTATTTCATTCAAATCATATCGATGTTGGAAACCTTGTGGTAATAGAAGAAGGGGCTAGAATAAAACTCAGAATTTTGTCAATTAGGGGAAATTACACGTAAAACGAATGCAGAAGTTAATCCAACTTATAAATTCGTAGGTACAACGCAAGAATATAAGAATTTTAAGTTGTTTTATTAACATTAACATTGTTAACCCTTCCTTGTAAATTTGTACCCCACTATTAGGATACAGTGTTACACAGCACACCAAGCTGAATAAATCTTAATTTCTCTAAAAGTTGAAATAATCAAAGTGACTTAAATGTAAAAGTTGAAAGAATATTAGTAACTCTTAAACTAGGAAGAGAATAAATTTTAAAATTTTTATTTGGTTCTGAATTATATCAAAAAACATTTTTTTGTGTGACACTGTTCCCCCTCTTCTCCTACCCTACCGAGCTTTATGACAGTACATTTCAAATAATCTAGCTAGGCGCTTTCGAAATGTATAGGCTGCGATTTTGTCTTCAAAAGTTACACAAGAACTAATTCTCATTAGCTTGAATTAGCATGTACCCTTCGGATAAAAAGCAAAAACAATCTTAATCAACCCTACTACCAGTTCGAACAGTTTGAGACTTTCTAATTGCATTTATTATTATTAGATGTAGATCAATAATATTTTAGTTTTGTATTACTAAATTATGTAGCTTTAATGCTACGTTGTATTTTTTCTTATATTTATTATATTAATTAATTTAAATTAATCAATTATCTGCGTTTCTTCATAGCGGCAAAGTTATTATTTTTTCTAACATATTTGTTAAAAAAACACTGATATCCTCAGACATTTCGAAAATAAATAGAAAATTCTCATAAAGCAATATTAATAAAAATCAATTAACCGTGGCATGGCACTTCACCACAACTACCCACATTTCGGTTTCTTGTAAGGGGGGAGAAGGTTCACTGTGCAGACCACAACGTCTCTCGTGGTAACTTAATTCTTTCTGGCAATATATACTGCTTTACGCAGATGCTGTGATGAGGTGAATGAAATAAGGTTTACTGCTGATGATGATGCTGATGAACAAGCCATACCTGTGTCAATTTCATAATTTTTTAATTTTTTCAAAATGTATTGGATGTTACCATTCGGTTTTCGAAAATAATTTCAATTAAAATATCCCTGTGAAAGTAGACCAGGGCTGTATTTTAAATAGTTAGTCTTTAAATCGTATCAACTCTTCGTTAATATAGGATTTAAAACCTACCATAGGGAAAATTATTATCCAATACTACTAAAGTTGATTTGTATGTGTGTCCGAGCCCCATTCTCACGTTCTATAAGGGCTGGAGAGATGGGCTTGGGCTCATTCGACGCGTAATTTGCCGAGGATAATGCACGACTGATTTTTTAAATTAGTTTATGTTTTAAAATTTTTTAAATTAGGTTATGTTTTAAAATTTTTTAAATTAGGTTATGTTTTAAAAAATCGATAAATGCTGATTCTATCGTACTATTTAGTGCTATTGAGTGTTATTTGTGCTCTATCGATAGAGAATCGATTGGAGATTTATGTAGGTCATGTAAATACTGAACTACTTTAAAAAAAATCGATAAATGCTATTTCTATCATACTTAAGTGCTTAGGCCCGTAGGGCCCATTATGCTAGTTAGAAATTCTAGCAAGATTAAAATTGTAAATTGTACGTTTATTTTTTTAAAGTATCAGACGCTCAGCAGTAAGTCGTAACTTTGCACATCTTGTTCAGTAACTAATGTGAAAGGCTGTATTTCTTTAACTTTTGTTGGAAACTACTAGAGTTGAACATCTGGAATTGGAATTGCATCCCCATCGAGATACGGTCTAGACTTTGGATACAACTTTACTATACTGCGTTCGTAAATTCGGATGAGTGAAAACATAAGAGAAAATTACATTAGAACGATTTTTGTGTTATGCGGTTATTGTTGCGATTAAATCATACAACATAAAGCTTGTGCTATTTAATCTACTTGTACATTTGTTGTAACTAATTTGCCATACTGTTAATAACAACAGCTTTTTATACACTCAAATCAACACCTTTTGGCTGTCATACCTTACATATAAACATTAAATTATGGAAACCTGGTTACAAATGCCTTAATTTACCCAGAGTAAACGGGCCTCTCAAGTAGCCAATCAACAAACAAATACTTTAAGTAGAAATTTTACTCTTCCAAATTTGCAAACCGTCGTATTATGTCGTTTATATATATACAACAAGAGCAACAGACAAATGTAGAAATCACAATATTTCCTGATTTAATTTTATTGCATTAATTTCATCAAGATCACACACGGCGACTTTCAATATTTGTCAGAGTGCATCTAGTGGTTATAACTATATACTAGTTTATACACTGATCCATTACATTTAAGTTAATGCATAAAAATAACTGTATAATAGCATACATACAACAGAATTTTAAAGGTTATTGAAAAGTTGTATTAAAAAAATACTCTAAAAATAAAATAACATCATAAAGTATACTTGTTTTGAAAATACTGATAACGGTCCTAACAGTACAATACTCGAGTTTCTTAAAAAAACTTCACAGGTAGCAGTTGGTTTTAGACGTGTGGTCCCTTTTATTAATGCTCTTAAATCCCTGTTCAATAAATTTTACATTATTTTGTTTCATTATTCGAATTGAATTTTTAAAATTTTTAATTTCATTTTTGTCGTAAATTAATTAAAAAAATAAGCTGCAAAACAATATCGGGACTTGAACCGATGATCTGTTGCACAGAGAGACGGTATTTTGCCATTGAGATACACCCGTTTTTCCTTTATGATGTTTTACCTATATTAACATGTTTTATTATAGAATTAGCTATAAAGCTGCAAACTTAACAAGAAAAATTAAACTTTTCACTATTTTACAGATTTAATATGATAATAAATAATCTAAAGGTATAACATTAGGTAGAGATTATTACTATAATAGTTTGCGTCATTATAGTGATTTTTTATAATTTGAATATTTGTATGACTAATTCTCGTTCCTAACTCAAATAAAACCGGCGAATTTGATGAAATTTGAAGATAAATTGCATCAGAAATATTTCAGTTTCAGTTTAAGTTCGGTCCTGATATATTTAGGCAACCTGTGCGCGCAGCTGATAAGTACCTATACGAGTCTCATTTAATTTGTCTTTCAGTTTACATATTAACATATAACTTAGAAAAATTTATAATTTATGAGTTTACTTATAATCATTCTGGAACCTCACTTCTTAAAAAGAAAATCCTGTAAAAACCCAATTTATCTAAAGATCCGTTATTTAGAACCGCTTTGCTTTGTCTTGCCTCTCTTTTTTCTCATTTATCTACCGATTTTTTTTTATTTAAAAAAAGAATATACGTAAAGTATTGTTGTTGCAAATTAGAGGTTACCAAATACGAACTCCAAAATACCTATAAGGAAAAACTAATATTTAACGGTATTAAAATAAATGACGCAGAAAATTTCTTAAATGTGGGTTGAAAGTAGCTCGATAAATCTTAATTCATACATATTACAGCAAGAAATTTAATCCAAACGAGTATCCTGATTCCCAAAGGAATTATCGGTTTAAACGTCCTTTTTCCGGGGTTACCGTTTAAAAGATTCAAGCATTGATTAAGTATTCAATCCCATCGATTTTATCTAATTAAAAGGCAATTATAAATTCTATCCTATCTAGAGATCTGATCGAGCTTCTGAACTTTAAGAACTTGAAATATTTCATCGTATAAAATGGTCATTAAAGCTAAATCACCAATTAGGGCACTAAACAATCTAGGAATCAACCCTGATTATTGGAGAACAACTTGAAAATTCTACCAGGTAAATCGTTGTGTTAATTGTATAACACTGCTGTTAAGCCAATTTAAATAAGTAACTTGATCGAAAGCGGCTATATGATACCTACCTCAAAAATCTGTCGCCTGCTTCACCTGCTCGATGTGCCTAAAATGAGTGATGTGGTCTTATTTTATTTTAGTTTAAGAACTAGTTTAGCAAAATCGGTATTAAAGTTGCCATATGGTAGACTGAGATCAACTTCTTGTATTAAGCAGATCAGAGAAGTTATTGAGATTTTTCAGACGGCTAGCTTAACTACTGAAAATAGGATAAAAAATATTTATAAAGTCTTACCTTATTATTGTTATTATTTGGCAGGAACCTGCATTATATTACCTACCTATATTATTGGCAAGGAACTAATTAAGTGTAAAATATTTTTAATTTATTTTCTTTTATCTTGAGTAAGTAAAGGTATTCACTAGGATACTAAATAGAATGAGTATGCGATTCTGTGCAAACATGCAAGTTCTAAAAAAGTTACCCAGTATGCGTTTTCTAATTATCGGTTACTGATTTTCAATGTCACTTCATTGTTTTATGAAAATTTAAGGCCCATTCATACATGTAGAATATTTGACGAAGCAAGTACAAAAAGTTGTAAAATTATAAAGCAATATATAAATAATTACATCTTACGAAAACTACTTTACTGAGTGTTGGGCTGTTCAGTTCATCTATTCAATAACCTCCGGCTCTCCAAATGCTACCTACTCAGGCATTTATATATTTTCTACAATAATTTCTATAACAATTAAATACATTTACATTTACAAACTTATAATAACAATTATATGTTTCTTTAATAAAGGATATTTTTGTTAACATTATTTTTATATGTATGCAAGTATCCAATAAACCAGATACAATTATTTTTAAAAATACACACTAAAATTACAGATCATGTCTTATAATCCTAAAATCGCTTGTTACTATTTCTTAAGTAAAAGCAGTGAGTGCAATGGAGGAGTTGATTCCTCAAGATTCCTTTCATTCGTAAAGGAATTTCTTCTCATCTAATAAATCTTTTGTTATAATCGTGGTATTATTTTTCCTTTGTGAAAACAGGTATCGTAGATAACTATATTTCAACTCTATACTTAAGTGAACTAAACGAATAATGATTCCACAAGAAAAAACTTTAACCTTACTTAAGATCACTTAATTAAAGACTTGGGAGTTATTATTGATAATAAATTGACCTTTTTGAGACACATTATCTATGTGTATCACAAATAAAGTCTTTAAGTGTCTGGGTGTTTTAGTAAGCACATGTAGGCCGTTTAGAAAGCTTTAGGGTATTTGGAGTGTGTATTTTGCTTATGGCCGTAGCATAATTACTTGGCGAGCGTCGTTTGGAACTCTCAATATACATTATACCAATACATTAGAATCAATATAGGCAAGATTTGTAACTTACATTTGCTTGCTATTAGTTACAACCGATGGATAGAATTCGGTTTTTTGCTGCTAAATAAATCCAGAGAATGAAAATAATAGGGGTATTATTGCATCACAAATAATTATTGGCATATACTATTAACTGCTTATTGAATAAATCACCTTACATTTATTTTTACTTAAACCAGAGAAAACTACTGACTGGAATAAAAGACATTAATGCAGTGGATTTCGCTTGACTACTAATTGTGTAGTAATACCATATTGTTAGCTTACAAGAAGATCTGTCGTTTCGGGTACGGCAAGTTAGTTCACACCAAAAGCAAATGGGAGATTTGAGTCATGGCAAAATCTAAAACTCCGCTATTCTTATGTTTCCTCCGGATGGTTTACTATACTTACTCAGGGTGCAGAGGTGCGCTCAGGGGGTAGACACGTCATCGTGGAGGTAACTTTTAATTGATACATCGATAAATCACCTGTTCTATAAACCTTAACTAGGAAAACCTCGTCAAGATATAACGGTCAAAAGGCTAATTTATTGAAGGGTTTCCTTAACAAAGTTCGTTGTGTGATTACAATCCTTCGGGTTTCCAAGAGTGATTATTTAATAGTAACATTTATTAAATAAACGCAACCGAACAAAAACAATTGCAAATACTAAGCTTACCATTCTCAGACGAACTTTAGAACGGTTATTTAACAAACAACGCCTTATCCCTCCTCCATCAATCACGACTTATCTTATCTTCCTCCTTTAGTTACCTCCGACTTACTGCTTCTTCCGTCTTGCCCCTCCGACTTATCTCTTCCTCAACTTACCCCCCTCTCCCGGCTTACCGCCATCCACGACTTATCTTCCACTCGGACTCATCCCCCCGATTTATTCTTATCATAAGCTTCTGCATTTAATTCATATATCATAGTATGCTTAATATACCAGTTTTCGAAACTTTGTCGGTTATTTTGTTCCTGCTCCTCAAGAGATAAAACATTAGTTCTTAGACATTCCTATTCTATTTTTTTTATCAAATATCCCAATCTGCAAAACTTAAAAATTTCGAAAAAATAAGCTCACAGAGACAGCCAGAAATATCAAATTTTGTGAAAATGCTCCACAGGAAATACTGTGAAACTCGACTGAGAACTGCTGGTGGCATAGTAAGCAGGTATAGGGAGGACGTTTAGTACCAAAACATGACGAAGCAATCGGCATTGGGAATATTGAAATGCATTGATTACAAATACAATATATTGCTTAAAAATTTAAACAAATTAAAAAATCGCAGAACTTAAACTCCGCAGATTAAAAAAGAGGACGGTTTTAAAAATATAAAAGTTAAATAAAAATAAAAATTAAGTAGTGTTGACTCATACCTAGATTAGTAATCGTGAATAGTTCTAAAACTTTTGTGACTAAAGTGAAACTAAAGTGATGTCCGATTAACGCGTCTCAAGTTAAACATTTTATATTTATTTAAATTAAAAATATAAACATTAAAAAATATATAAAAATTAAATAATGCTGACTAATCTACACAGCGAAAGCTTCAATATAAAAAAAGAATGACGTAAATCAGCGTAAAAGAATGACGTAAATTAATGTTTATGAAGTTGAAAGAGCAAAATCTACAATCTACAATCACTGTTTTATTCACGTTTTCAGCAGGTGGGGAAAAGAACACCGATTATGATTTTATTACCATTACAGACGATTACCATCGGAACTACCGATATCTGTTCCAAAATTGTGGCGAATTGGACTCGGGCAACGGTTAGATGAAAGCCGAGATAGTTTACGAGTAACATAATAGTAAAGAAGAAAATAAAATTCCAAGTTATCTTGTTGACGGACAATTCACTCACTTGACTTATTATACATTTAGTAAATTGTGCAAAAGTTTTGAGCGTGATTTTACTTTAATTATTTCCCAATTTTACCAGGACACTACAATTGGCTGATGTTGCTGGTTTCAAACCCTTACAATCGTTTTGGAAAAATCTATATTAGATTGGAGATGTGCTAATACTACTGCTGCTTTAGCAAACGAAAAACTAGGTCCAATTTTGTAGACAATGTTACAAAGTCGGAAACGATTCTAAAATTTTTAAAGCTTGTAACTTTCATCCGTGGTATCCCGATACAATAAGAGTAAATACTTAGGGCAACAAAAGAATGATATAGTAGCTGACAAGGAAGTGGAAAGAGAAACCAATAAAACACTTTCTACATATTTGAAGTATTCCGATTTTGGAATAATTTTAGAAAAGAGGAAAATCTTTTTCAGAAAATATTTTATACCTAACTATATAAAGTTTATAAACAATTTCATATAAACGATAAAGAAGGCAAGGTTCTTCACCGATTCTTCAATGTTTTTGTGTTTAGGTCTAGGTGATTCATGAGTTCATTAGTCTATTTAGGTGATGATACCACACCTCAAAGAAAAGGGCAAAAGCAGACGTAGCGAAGTCTGAGCACTGGCAAACTGTCTAAAAAGATAAGCAATTACAAAGTCGAGCCGTACAGAAAAAACAAAATGGAAAAAGCTGAAGGAAAGAAAAACATTAAAGAGGTAAAACAAACTTCTAAATCTACACGCGAAAAGATAATGTAGAAAGCAGTTGAAAAAATAGAAAGGGTAATTCCATGTCAAGTGATCCATTGAGTTGTAACTCACCCTTTTTGATTTATTTCAAATTTGGCACAACTGTTATACTCCTAAAGATAAGTAAAAATCTAAAATATTATACTTCTATCTCAAGGGGTTCTTGAGTTGTGCCCTTCTAAAGTGTACAAAAATGAGTGATTTTGAGCATGTTGGCGTTTACGTTTTCTTTTATAACTTTTGATAGAAATAAGATAAAGGAATGAAACAAGCTGTTTTAAAGTCCATCATTTGGACTTTAAGATGATGGTTGCATGGCATACTTTAATATGAAAAAAGATATTATATTGCACCCCAGAAGACTTTGACCTTGAATTTCTCAGAAAACATATGATTAAAAATTTTGAAGAAAATTGGACATGGAGTTGCATATCTTTTAAATATGTGTGCCAAATTTCAACTTGGGATCTCAATGGAATCGTTACTAAATTATTTTAACAATATAGCAATGTTCAACATTTTACCATTAATAATGTTTTCAATATTGGGAACATTGAGAGTTTTGTTTTATAAATGATTATTTTCTGTTTTGGTAATTACTTACAAAGAATCTGGGTTAGATAAAACATTAGTTAACAAATTCCTGTATGAACTTTTAAAATTTTCTAAAATTATTTGTGAATCGTTACCTAGATAAAATATCCTGGGTACACTTGTCAAGAAAATTTTACAGTATTATCAGAACAAGTAAAAATTGTTATCAACTATAATAAATTAAAATTTACACTATGACACGCAATAAAGAAAATTTTAATTTGATGCACAGTAATTATGTAAAATACTGCACGCTAATTCAATTTCCTGATAACTTAAACTGTATGTACGACCAGTCACTGTATTTGGATCTACTTTAAAAATTGGACGTAGAGTTGCATATTTTCTAAATATGTGTGCCAGATTTCAACTTGGGATCTCAATGGGATCATTACTAAATTATTTTAACAATATAGCAATGTCCAACATTTTAACATAAATATATTTTTTAATATTGGTAACTATATTATTGGTATTAGAGTTTTGTTTTATGAATGATTACTCTTTGTTCTGAGTAATTACTTACAAAGAATCTGAGTTAGATAAAACGTTAATTATTCTTGGATGATTTTTAAAACTTTGCATATTCTTTAAATTCCTATGTCTCCCAAATCTCAACTTGAGATCTCAGTGGGATCACTAATAATATTTTTTTTAAATATACCACTGTTCAGTACCTAGTGACAGTATCAGTATGTACTATTGATTTCATAACGATCTTGGACAGCCATGTCCATGGACTAATATGATGCTATTTTATTTTTTTCAGTGTAAATGCATAGGATAAAATAATAAAAAATACCATCATATTAGCATTGTTATCCTAGATCAATATGAAATCAATAGTGCATAGTAATGTATCATACTGAATACATGTAAATCTTCATTTCTCATGAACGATTTGATGAAAAAACAATTGTTCGGACACAGAAATTTCACTGTTTTATACCTATCTCGGAAAATAATATATTAATAAAATTCTACTCTTGCTAGTGATTAGACATTTATACACTCCACATCTGATAAACTAATTAGACCTACATTAGAAATATATGAAATTACAGGTTTGTTACATGTGAATATAACTGCAAGAGGTGGTTAGCCCATGCGATGGCTTCAGATAGTAAAGAATGTTAAGTCATCGCGTGATTTCTACATCCTGCTGGTCGTGCACCAACATTTCCGTAAATACCAGATATTCCAAGCAGATTTTAAGGGAAGTAGATCCAAATATAGCGACAGGTCGTACATACTGTTTAAGTTATCAGGAAATGGAATTAGCATGCAGCATTTTACATTAATACTGTGCATCAAATTAAAATTTTCTTTATTGCGTGTCATAGTGTAAATTTTAATTTATTATAGTTGATAACAATTTGTACGTGTTCTGATAATACTGTAAAATTTTCTTGACAAGTGTACCCAGGATATTTTATCTAGGTAACGATTCACAAATAATTTTAAAATTTTTTAAATGCTCCCAATGTTCCCAATATTGAAAACATTATTAATGGTAAAATGTTGAACATTGCTATTTTGTTAAAATAATTTAGTAACGATCCCATTGAGATCCCAAGTTGAAATTTGGCACACATATTTAAAAGTCCAACTCCACGTCCAATCTTTTTAAAAATTTTTAATCATATGTTTTCTGAGAAATTCAAGGTCAAAGACTTTAGAGGCGCAATATAATTTCTTTTTTCATATTAAAGTATGCCACGCAACCCATCATCTTAAAGCCCAGATGATGGACTTTAAAACAACTCCTTTTATTCCTTTATCTTATTTCTATCAAAAGTTATAAAGGAAAACGTAAACGCCAACATGCTCAAAATCACTTATTTTTGTACACTTTAGAAGGGCACAACTCAAGAACCACTTGAGATACAAATATAATATTTTAGATTTTTACTTATCTTTAGGAGTATAACAGTTGTGCCAAATTTAAAAAAAATCAAAGAGGGTGATGGTCAAAACTTCAAAAAAATTAGATCACTTGATGTGGAATTACCCGAAAGTGAAAGATTCAGAATACCAGTGATTCGTTAAAATGTCAAGATTGATTCGGAAGAACCTTATGTAACGAGCAACGGGAATGATGTTGGTAATTTCAGGACTTTCCTCATGATATAACAAAACAGTCCCAGTGTTAGGTGCCTGATATGCACTAAAGTATTTCATCCAAATTGTATCAGAAGAACTGTTCATTTGTTAATAATATTTAACTAGCTTTCAATTATTTTTTTTCTTTCATAAAATTGTATAGTTTAGACTCGTTTAGAATTTTTATTTTATATTATTTCATAGTATTGCTTAGCTATGTTGTTCCTTTTATATTTTCTACATTTTTTAGTAGGTATTATTTTAAAGCTTTTTAGTGTTTTCTTGAAGGTATTTGCTATATAATACTGTTGTGTTGCAAGTCTTTTTTAATAATGATTTACGTTTCAAACTTTGTTTTTATAAATTCTACATTTATAATACAAACGTATTATAAGAAAAGTATCTCGGGCCAAATAACAACCGTCAATTGTGTTATAATCTTGTGTTATAATAAGGTAACTAGTGAACTTCCAACGGTTCTTCATTGGAAGTGGAGATTCACTCTAAATACATAAAAGAAAGAACTAATGCAATTTTTTTTATTGATCTAATGATACTTTGACTTTATTATTATAACCCCATAATTGTGCATCAGAGCCTGATAAGATTCAAGTCAGTTTTGATTTCGGTTAAACTGAATGATATCTATTACTGACTTTAATTATTTGGTTGATGTGATGTTAATCTGTTTGGTTGATCTTCACTTGCAATGGATTAACTTTTCAATAACACAAGGTGAGTTATTTAACCTTTAATTTAAATTTAATTTTAACCTTTAATAACTCAAGGTGAGTTATTTAACCTTTAACCTTAACCTACATATTCACTCCTGAAAAAACTTGTTCCTTTTGTAAAACAAAACACAAACTCTGCTTGTGTTTACACACTTTAGGTTTTACTTTCGCACAACTCTGGGCTTTACATGAACCGTTCTTGTATGGTATTTCTAGAATTCTGCTCAGCACACAATAAACTCCATGCACTAACTGATGCTAAAACTATTAAGGTAAATTGTCACTATTTATTTTACCTTTTACTTTTTATGTGACCAAGTTATTTTGCTTTTATTTTTCAGTTGAACTTTCTGGACCACCTTCTTGATTCATGAAGCGCTCGTACTGAACATCCCCTTGGACCACCTCTCTTCTTTAGGTGAGTTATTATTTTAAATAATTTTCTCTTCTTAGATTTTATTTCTAAATAATGTAAAACTTTTAAAACACTGGTTTACCACTTGTAAACATTTATTTTCTTTGTATATAGTTAAATATGACAGAGTTAAAAAAATTACATGTTACTCTTTTTTGAACAAAATATTCACCCCCTTTATATTTACCTTAACTACTCCTAGAAACCCCTATTCTTTCAGGTTGCTGTTGTTATGCAAATCCCCATCACAACCTAGTCCGACTTAGGTAATTATATCTCGTCATTATTTTTGTAAAATCTATTGAAGCTATCCAAATGCAATAATTCATAATTCAAATTACTTTTAACTTCAATAATTGAGGTAACTATTATAAGTGCGCTAATACTTTCAATTTTACTAATTTAGACTCATTTAAGAAAATATTTTAGTAATTTAATAAATTTATGCTTTTCATAATTTTTATTTTTAAAATATATTATTAAAATAATTAATAATAATTTGTTTGAATATTTAAATTTGAGAGAACGTTTAGTACGAAAAGATGAAACAGCTTGTCTTAGAGTGCCAATAACTGTAGCTCTTACCCTTTAGAACTATGGATGGGATATCGACAACTATGAAGAAATATTATAAAATACATTACCTTTACATCACCTACATTTGAGTAATAAATAAGATATAAAGCAATATGAATATAAATATTTACTACATACAGAAGCGCTACAGACATAAATTATATGTACGTTTTAATTTTCTATAACATAATCCTCAATTAGATGCCCGATAGTGTATGTCTTCTGTAAGAAAACGTCTTCTATACAATACTGGTAGAATTATGACAAATACTACTGAGCCGGTGGTCGTCAATGAATCTTTAAGCTAAACTTGTCCGTATATAAACCAACATAAGGATTTCGTAGAGCCGCTTTTAGTGCGGTTTAACTTCTGTAGAAATATGAGTTTCAATGATATTAATATTAGTTACGGCAACTTGACTAACTTTGCAGGTTTATGAATTGTCCTGTGTATGAGGGTAGAAAGAGACAGAACTAACTCGTAGTTTAATGACAAACAGTTGAATGCTACCGTACAATGGTGTAAAATATGGTTTCCAACTGAGAGATATATGCTACCAGTAAGCAAGCAAAAATCGTAGGTAGCCTTTTAGTAATAAATAATGTATGGTGTGGGCGCGGTCGGTAAAGCAGATATCTACCCATTATAAAGTCCTTTTCTCGAGTTCATTGCTGTGAGCTGTATTTGGGGATTATTATTAAAGATAAACTATCCGGCTGTGCAACGTACAGCAGGATATTACTTTTTAAATTTTTAGATATTTTTCCGCCCTTCCCAAGTCCATTCCAACGCAAAATAATTACCTAACAGACCACAGGCTACACTCATATATTAAATGAATTGCGACAAAGACGAACAATAATGAAAATGCAAATATTTATAATTTACAACGGGCTGGTATTTTGTCCAGTTTGTGTAGGTTGTTTTTGTAAAAAAAAGAAGCAATTGTCTGGTGTCTACTGTCTGAAGTGAATTATTTATTCATTTAACATTCATATTTAAATTGTATAGTGCCAAATAGTTAAACAGATACATGTGTACGCAAAAAATTTATGAAAACAAAAATTTTATGCATCACACATGATAGTGCAAAAATAATGTAGTAAACTAACAGGGTGCTTTTAATTTTAAGCTCGACTGCACAAAAAGAAGCAAATCAACTAAATGGAAATAGACCGTACATAACCTAAGCAACCCTAACCAAGCTATTCGTCAAAAACAGACAGGGAAAATGGATGACCATCATCATCACCCCTGTATTAGCTTCCTCCTTTTTTGGGCCCCTTAAAACATAATATTAAGTTTTCTAAAAGTAGCAATCCAGCCAATGCACAATTTTAAATAATTTTTATTATTTATTTTTGCTTAACCTTGCGAATTTCACTATAAATTATATCAATTATAAAAACTAATTTATATCGACATCCAACAAAAAGAATTCTTGAGGAAGGAATCGTGAAATTAAGTGCTTGTCGGTAATTCCTGAATAGAATTTCTCTAAAAACCTTTCTAATCATGAAAAAAATAAAATCACTTTCCAATAACATCAAAGAGTAACGACGAATTTTACATGGGTCGCTTTAATCTAAATGATCGAATTCAACATGCTGTTAGTTACGCTATTAGTTTTTGTTAATGTGAAAAACGTTTGAATTGTACCTTCGAACAAAAATTGAAACGATCCTTAATTTAAACATGTCTTTGACAGTATCCGTATTTTATAAAATATGTTTTTGTACGGTATGTATCAATGCACTGCTGCAGTTATCAACTAAATATATGAAGTCAGCGAAATACTAATATGTGTGACCAACTGAAAATACGGGGTGGACAGATATCCTAGAATCTCCCCTCAATACTGTCATATGCCGATATCCAAAGATCCTAATCAATTAATCAGAAAAGTTAATATCATAATCCTGCCTTGGACGTTCTTGTTATAACTGAATTGGCCGATAAACGCTATTTGTAGTTCCCACAATAGGAAGAAATGTTTGATTTTGATGTTTAAAGGGACTTTGGTAAAGGGAAATACGATTCTTTATAAGTGTGTTATTCTATTTTACGGTTTTTCCGGATATGTAAACATTATTTTTGGTTTTGTGAGGTAACTCTTAGTGATCGAGAAAAAATGCCACAATAAAGGCACTTCAGATGTTTATGTAGTTATTTGCGTTTTAAAAGCGGAAAGTGATAGATTGCTGATCGAAAGAGAAAGAAGAGTAATACAGACAAGATTATTTCTACGACAACAAGAATCTTCTATATATATAAAAGGGAAAGATTGTCTGTATATATGTATGCGATTTTCTCCGCAACCACTGGTGGATGAAATTGGTATCATTGGAAAGGTCTTGGCCCAGAATAGAAAATAAGACCAAATGGACTCTGATCGGCCATCGTGGTCCGAAATAACAGCGAAAAACCCATATATGGAAGTTAAAAATGGGTACTGAGATTGATGTGAATAGATATGTTGTCAATTGTCAAATTTGGTAATTTGACAATTACAAAAAGTAAAAACATGTAATTTCAATAAAGCGTAGCAAAGCGCGCCGGGTATTTGCTAGTATTAAATAAATATCAATTTTATATCTATGTGAAGACAGTCGTTACATCAAAAGTAATCTTGTAAAATCAGTGCTACGTCGCATTGGCGAAACAATAAAAAGAGCAAGCAAAAGATATTTTTTCGTGTCTTGTCATTTGAGGTAAGGGGAAAAGTGACAATTCTGCTTGTTTCGTAGTAAATGTCAACTTTCCGTTCTCTAATGAAAACTGAAAAAGCCTACATGTTAGTGCAGAAGAATAGTATTTTTATTGCTCTTCTGATAATTGTTGTGTTACCGTAGAGGGTAATTTAGGGATAACTGTATTTATTCTAGCAGTAGCAGTTGATTTGTTACTGCTTCAACTCCTCATCAAAATTTTTCAGTATTTGTCAATAATGTAAACATCTGCCTTGGTTGGTATTATAACCAAGTTTTAACTAATTATAATCTTAAGTTTTTCCGTAATTACTTTGTTGCGGTTTAATGTCAGACTTACGATTTTACCCCAGATTTTGTTTCTTGTATCGACATTTGTTGTTGACGTGATAACATATTGCATTTATATTACGCACCCTTTTTTAGTGTGAAACAGAGGTTTCAAAAGAAACTAATATTAAATGAAATTTGATCTGAAAGTAGCTTTCCAATATTCTCTTAGTTGAGGAACCACCAGATTGCAATTTATTTTTATTTATCGATATTACTATTTCTTCTTCGTGTCGATATCGTGACAAAACCATTTCAATGTCTATTACTCCTTTAGTACTATTTTATTTAGTTGGGCGCGCATCTTTATTTAGATGTTATTGTGACGGTATTTTGGCACCGTTTTAGATGTCACATTATTTCAACATGATTTTTGATTGACTCTGCATTTCGTACATGCTTAACACATTCCATCTCATTCGCAAGTTTGTTAAAGTAATTTAATTCATTTTAAATTTAATTTTAATTAAGATTTTTAATTTTTTAAACGAATAATAGTACCTATATACAATTTTTTTTGAAAATTTTTGTAATGAATAGTACCTATTTAGGTTTTTCAGAAATAATATAACATTTTCCAAGAAGATTATTATTATAAAACAAATAAGTCGTTAACATCAAAACCAATTATAATTATATAAATAATAGTATATCTATCGTAGGTATATACTATTTTATTTAATAGTATGTCGAAAGTTTTGGTATTAATTCAAACGTGAGCTGAAAAGCGTTTAGAATAATTCGTGTTTCATACAAGTGCTACGGATGTAAAGAGCCTATTTTGAGATCACAAAGCGAACTGGTCGAACTCGTAATTTTTCATACTGGAAAAAATAAGCCAAACATGCCTTCTTCTCGGATAAGGATGTAAAACCTTGTAGCAGTGTGTCAAAGCGATGTTTGTCACATTACAAATCCCACCGAAATTAGAATTCTATCAGATCCGGCCAAATTTTACTAGGGTCTGCACATAATCAAAGCAAATGGTGCCATGAGGTACAAGGGAAAAATGTGAAAGCACAATTGAAGGGGTGAGTGGTTAAAGGTGTTAACTAAAAAATTATTAATTTTACAGGAGAGCGCTTTTAGTGAATTATTCTGGACATTTTTTGCTATAGCATTTTAGGATAAATCATTAGTTAAATGGTTAAATCGATAGGGATTAAAATTACGAATTTTTTTATCACAGAGTAAAATGTCAGGTATATAAAAAATATGCTCAAATTAGAAAAAGAAATCTAATTAGTTCCTTTATTCATTAAGAAAACACAAAGAAGAACAATTTCTGTAGTAGTAGTTAGGGCCTTTATCATCTAATATTTCTATGACTATACGTTGTCTTGACGATTTAAAGACAGGCAAATTAAATGAAAAGGTAAATCATTGGAATGGGAGATTTTGTGAAAAGAAAGAATAATACCGTTTTTTGAGATGTTAGTTTATTAATAAAGAAATTTATTCGTGTTCAAAATGGAAGATATATAAATGTATATGTTCTTACTTGATTTTTTAAGAATTTCCTGTGTTTTATTATCCACAGCCAGTTTATATAAGACAATAAAAAGGGTAGGTATTTATAATTCTTGTTGTCCTTCTCTGACAGATGAAGAATCATACAAAATAATACCCTGTATCATACAAAATAATACTGGGTTATATAAGAAATGATTTTGAAAAGTTTTTTTAAATTACTTCTTAGGAGAGTACACTGTGCTAGTCAATTTTTGTATCCAACCCAATACGTACAAGGTGTTTCGCTTTCTTAGAAATCCTTCTAATTTCCTTTATTTCTAAGATCTTGGTATTGTCCACATTTACAATTTAATATTGATACAGT
Source organism: Agrypnus murinus (assembly GCA_929113105.1). NCBI lineage: Eukaryota > Metazoa > Arthropoda > Insecta > Coleoptera > Elateridae > Agrypnus > Agrypnus murinus. The sequence goes on from OV816024.1 coordinate 106,863,174, forward strand.
ACGATGCATGCATGCTAAATATGGAGCAAAATCTTCATAATTATCTGTTAACAGACGTTTTAAGATACAAAACATTCTCCGTTAGTATCTTGGTTGCTAGTTTACAACACAATTGCACCTACATAAATACTTCTAAGGATTTCTAAAAACGCGAAACACCCTGTACGTATTGGGTTAGATACAAAAATTAACTAGCGCAGTGTACTCTCCTAAGAATTAATTTGCTAATACGAGACTTTCATCCGATTGGCACCAAGGATAACGATAATATCGACTGATGGATGTTGCCGAAGAGATGCTAAGATAAAATACGACTGGACCACGATCGCGTCCGGCTCTCAACGAATGTTTCTTATCTATTTCATGACGAATATGAGACCACAAAAGTTACGCGCGAAAGTTCCTTGAGCAAATTTACTAGAGCAAGTTATTCATTTATGTATGACATATGTTCTTTCTCCAATAACACAAAAAGAAGGCGAGGTACTAAAAATCATTTGGACATTCTGATAGGGAATTAAATAAACTTTAATTTACCTAACCTCCTTCATTTCGATAAACCTATTTAATAGAATCCGAGAAAAACGACAAAAACCGTTAGGGTGCGCGGTTTACCCTCATTATCTCCTCGAGCTCGCCACCTACAGACAGTGACTATGTTAGCTATTTACGTTTATATCGCACCTTTTCTTCTAACAGTGTAATGATTGATAGTGAAATACTTAAAATTGTTAATAATCATGTTTGTCAAAGAATTTACTAGATAAATTCTCGTATAATAAATTAGTTTCTAACTTATAAGAAAAGGCTCTCTGTAGAAAATAAATGCCTGTATCCCAATCTGAATTGCAGGGGTGCATAGATTGTTTGATAAAATGCCCTCATATTGTTTGGGGGAGTGAGGAGTGACTGATTGACAAGTTGACAAGGACCGACAATGGATAAACGACACAATAGCTCAGTTATCTGACTTCTGAAGTTACTTGATTAAAGCCCATAGATCCATCTGCAAGCTTAAATATTTTTCATAGCACACGATGCAGAGATATATATCGGTACGGCAGTTAATTGAAAATCTGTGGGAACACTAATTCGAAACAAAATAGTTAACACTGAAATAAGTAAATTTAAGTAGTTTAAATTAAGGAAAGAGCCGGTATACTTCACAGCTTCACACTTTCACTTGACAAAAGAAAATATTATTTTCTTTTAAACCATTCAAAAGTGGTTAAAATAACATGAGCTTGTCATTCAAAACGGATTTCGAGTTTAGTATTCAACACAATGTAACCTAACTTTTTTCACCTAAAGTTAGATTATTTTTTATTGAATTTGGAAGGATATGTCAATCAGAGCCAGCTGTTGACAGCAGAAATCGTCTTATTTAAAATACAAAACGTTTCATTTAACTTTTGCTTGTAGGTTAACCTTAATAATAACGGCAGAATTTGTAGGTATTCTTTGTAAATACTTAACAATAAGCAAAGGCTGATTTACCTCTGACGACGCATGCTTTGAGGTACTCCGAAGAATGCACAAATTAAAAATTTAAACAAAAAGAATAGTATAAGACTTTGCAGCAGTCTACCATAATCTTGTTTAGGAAATCGTTTAAATCCGTAGAAGCATTTTGTGGTTTTGTTCAGAAAAACACCATAAAAACATTCTTAATAGCAGAACAAATTCTGTTAAGATTAGAAGTAACTGTTATTGTGTAGTAATAAATGGAAATAATGTATTTGATGGAACAAGTGGTTCTACTATAACTATATCTTACCTTTTTTTTCAGTATTTGCAGTAAATTTTGCGTGTTGTGTTTTGTAGAGTGGTTTATTGCCTTACAATCACAAAAATAAAATTTTTCGTTTCAAGAAACAATTTTTCCATGCATACAAATACGTATATGTATATAATTAACATAGTCATCCAGGATGGAGACTAATTTAAAGCAAAGGTATACACTATATAATTTTATTCTCACAAACTAATTTTGATATTCTAGCAGATAAAGTTGTTTTATTAAACAATATAAAATCAACCCACCCATCAGTCAAACATACAGCTTTAGATTTAAAATTTTAATTTAATTTTGGCACTTGACACTTCCAGAACATCTTATTTATATGCAGACGTTTTTGATTGCGTGGTATAAATTATAGCCCCAACGTTTCAAGATGACGTATTCTATTATTTTTCGATAAATTTGATTTTTCATGTTAGATTAGTATCGATTATTTTGAAGGTTTACGGATGTTTAATATTTTAAAACTAATGAATTTATTATTATTTATTTATAGAAATATGAAGAAGAAAAACAAAAACGTAAGATGTTATAATGTAAATTTAGTTTTGCTCTTTTATCAGTAACGAACCATGGCATAGCAAAATAGTGTTTATTTCGTCAAGAAAACAGCAAATATTTATTAATAATGAACTTATTTGATTTAATCTGCAAATTGCAAATGGCGTTACTCACTAAAAGAATAAAATACTCACTAAAAGAAAGAATATTTCACTAAAAATTAGGTTTTTAGCTATGCTTAAGATACGGAAAACAAAAAATCTAGAGAGCATTTTCAAGATATTCACAAAACGTACTATTTTAATGAGGTTCGTCGAGCTGGCCCCCTATATAAATATAGGAATGGTAGAAATGGCTAACACTTTTGTGCCAACGATGTACCTAAAGAGCCTAAGACGCGACCACACTTTAAATTAATTTATCTTAACGTATTCCTTATTTTATTTCTCAGAAAAGGATCTATAGTAAAGAACAGATTTTTCTTTGTTTATTCTACCGTGTATTACCTAATCCAACAGAGAAGGACACTGGATTGCAATCGGCAACGGCGGCAACCGAAGCTCGCATGCCAGCCACGAAATGGATCTGAAAAACATAAATTAACTCCCATCTATGTTATTATAGAAATGAGCGACGTTACTATTTTGATGTTATATGGACGATTGTAAATTTTAACCACACGACAAATGCACATCTAGAATTGGACACTAGACGACAAAGATTGAGGAGAACTGAAGAGGGCAATGGAGCTTTTTATTTTTATTTCGTTATTGTTATTTAAGTAAACAAAATTTGCATAAAATAGAAATTTGAGCAGTTACCTATAGTTATGTTTATATGTTTATAGTGAGGTATTATATTCAATAAATAAATGAGTTAATAATTATGTTTAAAATGCCGTTACGCCGACGTTATATTTGTTATATTAATAAATAAGTAGATAAGATTTTATAAGAAAGCCTCACGTTCGGGCAGCAATAAATTATGAGATGAAATCTTAAAATAAATAAGGGTAACTATAAATGAAATAAATTCGGCTGTCTTTAATAATTATAAATAATTAACAACACACCAATAACTTTCCTTTATCCAATGGGCTAGTTTAGTTTTGATTTGGTTGAGCATGGGAATAAGACAAATGCCAAAATTGACTTGATCAATACTTGCATCCCACATAAATAATAAAAAACACCATTAAAAATTATAATTGTAATAAAATTGTACTAAAAATGTAATAAAATCAAAGACATAAATCCTATATAAAAAAACCTTTTTTAAGTTTATTCAAATGAATTATTATTTTGTTGATAATCTGAGGTATGGTTTAAAAAGAGTTTCATTTGAAAAGACCAACATAGAACAAATTTATAAAAAAGTTATTTCCTGTTAACAAAGAAAAAAAATAACTTTGTTCTTATTCGAACTTCTTAAATTTTTAAACAAGATTATTTAAAATTGTTTAATAAAAATTATTTATTGAAAGTTTCTGATCAGAAAACGAATTTTAAAGCGACTTACTTTTATATAGTTCAATAATCCTAAATATGTGGCGCTACACTCATTTTACAAGTTCCCGCTGTACATAAGCGGTAAGTACAAACACTGATTTACACTCAGCTGTTGTTGGTAATCTCAATAAAACTTCGGTCGATGACGAAAAATCTTGGTTTCTTCAATTTAAATAATATCATTATATCACAAATCTCTGGAATTGTGTTTAAAAATGAAGACCATGCTGTGTTCCAAATTTTACAAGCAAGTATCCTTCGTGATTCCGATTGACGTTTGTTGTTGATAAACAAAACTTGTGGGCCACAATAACCTTACTTTATTTTACCTTCTTTTTCCCCTTACACCCTGGGTTCACCCTTTAGCTTATCGACTGACTTGAGAGAGAGAGAGAGAGAGAGAGAGAGTGTTTTTTTCCGAGGGTCCTTTTATATGTTTAGCCAAAAACAATCGCAAAAACAAGAAAATCTTGAACATCGCCAAAATCATGACGTCACAAAATAAAACATGTGTCAACAATTAACGCTAATCTTAATTCTAAATAGATGAAAAGGTAGATGGTAAAAAGACAATCAAGACACTACCAGACACTTATGATCCAAAATTCATATTTACAACGAAAATCAACAAAAACGATCCGCTGCCACAAATCTCATTTAAACTGAATTACATTAAAAATACACAAATCTCCAGCTATTTCAGTACATGGAGTATTTACAATGTTATTCTAGGTAACCTAATCATATGGAGTTTACAAAAATTATTACTACAAAGCTTAGCTTAAAAATCTGACCATTAAGGTTAATGCCCAAATGATGCTAGTGCAAGTCCTGGACTAATAAAAACATAAATTGATCACGACTACAACTATTCTCGTCCAGTATACAGTACTTCAGGCGACTGAATTAAAACAATGGCGAAAAACGTCATATTAATATAAAAATTTCCAAAAACCATTAAACATTAACTCTGCCTATATCTTCATCCAAAAACATGACTATACGCAGATATGGAGATGAGTAAGTTAATTGTAGCGTAATAGACTTCAAGATAATGATATGTTTTAACTATTTTCAGTGAAACCTCTACCCGAAACTGATTTGGTTTTCCGGGTCAAGGAAAATTCCTATCTGCGTTATCTAACGTCAAAGCTCAAATCTAACATGAAGATAAACCTTCTAGAAAAGTGGATACACTATCCTAAACTTGTAACCGGTGTTACATAACGCATGTTTTATTATAAAGCCACATAATTTACTCATTTGCCTTTTTGAAAACTTAATCCTTTTTATTAAAGTGAGGTAAAATTCAGAAATGTATCTATCTAAAGACTGCATCGTGTAGAGTTCACGTTGCGATGGATTATGGTGTGCCGCTCAAACAATAGATTAAAAAAATACTTGCACTAGTCACGGTAGTCGGCACCAAAAGCTACGAGAACTATTCAGAACATAATACCTAACTTATGCAAATGCAAATACAGAACGACTACTTAAATTCATAAAAACACATGAAAATATTCAAATAACGTTACTTTTTACAAGATAAAAAAAATTTTGATAAAACTGTTTTCAATTTACTTGCCTCATCTTTTCTAAGATTATTTAGAAACTAAATGTGTTTCAACATAAAAAATCGCTTTTTTACTTTTAGAAAGAACTATGTGTACATAGTTTACTTTTGTTTTGGACTAGAAGGCAAAAATAATAGTTTTTGCCTGCAGCATATCTCATTTGTACTCAAGACGAAAGGTGAATTTGATAAAAAAACTTCTATTAGAAACCAAGAAATCTTATATAGCGTAATACAGCGTAGTAAACTGATAATTGTTCCTGGAGATCCAAACGTCATAATCAGTTTCTACCATGATCGGTGCACTACTTAACTGTCATACCCAAAATATCCTAGAGATTTATAAAATTTAAGATATCGACAGTATACATATCATGGAAAATAATGTTTTCTTATATAGGTATACTATCAATAAAAGTGTGTGTAAACCAATTTGGTTCAGTGATAATTGTTTTTCAGCCATTTAGACACATTTCATTGGTTAGATCTTTCCTTATTTTTGCTGACAAAGGGAGTGGGGGGAAACAAAGAAATCTTACGTAAGATAGAAAGAGATACAAAATGAGTAAATTTTTAAAATAATACATATCCGAATACTTATTTGAAATTAATAAAATTGCTTTTTCTACTTTTATACCAAGTTGGTTTTTTATTCTTTACACTCAAAACACGCGTTCCGGGAATTCTCCGGGCCGTCGCACAATATAAAAATAGTACAAAGTAGTCGACTTTAACATGATATTCGGGGAATCCCCGTCATATCAACTCAAAACAAATTGAAACAAATGACTATGAGTCAAATGTCATTTGTTATAAGATTTTCTTTTGATTGCTTCGTTCTTTTAACTTGAATAATAGATCGTTTTATAGGTTTCATTTATTCAATTTAAAAAATAAATAAATAAGTAGTTCGTTAACCTTACAAATTGATTTCTATGATTTTTGTTTTAATTTTGATATCTAATAAAAAGCACAAAACAACTCCTTACGTCTTATTCTTTGGGGGAGGGTGGCTCTGCGATTTTTTATTTTTCATTACAAAGGGGAGTGAGGGTTTAAAATCAACAAAATGATACTTACGTAATACTTTTGAAAGCCCCCTAACCAATAATTAATTATCTGGAAAGCTAGCATCGTAGATTTTTCAATCAAGTTAATACCAAATGTATATCAGTTTGGAGATTTTTAAATAAAATTTCAGACTAACAGATGATTTTTCGAACTGAAAGTCGCAAAATTTACAACAAAAAGTACAAAAATTTAAACGAAAAACAAGATGTGCCACAGGTTGGCTGGCGACTTTAGTGATAAAGAGTTAATTAGAAATAATTATTTAAGGAATGTGGATTATATCTTATACCATATCTTCTTGCGCAGTCTTTAATAGTATAATAATATAACTTTTACCAGATTAAACAGTATTTAAAAGGTACACGTTTACAAACCTTCCCTTCCATGCATAATCAACCATTTATAAAGGAGATAAGTAATATTCCTCATGTTACAAAAACGTTTTATTTTCATAATCTTTAATTAATACAATGTTTGAAAAATGAAATTTTTCACTAGTACGTTCTTATTTCTCGCATTATCTCTTGTATCGATATGTTTTTAAATTAGTATAATTATCTAACTGTATCAACTCTAAATGAATGCAGGTTCATTCCAAACTTCATAGGTAATTCTCACCTACAAGTAGCACACCTTAGGGTTGGTGCTCTGCAGGACCCCCTTTTTATACAGCTAATTGTAAGTACACACAATAGTACGAAATAAAGCGACGGTTAACACTGACTTTCATGCGAATGCCACTAACACACTATTTAAGCTAGCAAATATTCATGCTAGGGAGAAAGCTCTTTTACCCAAACATCATGACAGTTGTATATTTAATTGTATATGGGGTAAGTTCAGTGCTCTGTTAATGTTTTTATATACCACAAGTGACACCACACAAAGGAAGGAGAGACTATCATAAACTAATAAAACCGTAAAACTCGGTTGAATTTCAGGGAAGCTGTCATAACTCGTAAATCTTAGATTAAAAACCGCTATAGAATTTGTGCTTCGTCACTCGTTGTAAAAATATTCAATTTTTCACGTCAATTCGTTCAAGCATCTGCGTTTTCAAATTATATTTCTTGACCACTTTAGGTAAGAACTTCAAGGGAGGCCTTTGTTGCAAAGTTGACGGTTTTGCCTTTTTAAAATTGGGGTAGGTGCGGTTGTTTTCGCAGTTGGATACCTTCGAATTGTTCTGCAAGTCATAAAAGTAACCCGCACAACATTTTTTTTTCAAGTGCAATCTGTCACTATTATGTCCTTGTAACCATTCGTCGTATCTTTTAACTTATAACAAACTTCACTATAATAAAAATTTAACATATAACTTTGTTATATCATCTATCTGGTTTTTATATCTTATTATATAAAGCCTGTGTTCTCCTTGTTTAGTTAGAAGACAAAGAATCATAGTCGGCTGCTAAAATTATCGTTTCATCGTAACCGCAAAAACCATTGAGAGGACTCTAAACAAACAAACAGTAAGGCAAGGCGTTTGTCGGCAATAAGCTGCCTACAGAATACAAAGGATCTTAAATAGTAGGAAAGATTGTTTTACTACTAGTTATTTGTTGGCTATTCAGACATTAGCAAGTTTTACTTATACTAGCTGACACCTTGCAATGACCAATAAGTATTGTAAATATATTATGTTATGATTGTTAGTTATGAAGGCTGAGATTATGTCGAACACGAGAACCCGATGCCATTTTTATATAAAATTTAGAATACAAACTTTTAGTAAAGCGTTTTGGTAACAGACAGAAAGAATTTCTATTATACGAATAAATATAAATATAGCAAAAACTAGAATCGCGAATAGATAGAAGTGTGATAGATATATAGCTGGAAATGTTGCCGAAAGAAGAAAGTACACATTAGAGATTGGAGATAAAAATAAGAATTATTACAATCTGAAGTCGAATATGTAGAACTCAAGATAAAAATAGAAACATAATACTAATTGTCCAGTACTACTTTCCACAATTAGCTTTTTTTTAATTCGATTTTTACACGCACTTTTTTTATTATTCTGGAGGCTATTAATAAAAAATTTAAAAAAGTCAACTAAAATTTTTAAATAAAAAATGTTCCTAACGAATTAAATAGATAATTAAAAACGGTAAGACAATAAAAAGAAACAATACACACTTATAAATCTAACTGTTCCTTTTATTTTCAGATTGTTAGATACTCATTATTTCTTTTGTGTTAATTATTGTATTTTTCTGGTTGATTCATTATCATTATTATTGTTCATGCATTGATCTATTTTTACTAATTTGTTCTAAGTGCAAGTTGTTATTATTTATTTACTATTGACCTATTTAAATTGATTCATGATTGTCAAACATTTAATCTTGGGTAAATATAATTGTTATTCACTTCCAGTAAATGTTTGCGTCCATAGTCAGTATAGTAAATTTCCCCTATGAACATTGGCACGTAAACAAATAGATAACAACTTTCTTTTTCCAATGTATGACAATTTTAAAATCAGTTAGTTAGTTATCATCAATACAGGCACGAAGAACAACTACAATTTATTTCATCAATAATCAAAATAAGTGTTAGTAAAATTTAATAATATATATATATATATATATATATATATATATATATATATATATATATATATATATATATATATATATATATATATATTTTTAGATAGAGTTAATTTTTATCAAGTTGGATAATGATTTTACATTAAATAATATTTTGAATGCAAATTCATATACAAAAATTTATCGACTCTGCTGGGATTCGAACCCAGGACCCTCCACTGTCTAGGTGGTATCTCTACCAACTGAGCTATTATTTAATATATATATATATATATATATATATATATATATATATATATATATATATATATATATATATATATAATATTTTGAATGCAAATTCATATAGAAAAATTTATCGACTCTGCTGGGATTCGAACCCAGGACCCTCCTACCACCTAGACAGTGGAGGGTCCTGGGTTCGAATCCCAGCAGAGTCGATAAATTTTTCTATATGAATTTGTATTCAAAATATTATTTAATGTAAAATCATTATCCAACTTGATAAAAATTAACTCTATCTAAAAATATATATATATATATATATATATATATATATATATATATATATATATATATATATATATATATATATATATATATATATATATATATATCTAAAGACAATCATCTTTATTATTTCGGGGCCAGTCAACGCAACATTAACCGAGGAAACTTGAGAAACACAACATAAAATTTGGCGCGGTCGGCAGGACGTCACCAATTGAAGAAAGAAAAAAACAGCAACTTCTGTTCTGGCTTCAAGGGAAGAATTCTAATTCTAAGTGACGAAAAGAAAATAAACTCCAAAGCGGTTGTTACAAAGAATTCCAAATTCTACAACGCTGGATAATAAATAATTTGGTAAGTGCACAGTTTCCTTTAATCTTTAGTTGCTTGCATTAAATCTTGTGACACTATTTTAAAAACATTTCCATAATGAGCAAAACTCCGGATAATGAAGTTGTACAAATTTCAGCAGATTCCCCTGCTAATTCCTCAAATATCAATTCTAATCCATGCACGTTTTCAATAGAATTTTTGTGCAAATTAATTCCTACAGAATTTACAGGGAATAGGTTAGAGTTAGGACAATTCTTAGCTAATAGTAATAATGCAATATAACTGGCTTCACCAGATCAATACATCCCACTTCTCTATTATATTCTAGCTAAAATATCAGGTAGGACTAAAGAGCAATTAGCTCAGCAAACTTTTAGTAATTGGAACGAATTAAAGCAAAAATTAAAAGACTTGTATCAGGACAAAAAGCATTATTGTCAAATCATGGAGGAATTAAACAACTGTAAACAGTATCAAAACGAATCCATTTCAGACTTTTACCAACTTTTGGAACTTTTAAATTCTAGTGCTCTATCCGCCGTTTAGCAATATACGAGTACGGTTGACAAACAAATCTTGCCAGGTAAAGTTGAAGCAACTAATGAACTCACACTTAACAGGTTTATTTTTCATTCAAATCCTTTAATTTCACAAATGTTGCGGCGGAAAGATTTTAATAAATTAAACGAAGCCTATACAGCTGCTTTAACCAAGGAAAAAGCTTTAAACCTCCATAAGCATTTAAAATTTAAATTGTGTAAGAAATGTGGTAGTAACAATCATGATACATCTCAATGTAGAGTAAAACAAGGTCATAATCAAACCAAATTTGTAAACTTAGCGCAAAAACAAAACTTCCGATCATTCAATTCAATTCCTAAACAAAACAATCAAAACTTTCAAAATTCCCAGTGCTCTGCTAGTAATAATAATGATCTAAAACAATCAAATTATCAGAGTAAATTTTGTAATTATTGTAAAAATACAGGTCATGTAGTTCAAGAATGTCGTAAACGTCAATATAACAATAAAATAAACGATTTGGAAATAAAAATACTGATAATGCCCAAAGTAATGAAAATAATGGTCAAATTAATTTAAACTACCAAGCGTCCTCGACGGCAAACCACTCGAGGACTCGATTGCGAATCTAACGGTGTTTGAAAATTAAAAACTTTTTTATCAGATAATAATTTAAATTACATTGAAGTTTTTCAAAAAAATCAAAGAACTAAAATTCTTTATTTATATTCTTAATCGATACAGGTGCCGGAGCCTCCTTAATTAAAGCTCTAATACTACGTTCAATTCTAGAGAAGAAATCACTCTTCACGGGCTCAGTCCAAATAATCCTATACAAACAGTAGGAAGTTGCAATATCCCCTTACAATTTAACGATAAAATTCTGCATGCAAAATTTCATATACTAAACCAAGCTACAAACGCCCCTGTTAGGAAAAGATTTCTTGCAGACAGAATCCGCAGCCATAAATTTTCAAAATCAAACTCTTTCATTAAAGTCTCTGGATTTCCCAATCCAATTAAGAACCCAATCATCTACATCAAATTTTAATTATCATTTAAAGGCTATAGAACTGAAACTTTAGTCGAAATAAATATTGAAAATCCCGATATTCTAGGAGTTACTCCAGATGTTGAACTACCTAAAGGTATATTATATAAAGGTATAAAAGCTTTAGTCAAAGTAAATAAAAATGGTAAAGCGTTCGCAACGATATTAAATACTGGCATAATCGATCAAACTGTACCTACAATTGCCGTATCTTTAGAAACAATGCCTACCACCTTCAAAATTATGAATTTAAATTGTACTTCAGAACCTAATATTTCTCGTAAACAATTGCTTAATAAGAACCTTCGTCTAAATCATTTAAATCAGGAAGAAAGCGATTCTATTTTAGAAATATGCTCATCTTACAATGATATTTTCTATTTGCCCAATGACCAACTTTCTTGTACAAACATTGTAGAACATGAAATTAACGTCACTAATCCACAACCCATTTTCACAAAATCGTACCGTTATCCCGAAGTTCATAAGGCAGAAGTTAACAGACAAATAGACAAAATGCTAAAGCAAGGCATAATACAACCCTCAATTTCTCCTTGGTCTTCTCCGCTCTGGATAGTCCCGAAGAAAATGGATACCTCAGGCGAAAATAAGTGGAGAGTAGTAATTGATTTTAGGAAATTGAATGATGTTACTGTAGGTGATCGCTACCCATTGCCCAACATTGAAGACATCCTGGACCAACTGGGTCATTCCAAGTCTTTACAACAGTAGATCTCGCGTCTGGTTTCCATCAAATCCCTATGAAAGAAAACGATTAGCAGAAAACAACATTTACTACACCCCTGGGACATTACGAGTTCACAAGGATGCCGTTTGGATTAAAAAACGCCCCCTCAACATTTCAGAGATTAATCAATTCTGTTTTGTCTGGATTACAAGGGCTACAGTGTTTTGTTTACTTGGACGACATAGTCATTTACGCATCTTCTTTGCAAGAGCATTTCCAGAAACTCAAATCCATATTCGATCGTCTTAGAATCAATAATTTAAAACTTCAGCCAGACAAGAGCGATTTTCTCAGAAGAGAAGTATCTTACTTGGGTCATATCATATCAGAAGAAGGTTTAAGACCAAATCCCGATAAGTTTTTTGCTATTTGTAAATTCCCAACTCCCAAAGATCAAAAATCAGTCAGGTCATTTTTAGGGTTAGTAGGTTACTATCGCAAGTTCATAAGCGACTTTGCAAAAATTGCTAAACCTCTAACGCTTAGTCTCAAGAAAGAGTCCACCTTCGAATGGACAGACTCCCATCAAAAGTCATTTCATTTATTCAAAAAAATATTGACGACTCAACCCCTGTTGAAATATCCAGATTTCACTAAAGAATTCATACTTACCACCGATGCCTCCAATTATGCTATAGGATCTGTTCTAAGTCAAGGTGAATTAAGTAAAGATCAACCAATTGCTTACGCCTCTAGGACACTCAATGCATCTGAACAAAAATACAGTACTACAGAAAAAGAACTACTCACCATAATATGGAGTGTTAATCACTTTAGACCGTATTTGTTTGGCAGAACTTTTTCCATAGTCACGGACCACAAACCTCTAACATGGTTGTTCAATTGTAAAGACCCTGGTAGCAGATTAGTTAGGTGGAGATTAAACTGAATATGATTATAAGATTTTATATAAACCAGGTCGACGAAACTCCAATGCCGATGCCTTAAGTAGGATCAAAATTGAAGAAAATAGTCACCCCAATGAACATAAGCAAGAAAGAACATTGTCAACCCCATATCAGGAATTTCTTCAACTCAAAGGAGAATCGATGCCTCCTAATTGGAATATTACTGAAACAAATAAAAATCTTTTTCACATCCCCACCAATTATAGACTCGCTCATTGTGTCAGCCGAGACCTTAAATGCAACGAAGGAATCGCTAAAGAATTCAAAAATTTATTCGGCAAAATAGAAACTTTAAAAACCCAATCACCAGAAATTTATAAAGAACTTTATCTAAAACAGCGTAACCGCTATTTACTCTATATATGATCACTAAAAATAAATCTTTTCATAAACCTTTTTACGAAGATGTCTTTACCACACTTAATAATCTAAAATCCTTTAGCTGTGGATTAGATAATCTATACTGGACTAAAATCAAAAACATGATTCATTTCATTTTAAAGACACACAGATCGAAATTAAATTGTGTTCACTCTACCAAACCTCTCAAAATAAATCAACCTTAATAACAATAATAAAGAAGGATGATGTATTCAAAAATTTCATTCAATATCATTACAAAACCGAAAATAAACCCGGAATTAAATCTATTCCATTTGATAAATTTGAATATTTTCCAAATGTATTGTTTTATTCAAAAGATCTTGATGATAATAATCAATATTCTCAAATACTTAGAGATAATTACGATCTTTCGACCATTACAGAACCAAATACTCTTCATTCTCTTATAAAACTGTCAAGTACTTCTAAAGTAACTTTCTTACTCATTTGTAAAAATTTCCATTTCGATAAACTCTCGTACAAAGACATTTTCTATGGTCTTCGTAACCTTCGTACAGAATTAATTAAAAATAACTATTCTGGAAACACATATATACATGATGTAACAACTGATAATGCAAATATTAAAATACACATGTTAGCAGAAATGCTGCACTACTTGTTTAAAGATGTAACAAACATTACTCCAATAATTTGGATCGGAAGAGAATCCAATCAACTTCAAAGGAAGATATTTTAAAAATAATGCACGATAATCACGATTCAAAACCCGCTGGTCATTCAGGATTTTTCAGAACATATAAACGAATACGTGAAACTTACAAATGGAACTCTATGAAAAAAGATATTCGCGATTACATAAAACAATGCCCGTCATGTCAACTGAACAAAACAAATTTCAAGCCTAGTAAAGCGCCTATGGAAATTACATCGACTTCATCTATACCTTTCGAACGATTAGCCATTGACATTGTAGGACCACTACCGCAAACTATTAATAACGATAGGTTTATCCTAACCATGCAGGACGACCTAACAAAATTTTCATATGCCATTCCTATTTCGAATCATGAATCTCAAGCTGTTGCTACGGAACTAGCTAAATTTATCACAATGTTTGGTATTCCAAAATCTATTCTTTCTGATCAAGGAACCGACTTTACTTCTAAATTAATTAAAGTTTTAATGAAACTCTTCCAAACAAAGCACATTCTATCTTCGCCGTATCATCCCCAAACTAACGGAGCTCTTGAAAGATCACACTTAACCTTAAAAGACTATCTCAAACATTACATTAATGATAAACAAAATAACTGGGATGAATTCATACCTTTTGAGATGTTTGCATATAATTCACATGTGCATAAATATACCGGTTTCTCCCCGTAGGAAGCATTATTCGGAAATAAACCTTATTTACCAAACACCATTACTCAAAAACCAAGTTTTAGTTATTCTTACGACGACTACATTACAAATTTAAAACAAAAATTAAACATCACTCATAAGGCGGCTAAAGAAAGATTAATAGAATCACAAAACAAATCTAAACAGTATTATGACCATAAAGTTCGTATTCACGATTATAAAGTAGACGATTTAGTTTGCATAATCAATAAAGCTCATACTTGACTCCGAAATTCTTAGGACATTTTAAAATAACGCAAATATTCCCAAACCATACTGTTCAAATTCTGAAAAACAAAAAACTAGTTACATATCACGTAAATAAACTGAAACCTTTTGTTTCAGATCACCAAAATGAAGAATCATGGACCAGAGATCTCAACCTGTTCTTCCTAATAACGTCTGTTCTTAGTTCACTATTTCTAATTCATTCTGCAATCGGAAATCCTTACAAAATAAATTGCCTTAATCACCATACCGGGTTATATTACAATCATTTAGGACATGCTAAGATGACTAATAGCAAATTCACCTTACTAATTCATTTTAACTTGACGGTTAGTGACTAAAGATATAATCAGATAAACAATTTTTATCTCAAAACCTCTAGTCTTTGTTCACATGCAAGAACCATCAGTACATCTGAGCACGTTATATTTTACTGTAACAATTTAATTAATTCTTTAAGAAATAGAATAGACGGCTTAACCGAAAAATCAGAAATCATTATTCATCTAACAGGACATCAAACAAATCATGATAATAATAAGAGAAAAAGAGCAGCCTTTGAAGGTATATCTTACGCGCTACATTGGCTTTTTGGTATCCCAGATGCCGACAATGCAAGATTTTATGACGAATCAATTAAATCATTACTGTATGATAATAAAAATACGCAAGCGCTCATGAAACCACAGATCGGAATAATTTCTACAACAATATCTAATTTCAACAATACCATTCAAACTCTGAAACTAAATGAACAAAAATTTAACAGCAATATAAAACTTTTCAATAATTTTGCAAAATATACTACCACAACAATTAAAGAATTTAAAATTCAACAAATTATAACCGAGCAATTTACCTTATTAAATCAGCTTGTAAATGAATTAGATAATTACTGTAACAATTTAATTGCTTCAATTACAATTGCTCATAAAAATATCTTACATCCTAATGTTATTACTCCTCTAAGTTTATTTAAAGAATTGTCCCAAGTTTTACTTAAAGATGGACAACAGTTACCTCTTTCTTTATCATATGCAACAATTTACAGATATTTCGATATCATACATCTTGATGTAGTATACATAAACAAAAATTTAATTTTTGCTCTAAAAATTCCGCTTGTAGATGAATTAAAATATATATATATATATATTTTTAATATTTTTAAGATATTTTTAAACTCTACCCACTTCCTATTTCCCATAACATTTCACGCCTATATTCCTATATAGAACCTTCCTTTAAGTATTTAATCATAAGTGCCACAAGGTTTTACTATATACAGCTCAAAGATTTAGGTACTTGTACAAACATCCAAGAGAATAACTACATATGTCAACAAAATGAAGTATCCAGGACGAATGAAAAGCCCGTTTGTGAAACTCTGTTACCAACCTCTTCAGAAAAGACCATGTTTGCCTTACATTAGCTGCCAACCTTTAGCTAATACGAAAAACGTTCCACAGATAGGTATTAGCGATCAATGACGGTGTTGTACACCTATATGTATGTTAGGCTATTATTAGAAATCTTCTATAAAATTACAACAGTCGATAACACTATTTCTGATAATTACGGATAATAACCTTAGAATGCACGAGATTTTTATGTCAAAGTTCAATAAAAAATTTTAAAAATACTCTGTATCATGTGTACATAAGAGAGGCTAATTCAAAAGTACGTTTAATGTTTAAATTTTAGCTGTGAAATATATATAGCAAAATATTCAACACCAGAGGAACTAGAACCATCGTCACCACGTATTTGGCGCTGCATATATGTACTTACCTTACTTATTATAGTTTTCAAAATCCCTCTAAAAATATTTGAAAGGTGCAAACTTGTTATACTGTTGTGTTCTTCCAGAAAAGGAAACAAGGCACTAATGATGTTAAATGTTTATTTAATTATTGGAAATTGTGACAATGTTTATTAATACTAAAATTGTTACACGTTGCCTTTTTTAACTATAATTAATTTCGTACTTAATTATATAGTATGATGTTTCTTCGATGAATCTACTTCTTGTACTGTCTGAATAACAAACTGCGTTCCATAAGGAAACTTACTATCAATTACTCATTAAAATAAAATGTTCCAAAGGAAAATTAACGACAACAACATGATTCACTTTGAACTTAAATATTTACGTCCAATGTAGCATTTAATTTAATATATTTTTGAAGGGAAAGCTTAGTTTAATGAGTTACTAATATGTAACTAATGATAGTAGTTATTTCTGAATTATGGTAAACAAAGAAAATGAGATATGAATAACGTTGCTTATAATTTTATAATAAAATCTATAATTAACGATTAACAAGCTATAATTAAGAATCACCTTAAAATATGATTATAATAAAAAAGGATGTATCTCTCTCCATAAGATTGATTTATATTAGAGGATAATTAAATAAAAAAAAAATAAAAATAAGTGAGAGGTTATTGCTATTATTAGTATTAATCGAATATATGGCTAATTCATATTAATAGAAGGTGCACGCGACACTGATCTACGCACATGTGGTTGATGTTCCACTGGATCATTCACTATTGACACTTGCGCTTTTAACTCAGTACGTTCGTCAAGTTCCAAATCTTCTGATGTCATTATTTGTGAAAGATGATGTCTCGTCAACGGAGCACTTGTAGTAATGTTAGTATTAAATATTTTTGCGCAACATGGGATTGATGAGTCTAGATTTTTAGTATTACAACACAGTAATTTTCTAATTAATTTTAGGCATCCAAATACCTTAAAAATCTTGTATATCTATAGAAGTTCTACTAACGATCCCAAAATTGAAAAGAAAACGGAATACCATTGTGTTTCATAACTTGGGATTTTTTGTTTTAATTGATTGTGTAGCATTTCATCAAGCTGGGTTAACTTATGTTGGGCTACTTGTAATTCATCTAGTTTGACATTAGTGAACTGCACTGTTTGCAAATGTATTGCTTTAATGGAAAGATTCTCCTTCTTGGTGTTACAGCAGACATCTTCAACTATATCTAACTTGGGTAGTTGGTGATAATAATTTGCTGTTACTTCGCTAGTTGCTTCCAAAACATTGGATGGTATTTCCTTAAGCACTGAAGTAAGTAGCAGTGTTTCGCAAGTAGGGTCCTTGTTTGATCGAGTAGTACTTATTTGATAACATATGTAATATTCGGGCAACGTCTTTGTGCATTTATTGAGATCCTGCAGTTGTGAATAGTGTATCTTCGTTGTACTCATTAATAAATAACGAGAGGAAGGATTAATGTAAGAATATATTTGGGTGAAGTTGTGAGACATGGGGAGTGGTAAAATTCTGTAGATATTATACTGTACATCATCTACGATAGGTATCTTAATTGCAAAAATTAATATTTGATTAATGTATATAACATCTAAGTTACTTATTTCAAAGTATTTATGAATTGTCGAATACGTTAGAGGGATAGGCAATTGTTGTCCTTCTTTCAAGATAATGCGTGATAATTCTTTTAGTAAAGTTAACAGTGAAATTATTTGAGGGTGCAAAATATTATGCTTGGCTAACTTGTTCTAAAATGATCTGTTGTAATCGAATTTCATTTATATTATTTGCGGTTTGGTCGGAAAATTTATTAAACAATTCTGTATTGGTGTTAAGCTTATCTTCGTTTACTTTTAGAGCATACATAGATGTATTAAAGTTAGAAATAGTATTTGAGATAATACTGATTTGCTGTTTCATTAAAACCTGTACTTCTCGATTGTCGTGCATCAAGGATTTGATGGATTCTTCGAAGAATCTAGCATCGTCAGCATCGGGTATGCCGAAGAGCCAATTGATTCCGTATGAAATTCCGTCAAAAATTTTCGTTTGAACCGGTTAGTATTTTCGAGATTGTGTCCGGTTAGATGATTAACCGTTTCTGCTTTATT
Source organism: Agrypnus murinus (assembly GCA_929113105.1). NCBI lineage: Eukaryota > Metazoa > Arthropoda > Insecta > Coleoptera > Elateridae > Agrypnus > Agrypnus murinus. Next base: position 106,882,154 of record OV816024.1, read on the forward strand.
CTTAAGTTCATTAATGCGTGATTCCAGCATACTTATTGAGTTGTGGCAGTAAAATGTAACATGATTATAAGAGCTTGAAGTACCACGATGAGTACATAGATTTTGCGATTTTATGAGATATTTTGATAATTGTTCATATTTTTCGTGAATGACTGACAAATTAAACTGAGATAGTAGTGTATATTTTGATCTTGATATAGTGGCGTTTCCTATATGGCTATAGTACAGACCAGAATTTTTATTCAAATATTCAATCTGGTAATTTTGTGTATTACCAATTACTAATCATAAAGTTAAGGATTGAAATAAGGAAATGGAATAGAAGGAATGTTGATGACATTTTTTCTCTTCCTGGGAGGTTAACCTGAAACAGAAGGTTTCAATAGATTAATGTGATACGTTACTAATTTACTGCCTTTTTGTATTTGGACGGTTCGATTAGGAAATATTTTGGTTATCTTATATGGACCTAGAAAATTTGGACTTAATTTTTTGTTCAGACCGGGGGTAGTTGCTTTATTTACTACATAAACTAAGTCATTGACTTTGTATTCGTGCAGTTTAATTTTATGGTCGTAATATTTTTTTGACTGTTGCTTGGATTTAAGTAAATTTTCTTTTGCTATTTTATGACAGGTATTTAATTTTTGTTTTAAATTTACCACATAGTCATCGTAGTTATAATTGATGGATGTCTCTTGACTGATAGTATTTGGTAGAAATGGCTTACTACCGAATAGAACTTCATGTGGGGAAAACCCAGTTGATTTATGAATATGGGTGTTATAAGCAAACATCGCGAAGGGTATAAATTCATCCCAGTTCGACTGTTTATCGTTAATATAGTGCTTTAAATAATCTTTTAGTATTAGGTGTGATCTTTCTAAAGCTCCATTGCTCTGGTGGTGATAGGGGTAAGATAAAATATGTTTAGTTTGGAATAATTTCATTAAATTTTTAATTAAGTTAGATGTAAAGTCACTACCTTGATCAGACAGGATTGTTTTCGGTATCCCAAATAGAGTAATGAATTTAGCTAATTCGTGGGCAATAGTTTGTGATTCATGATTTGGTATGGGAATAGCATAAGAAAATTTTGTCAAATCGTCCTGCATTGTTAAAAGAAATCTGCTATTATTTTCAGTTTGGGGTAATGGACCTACAATATCGATTGCTAATTTTTCGAACGGTTGTTAGCTGTTGAAGTTATCTCCATGGGTGCTTTAGAAGGTTTAAAATTGGTTTTGTTGATTTGACATGATGGACATTTTTTTATATAGTTTTTGATGTCCAGTTTCATGGAATCCCACTTATAGAATTCCTTTAGCCTTTTATACGTTCTAATGAATCCAGAATGAATATATAATGTATTAATTCAGAAAACATCGCCTTTTTTATATTTTTGTGAGCGATAGTTACATCATGAATAAAAATCGATTTGATATTTAAATTACGAGTTAATTCAGTTCTAAGGTTCCTTAAACTATAAAAAATATCTTTATATTCTAGTTTATCGAAGTGGAATTGTTTGCAGATACAAATATAAGTGGTTTTATTAGTATTAGTAAGTTTCATAATTGAGTATAGATCATCGGGTTCTGGAACGTTTGAAAAATCATAAGTGTCCTTTAGAAATTCCGATAATAAATTTGAACTATCTAGATCCTTAGAATATAATAGAACATTAGGGAAGTGACTGAAACTATCGGAGGGCAAGGATTCTATTCGAGGAATTTCTAATATTTCGTAATGGTATCTTATGAAATTATCATTATATTAATATTTATTAACGCTTCAGGATTATTACTCTTAACAATTAATAAGTTATTACTATCACGAACACACAATTTGATTTCTATATTACTTTTCCTAAAAACGAAATGAATCATGTTTTTTATTTCCGGCCAATTTAATTCATCTAGACCGCAAGATATTTTAGGGATAGCTAATTTCGGAATTCCATTGGTTATGCAGAATTCTCTTAGACTAATGTTGTGAAAACATTACTATAGGTTGGCTTATCAAAATAATTAATTTTAGTGACCATATAAATTACTTCACGCTGAGCAATTTTGAAACTTAGTATTTTAAAAAGTTCTGGGTTTTGTGATTTTAAAATATCGATATTATTAAACCTAATTTTAAATTCCTTGGCAATTCCTTTGTCGCATTTAATATCTTTACTGACGCAATGAACAAGGCTATAATTTTCTGAGATTTCAAAAAAATCTTCATTAACCTTACTGACGTCAGGGTTTATTATTTGTTGATTCCCATGTTTTTTGAATATGAAATAAGAGTCGTCCAAAATTGAATTTTCTAAATGTGTGGGTTGTATTCTACTCAATGCATCAGCATTTGAATTTTGCTTGCCTGGTTTGTAAACGATTTCGTAATCGTATTCCGATAATTTGAGACGCCAACGAACCAATCTGCTACCGGGGTCCTTACAGTTAAATAACCACGTTAAGGGTTTATGATCGGTAACAATAACAAATTTGCTACCGTATAGATAAGGCCTAAAATGTGTAACGCTCCATACTATACTAAGCAATTCCTTCTCTATTCTACTATAGTTTTGTTCGGAGTTATTTAAAGTTCGAGACGCGTAAGCTATTGGTGGATCATAACCAATTTTGCCTTGACTTAAAACAGAACCTATTGCGAAATTGGATGTATCTGTGGTTAAAAAGAAACCCTTAGTGAAATCGGGATATTTTAATAATGGTTAATTCATTAGTATGCGTCTAAACTCGTCAAAGGATTTTTGTTGGGTTTCTGTCCAATTGAAAGCGATATCCTTTTTTAATAGGAGAGTTAATGGTTTAGCAATTCTCGCGAAGTCCTTAATAAACTTCCTATAATATCCGACTAACCCTAAAAACATTTTAATTGATTTCTGATCTCTAAGAATAGGAAAATTTTTGATTGCCTTAACTTTGTCTGGGTTTGGACTCACGCCATTACAGGTAATAACATGCCCTAAATAAGAAGCTTCCTTTTTTAGAAATTCGTACTTATCCGGTTGCAATTGCAAATTATTTAGTCTTAACCTTTCAAAAACTGATTTTAGTTTCAAGGTGTGCTGCTCTAGAGAAGACGCGTAAATGACAATGTCGTCTAGGTAAACAAAACAATGAAGTCCTTGTAACCCGCTCAAAACAGAGTTCATTAATCGTTGGAAAACAGACGGTGCGGTTTTCAGACCAAATGGCATCCTCGTGAATTCGTGATGCCCTAAAGGCGTGGTGAAAGCTGTTTTTTGTTGATCTGTCTTTTTTATTGGAATCTGATAATAGCCAGAAGCTAAATCTAGAGTGGAAAAATACCTTGAGTGTCCTAGCTGATCTAAGATGTCCTCTATATTTGGTAATGGATACGCATCGCCGATTGTGACACTATTAAGTCTGCGATAGTCTATTACTAACCTCCACTTAGGCTTACCTGAAGCATCAGGCCGTTTCGGCAAGACCCAAAGGGGTGAGGAATACGGAGAAGTAGAGGGTTGTATAATTCCCTGCGCTAACATTTTAGTCATTTGCTGATTAACTTCTTCTTTATGCACTTCTGGGTAACGATAAGTTTTGGAAAAAATTGGGGTATTATCCGTTACATTAATTTCATGTTCGATCGCGGTAGTATATGTCAGACTGTCGTTAGGTAAGAAAAATATCTTATTGTACTGAAGGCAAACATCTAAAACTGACTTTCTTTCTTCGTCATTTAGATGATCTAATCTTAAATTGTTTTTTAATAGTTCTTCACGATTAGGTTTTGATATTTCTGTATTAGAATTATTTGGGTTTATATTTAAAATTTTGAAGTTACGGGGAATTGGTTCAAAGAATAAAGAAATTGGAGTAATTTGTTCATCGATTACTCGGGTATTTATAATAGTAACTGAAGCTTTATTATGTTGATTAACCTTCACAATAGCCCTTGATAAGTAAATTCCTTTTGGTAATCCTACATTAGGAACAATACCTTCTTTTAATTCAGGATTTTTAATGGCAATTTCAACAACTGTCTCAGTTCTAGCCTTGAGATTAATTATGTTAGCATTATTAATATGATTTGCATTTGAATTAGATTGCTCAGTGTACATCTTAATTGGAACTGTAATTGATTTAAATGAAATAGTTTTGTTTTCGAAATCAATTTTTGCGTTTTCGTGTTGCAAAAAATCTTGACCTAATAAGCCGTCGAAAGGGACGTTTGTTGCTTGATTTAAGATATGAAATTTTGCAGGAAAGTTTTGATTCTGAATTTGTAGGGGTATTTTTGAGCTTCCTACAGTTTCTACAGGATTATTAGGACTGAGTCCGTGTAAAACAGTTTTTTCCTTAGAATTAAAATATGTTTCTGGTGTAAGTTTATTTGCTTTAATTAATGAAGCACTCGCCCCAGTATCTACTAAAAATTTAAAAATCTAATTTGAGTCTTTTGAATTTGGAGAACGTATTTCGATATAATTTAGATTATCATCAGAATTAAAAATTTTTAATTTTCGAACACCATAAGTTGAGAAATTTGGTCCTCCAGTGAAGTGCTCGCCACTGTGGACTGTTGGGAGTTTAAATGAACGGTCTTATTATCTTGATTTGGACTAACAGTTGTAGATTTAACCTTTTGTTGTTCTTTCATTTTATTTTTATACTGAAGCTTACGACATTCCTCTATAACGTGACCTAATTTCTTACAATATTTACAAGATTTGTTACTACTGGTTTTGAAATTGTCCTTATTATTGACTTGATTTTCGTTTTTTTAAGAAATTAATTGGTTTTTGTGAATTTAAATTACGTTGTGGTGACATGAATGTACTAGGTCGCCTACACTCTGAAGTGTGATGATTATTCCGTTTGCAATTTTTACAAAATTTGTTTTGTTTTTTGAAATTTTGCATGTTTAGTGCACGTTCTTCCGAAATCGCGGCTGTAAAAGCTGAGTTAAATTATTAAAATCCTTCCATCTTAACTTTTGAGAAATCTGTGGTAAGGAGTGAAAAATAAATCTATTTAATGTTATTTCCTCTATTGCTTGAATTTTACCTGGTAATACGGATTGATCTTGAGTCTGTAATTTAACTGCGTAAAGGGCACGCGAGCTTAATACTTCTAACCGTTGAATTCTTCCATTATTTGTGAACAATGTTTTTTGTCTTGATATAGTTCTTTAAGTTTGAATTTTAAAGAATCCCAATCGTTAAAAGTTTGACATGCAAGTTGCTTTTTAGCTCGACCTGAAATCTTTGCCAATATATAATATAATAATGGAATCTTTTGTTCTTGTGATGCCAGATCGTTTGCATTATTGCAGTTAGCCAAAAACAGATTATGATGCTTATGATATCAGTGAAGAGATATGTAATCCATCTTCTTTTTAGAGGAATCAATAGAAGTCCAGGAACAAGAGGAAGAAGAAAATTAAGAAGAAGAAAGTTAAAGAAGAATCTGAAGATTATTAATCAAAACACAATTTTTTTAAAAATTAATGGAAAGTGGAGTGAAAAGGAGTGCGTATTATGCAGAATATGAATTTTCCAATTTTTGAAATCGTGGTATCTCCTAAATGATGATTTTTAGGAAATTAAGTATACAGACATTTTTTGTAGAAAATCCCATAGTTTACAAACCTTTGTATGAAGTATTTTTACGATAACACCGTTTAAGAGATATTTGCGAAAAATCAATTTTTTGACCTTTAACTTTGATTAAAATCTTTAACCGTAGGAGAATCGATAGGGACTTTTGATATTTCATTTATAATGGTGTATTTAAGGACTGTACCAATGTTCAGGTCTATGGGAATTATTCCGAAGTTGATTGTCTATTTTGACTGGGCTATTTATTATATATAGCAGTTATGCTTGCTCAGATGGTCACTAAGTGGAAGAGCAATAGTTGTATCGATACAATCCCAAAAGTCTTGGAGTTGTATTGCTTTTCCACTTAGTATAGAATGAAAGCATCCTAAAAGGCATATTAGCAATGTGATTTACAATGTTCTTATACTCAACAGATAGCGGCTCACATAAGGTCAATTTGGCTAGCTCAGTTTTAAAAGTCATATTTTGGAGTTATATGTACTCATTTTCCGCTCATCGATTCAATTAATATCTCTGCAATAAGTGGGATAAATTTAATAATATTTTGTATAAACATGTAGCTTTTTACTTATATTCGAATTTGAAAAAGAAACAATGTGTTATCCCAATGTGTTAAAATTCCGAAGTTACTCCCCACCCCTTAAAAATGAGAGGGGGTAAAAATTTAAAAGCCACATTAAAATGTATCCCTGTTCCTACCAATTACCTGATCCGAAATGCATAGAGTTAGTCCAAGTAGTTTTTAAGATATCGCCGTGTAACACTTTAAAATCCTCACCCTGTATAAATAGTCTTCAAGAATGCTATTCAAAAAATGTAATAATATACGGAGTGTGCTATTTAAGATATTTCGTCATCCTCTATACAACCAAACAAAGAATACGGCATTACTAAAAAGTTAGAAATTGTTTTAATAGAAACTATTTTTGCATACTATTTCTATAGCACTTATAGTTTCTGAGATAAGATAGAGGACCATAATAAACGATCCACTCTGTACAAGCAGTAATTAATAGTTCCACGTAATTACATCTCTCATTAACAGATAATGATACATCTTATAAGAAAATTGCGAACAAAAGAAGAATTGTAAGTAAATAAAAAGAAATTAGCGCTTTATTTTAGCACAGCTATCTACTTACACAACATACTCAATTGCAATTTTAATTTGACAGAAAGCAAGTAATAAGAGAGAATTGTATTTAACTGGTCGTTAATTAAGAATAATTCACACTTCCCTGTCATTACACGCAATTAAATGTCCATAACAGCGTATTTAATTGCGATAAAATAGCTCCACTGTTATGTCAGAATCAAACAAAAAGTTAATTGTATCTGTGTAATTTCATAGTTTTTGTGAAAAGTTTACTAACATCAGCTTCTTGTGTTTTGATGCGCGTCTTGCGTTTATCGGTTTGTAGATCCGTTACAGTGTTTTTAGCTTCGCATCGTGAGATATTAAATATCGATTAACCTAAAATATATTTCTTTGCACGCCACAAATTCCATACTGAGCTTTAACAAAAATAATAAGAGTGCACCACGTGTTTTCACAGTTTACTTTTTTATAATTTTTCTTCTCTATATCTGTGTGTGGTAAAGTACTGCTAATATAAAGACCAATTTAAAAGCCAGTAGGTGGGATGAAGTAAAAAATGGTAATTGCTGCAGTTTATCTTTTTCAAAACAAAATAACATAAACATCATCACCATTATATAGTACTACCTGTTTTGGTTTGAAACAGAATATTTAATTATTACATAAAATAGTTCAAAAGTTGAATTGACAACCCTTTTTTAGTTGGTAAAATTAAAAGGTATAAAGCTAAACTGTGAAAATCCTGAATAGTCTTTTAAGCTACTTAAAGAGGTACCATAAACGGTTTCAATTTAAATGATTGAGACACTCGTGTTGCTTTATCACAGTCATTTATAATCCGACCAGGACTACGTGCATACTTCACAATAGTCCAGTATAAATATTTTAAAAGCTTGACTACGAAAACGTAGACTACATCTGAGAGATACTGTGAAGCAAGAGTATTAAAGGAAAAGATTAGCGTTGACAAGTCTCAGTTCTAAGTGCGAATACCTGTTAATTACAGGTAGTTTAGATACCGAGCTACTAGAACTCTTGAAAACTTGTAAACAAGACAGTATCTTATCGTAATTGTATTACAGAAGTACTTTAAATGCCGGTAGTCGTTTTGATAATTCAATTATTTATAATCTCTGGTCCGTAGGTGTTAAATGGGGTGTTAGGTTTACAAATGAGGCTATTAATAAATTAGAATTTTAATAATAATATCTATTTTATTCAGCTTCTTTATTTCCATCTTACATAAACTGCTTTACTAATAATGTTTAAACAAAGTATTGCCATTAACAGACTTAGAAAAAGTACACTTGACATTTCCATATCTTTATACGAAGGAAACTTTGCACATTCTACTAGGGAAACAAAAGGAATATTATTAAGATAATACAAAATAAACATAAGTAGTGAATCTCAAGATAATATGACTATAAAATTGCATCTTTATTTCTGTAATTCAAAGTGCTCAAAGAATGTTAAAGAAGTCGTTACGCTTCTCGAATCTTTAAGAATTTCACATTGCGTGGATGGTATCCGCTTTTTCAACTTTCAACCCATTTCACACCTTTAGATCATTATAGGAATCATTTTGTTACACGGTCTATAAGTTTAATTAATAATATAATGTGTTTAAGAAATTTTGGTTAAATTAACTTTTTGCAATTATTCGAATATATTTGTAAAGGTAACAAATACCTTTTAAGGTCTTGTATTTAATTAAGTTTTATATTAATTTTATTTAAAATTAAGTATTATCCCGATCATATCTATCATATTACAAGAAATTATTTATTTTATATAGGTACCTACTGTAAGGTGAGAATTGTGCTGAGATTGAACAAATATTTATGAAAATTATAAACTACAACGGATCAATGTATTTTAACATGTTCAACTTATATTGCATCTGCAGAATTGCTTGAATAAGCTATAAGCTATTGTAGTGTAATGATATTCATTCATAAAAACAGTCATTACATACATATTACCTCAAAAAGATATTGGATGCTAAGTGATTGCCATAGCTATAAATAAGAAGTAATAAAAGATATCTTAAATGAACACGTTTTTTATTTACTCCAAGATTAAATATAACTTCTGGTAAACCACCTACCGTTATAGTAGAATAATTGCAAGAATGAGCTGTTTTCAATATAAAGGTTTACATAAACGACAGTAATATTGCACCGTAGAGATGCAGTAGGTATATAAAAATAAATTGAAATAAATAAGTGAAATAAATTGGATTTTGTTTTTGATAACCAGAAAGGCCGCTAGGTGCCTTACTGCAGCGTAGCCTTTTCGCTCTTAACTTTTTACGAGTGGCATTTTCAAATATCCCTCAAGTACTATCGTGGGGTGTTTCGGCACGCCAGACACAACTTTTTGCTTAATATTTTCTAAATTATTATACTTGTGCTCTTCAGCTTCTAGGTATTCTTTTACAAGAACAAAGCCTTTAACATGTTACAAATCATGATCTGCTGCTTTTTACAGTTTTTGAAAAACAATAGGTTTAAGGTGCTGAAACACCCAAAAATGTTAACAGAAAATTTTTATATGTGATAATAATGCCATGTTTCTTTCTGGGCATTGACGTAACTAGGTCTAGATTTTTTTGGGGGGGGGGGGGGCTAAAGAAAATTTTTGTATCTACATATCGTATGTTTCATTAGGATATCGAATATAGGGAATAACCCATGCTTTTAAGAAATCATCTATAAAATCACTCTTTCTTTAAGTACTTAAAATTACTATTTTTTTATCATTATCGTTATGGGTTTAAAGAGTACTAATATCCTGAAAATTGTGTAAAAAATTTGATTTAGACCCTTTTTGTAAAGAAAAATTATTTAAATGAATACAACCTTTAACAACTTTTAAAATAAATGCGATACGCGCGCTATTGTTTCGTTGTAGCGCAGTTAGTTGAAGCGGGGTGATAATAAACCACAGTCGCTGTCGCTCCAGGTTTGATTCCAGCTGGTAGGTTGCTTTATTAACATTTTTTTCAAAAATACAAATTTAAAACAATTTTTCTTTCCGAAAATATTTTCCGCATAATCTTAAAATTACAATTCTATCCGCAATATTGCGCACGACTAAAAATCAGAATGCCATTTGAAATGTTGATAGATTAAGTAAAAATGATGATCTTGTTGCATTGACAACCTGACTAGGTTGTTAAGTACTGAATTACAAAATTAGTGAAAATTTAATTACAGAATTAGTGAATATAATTAAATTTGTGAAATATGGTTTTCAGGAGAATGGTTGAAAAAATTACTTTTAACGATTAGAAAATAACTAATAGATATTGCTCAATTTTAAAATACGTGCAATATTTCGGAAAAAAAGGTAACTTGCGAGCTGGAATCGAAGCTGGGATGACAGCGACTTTGGTTTACGTATTACCGCCCCGCTTTTAACTACTGAGCTACGAAAAAATATTAGTGCCGGGGCGCATTTTCTCATCATTTTAAGGATATAAGTACTATTTAAACTTATGATCAGAATGATAGTTCTAACTGAATTACTTGGGGAGATTTTACAAACAATTTTTTAAAAGTACGCTTTAATTCGTATACTTCAGTAGTGTTATGGAAAAACATGCTGCCTGCATTTTTTCAAAATGCACTTTTTGGCATTAAATGGCCACACATCATAAAGTATACTTTAAGTTGATCAAAGTGTTTAGTTGTCAAAAATTACTTTTGAAAATCACTATGTAGTATTGACACATGCTAATCTGCATTCACATTTATCAACAAAATTGTTTTTGCTTTTCCTGTAAAATAACAAAAATGGCATATAACATGTTTTACCATAAGACTACTGACTTATTCAATTTCCTAATATGATATTTTTAATGCATTTCCAAGATTTGGTGATTTTTTAAATTCTTTAAAATTTTATTTTTTTAATTAGCAATGTTTATCTTAAGTTAAATTTCTAGGTAACTTTTAAAGGCAAATATAGTTATATAGTATCATACTTTTATGAACCTTAAAATATAAGCTGTTCTTGTAGACATTACAGTTAGTAATAAAAACTTAGAAATACGTAATAATAATTGATTGAACGATAATTTACTTTTGCAAAATGATTCTTTGGAACTTTTCTGAGATAGATCTTTTAATTTTAACAACGATTTGGTGATGTAAGGAATGCAGAGGTTTTTGTTTTCCAGGTTTTTCTATCATCTTATTACGTATTGTTAAAGTTTATACCAGAGTTTACATAACTGAAGTTACTATTCCATAGTTATTTGAACGTTCATTAAAGGTATTTCGTAACATTTATTTCTGATAATCAAAAATATGAAGTTTACTTTATAAGCTTTTTCCTTAAGACGCTGGGCAAACTAGTTATAAAAAATTTTGCGAAAGCTATTCTATCTTATTTTATTAATTCATTACTTATGCACAACGTATGTTCATTTATTCATTCGATTTCTCCCAAAGTGGGGATTCATCGCATATTTATTTGGCTTGTCTCAACGTGGGGCCTTCCACTGTAATGGCAGCTGAAATCAATGTAGACAAAGTCATACTTATCTTTCATTATTAGTTTCTTATTGTTTCTTTATTATCTAATTTCGTTAAATCAAAGAAGAAAAGCTATTTGCTGATTTTTGTTTTATTACAATTACATTTAATTATATAGTAAATATAATTTTATTTTAATTCTGTTTGCTATTTTATTACAAAACTAACTACCTACAAAAAAATTCTGGCTTAAATCTATTTTGGGGGGCTTAGCCCCCCCAAGTAAGTTACGTCTATGTTTCTGGGGTAATTAAGTAACACCTTCGGGCACTATCCCACAAAAGATTGATCCACGAAAAGCTTATTTTTAGTTTCAAATATATTTTTTTATGTATACATGTATTTTTATAAAAGAATTGTACTTTTATGTGTCTTGAGTTTTATTTTTCATTTCAAATAGAATATTTTCTTTTTTAACGTCAGTAGTAAGCTAAAGACTTGTTTTATTACCTAAAAACAAAAAACTATGAAAAAACATCTATTATCACAAAAAAATTACTATAAAGGGTGGGGTGTTCAAACACCCCATGATAGTATATGATATACGTTACTTGAAAACGCGATAGTGCTTGAGGGTTAAGAACTGAATTTGAGTCCACCCCAAATTGCACAAGCCAAGAGTAATGTCGCCTAATCGCAGACATAGACCACTACTGCTTGTATGCGTGGTAAGCCAATATTCTTTTCATAAATTTATATTATGGCCTAGATGTTAAAACGTAGCAATTTCCGTTACAGCAACCACAAGGAATCAACAATTGTTATATGCCCTTTGCTAGAAAATATTAAGCCCAGCTGTCAGTTCAGCTTATAAAGAATATACAGCGTGGAAGGGGTTAGGACTCGTTAATTTTAAGGGGTGATAGAAAACATTAACAGGAACAAAAACATCTCGTATAACTTTGTTCTAGAACTTACTACTTTTTCAGAAAAAAAAAATAAAGTTGGAAACTTTAACATGATTTTGCCGCGTTAATAATAGTACTTTAATAATGCGGCTTTGTCGGCAGACGCATGTCATCTATCACAACAACAAACCTTAATAACATTTTATCGTATCGTATGTCGTTTTCACAATTAAAAATTCATTTTACTCAATTAAGAAACGTGACAACCCTGTAAAGTTTGTAATAAAATTTGCTCCACATTCGCACAAAATGCTGAATTGGAAGTTTGTTGAACTTGGAATAAAACACGTTCTGTTTACAACCTTACAATTTAATGAAAAATATTTGGGCCAATGCCTGATCACAGCTGTGTAAATAATACCAATTTGGAGTGAGACAATGCTGAGTTTGTAGTTTGGTTAAACTTGAAATAATAAAATTTGTTAAAAAAGCACTATTTGCTGTTTATTTAATAAATGTTTTTAATGATTTTATAAAAGAATACCTTTTAAAGAGAAGAGATATTTAATTTAAATTAGATAATTAGCTTAAGGGATTTTGATAACGCCTTGTTTTGGCTACATTAATAAAATCTTTAATTTTATGGTAATTAGGTACCGTAATCAAGTTTTTTTTTACAAAAGAAAGTATTTTTTAATAAAAAAAAACAAATATATGCATGTCAAGAAATTTTGAAAATATTCTGGAAATTAATAAATTTAAAATGTAGGTCAATTATTGTCTTGTTTTTACAGTTGGTTTGTTACGAATCAGCGTGTTTTTAAGCACGTACAGATTTTGTGTACGTGGTACAGTGTTACACTGTCATCATCAGTTTGTTTGTTTGATTTTCTAAAATAAGGTCAAGACCAGCTGTAGAATGAGATTACACTTAAGCAAGGTTGACTGATATGGCAATGGTTTTTTCTAAATTACTCGAAAGCTAATTAACATACAAAAAAAATTATGGAAAAAAGACTTTTTTGTTCCTTTTGATGTCTTCTATTACCCCTATTAACGCGTCGTAACTGCTTCCAGGCTGTATACTAAAGAAAGACGATGAAACTTTTAAAAACAACTAGTAGTTAGTTGTGAAGTAACTTCGCCGCTTATAATACATACTCATACGACCTAAATTTGGGGGGGGGTATTATTTTTTTAATAACGCTCCACGTTTTTGTTATGATATAATGATGATGATATATTTAATTTATTTGATTACTAAACATAGACATTGTAATATACAACTATTTGCTTACCTTTAATGGAAATAATACTCCGGCTAATTTATTATAAAGTTGAGAAAATCCTAACTTTCCATAAATTGAGACTCTCTCAGACGGGTCACTTCAATGGATAACTAAATTCTTATATCTAGGGACACAGTAATATAAAAACACATTTATACAAATAAGTAGATAATAACAACACAATTGTATTTTTATTAACAAGTAACAATGAAACAATAAACAAAACGAAAATTGACACCATCAAAAAAATAGTTTCTTTTATATGAAATAAAAAGACAGAAATAATAGTTTATAATTTAAATAACAATGAAAATATGAATACAAGTTCTCTCTTTTTAATCCTATAAGTAATTCAAGTTAAGATAACATTTCAAAACAAATAATTGTTTTAGTTTAACTTTAAAAAATTACAATCTAATTCTTAATCTTAATCTTAATTTCAAATCTTATAACAATTGTTATTGATCAATCGTAAGTAATTAAATTTTCTAATAAGTAAATGTCCAAATCCATTATAATAATAAAAATTTTCCATAAATTTGTATTGTTAGCAAAATTCAATTGTAAATGTATTAATCACTTGTTAAAATTGAGTCGTTTCCTAAATAAACACTGTTATTTTAAAACTTTTTTAAATAAGTCGCTTTGACGTTTAACATAAATAAATCTAACCTCAAAACTTTGACATTTCTAAATTAGATCACTATAACCTTAATTTTTATTAATCTAAACAAGAACGTGCACCTTCTGCAAGATGTAAATTGAAAGAGAGTTTGCTACAAAACTGGCTGTGCTTTTATATCTTTTTGGTAAAAAACTGAAGTCTATACTAAATTTTCATTGAAACAAAGAAACACATTTCGTTTATATCATAACCATATTATTGTATATAATTTTTAATCATATCTAAAACTCATTTGATACTCTTATAGGAAAATTAATTCCGAATAATTCATTGGTATGCTACACTTATGTGTTGATTGCAAAATAACTTAATTTTCAAACAACTATTTATTAACTTAAGTATGTACTTAAAAAAAGCTTTTTACACCTTCTGATCTTCAAATTATATCCTAACAAACATTATTTGCATAGTTTTAGGTATCAACAACATGAAAATTCAAACCAATTACAGTATTTAAATAAACGTTCCAAAGGCGCAACATTATTATATGTTTATATGATATCATTAATAAAAAGCAGTCCCTACATTTAATATTGTATAAAATATGTAGTAAATCAGCTGCTTCACTAATTTGCATCACTATACTTTAGTTGAAAGCTTTAAAATTCTGAAATACAAGAATCGTGTACAACTATCGAATTTCGTTATCATGAAAACACATTTTTAACCATTAATTGATAAAGTAAGATAGTAAATTTTTGTATACCTCCCCATTACAATACACCATGTATTTTTTAGGTTAAATCTCACATTAAAATTAGCCTAAAATTCATTAAATTGAAAAATTAGAAAAACGTCACTCAAATCGTTGATAGCAAAAGAAGATGAACTGAATTTTATAAGAAAATTCAGTTTTCCAGATATCCTTTTTATGCCTAACGTGTTCAACTGTGCGTGTTAATTATAATTACCTATATTTTAATTCACAAAAAGAAAAATTACTCAAAATAATAGTTTTGAAATTGAGGTTATGCAACCCATAAGTCGGCTAAATGTGAAATTGCCTTCTTCTTCTTTTGCGTGCCGTGCTCTGTTGCAGACCGTTGGCATTTCCCTCCTATACTTGTGCTTTGCGTGTTCACTGTTCAGTGATCACAAGTATAGGGGACCTACAGCTTAAGGTGGACTCCGAACTACCCCAAGTACATAATACTTGGATTTTTTTATTAATTTCAGGGAAATTTCCTGAGCAAAGTATACCTCGGTGGTTTGCCATTGCCTTCCGATGGAGAAGCGATTTTTAAAAACCCGGTGATATATTGGCCGAGGTTCTAACCCGGGTTCCTTGGTCGGTAGTCCCGCACGCAACTAACCGAGCCACAATCACTCTCCTGAAATTGCTTAAATGTGCTTAATTAAAATTATTGTGTGAGTCAATTCCCTTTTGGCATGTTAAATATCATAGCAAAACGTTTCAAGTTTCAAAACCATATTTGAAATAATTGCAACATTATGAGCATATATACACGCTGTGTCATCAGGCATAGTCAGTTCTAATATCAACCAATTACCAATAATATAATGCCAACCTAATATCAACTGAGTATTAAATTAATACTCAGATTTTCTGTTTAAAAATGCACTAGTTCAAGCTAGGAATTGGAATGAGTACAAGGCATAAACATAAACATGAGTACAAACATAAATCTGTTCAATCATAGCCTTATGGTATTTATAAACAAACCAGATCGATAATAGTTCTAGAGTAGGAAACGATTTTTAACATGAGTCGATGACAAAACAAGTTATTCTTTCGTATCAAACCTTGGTTCAATCATTTCATGGTTCGTGGGTTACCGATGACAAAGCTGAATTGCTTACTCTAACAACAAATTTGGAATTGTTCAAGTTAAACTGATGGTCATATGGAGCCTTCAATGTACCAGGAATTCTATATGGCAAATACACATGGGTGTGCTTTGGTGATTTTTGAAGGAATTCAAGTTTTATTTGGGATGATACAAAAACTACTTCGTCGGAATTGGAGATACATCTACTTAACGTAATTACAAATTTGTAGCCAGAATGGTTTATGGCTGAGGGAAGAATGTCAATTATTCGAAAAGAAATTCTGGATATATGCTATTGATTAGTATGGTTAACATAAGAATAAAGCTACCGAAACTTACAGAATTGCTGTTGGCGGTTATGTACACAACAAAATAACAGTACTGTTTTGATCAGGTAAGTAGCGAAGAAGGTAGCGTTGGGGGAGCATGTAATTATAAAAACTGTTTTTATAAATTTATAAACATTTTAAAATGTCAAATTTGACTTTTTATATAAATAAATTTTATATAAATAAATAAGTTTTTATAAAAACCTGGCCATAAAATGTATATCGATATTACAGACAAGAAATTACCTAGTTATTGCAGACGCTTTTGATCAAATTCTAGAAAAAAAATACATATACGTTTGCACAATTTGTTTCTTCTGACGTCCTTATTGTACTGTTTGAATCTTTTTTGGCCTCTCCCAAGTTTACTTTAGTATTTAGCCTAAAGATTTTTTCTTCAAAGACTTCTTGTTATTATTAACTTGTCAATCCTAATACGGTCATAGTCTTGACTAGACGTTCTTATTGGCTATTCTACCTCTAGCCGACAATATCATCTACTTCGGTATGCTTAAGTTAATAGTGATAACTTCTCTTTTAGGATTCTTTTTTTACGCTACCTTTTACGTTACTTCATCACTCTTCATTACACATCTTTGTTACCCTTACTACTGAACGCTTCCCTCTGGAACGTTGGGGTTTGTTTATCGGCTGTCCTTCAGAAAAATCAGCCGTATCTAAAACACCAAGTGTTTTTATCGAGTCCAAGATACCTCGAGTCAAGAAGATGGGCTACACAATATCCTTCTATATACAAATTGTTGTTAATCTTTTAATATTTATAAAAATTCTTTGCTTAAGTTTTAGGTTATGTATTAAATATAAAACTTGCTATTGTTTTGTTGTGGTTATATTGGTTGCGTTTAGACAATTGCTAGATTTAATCTAAAATTACATTTTCTGCAAAAATCGTAAGTAATATATATAATTTCCTGTGTAGCTCTAAAACAACTGATTGATTGATACTGTTTGATTTTAGTATTTAAGAACTGTTTGCTTATTGTCATAAAATACTGATTAATTTGTCTTCAATTTTATTGATATAGAAGATTTATTTTAGAATTATAAGTAGTCAATAATTATCGTATTATTTATGAAATAATTGCAATTTTATTTTTGTGTAAACTATTATAACTTTTTTTTTGTTTTTTTTGTTTATTGTTTCCAGCCTTATTTTGTGGAACTCCATAATCATGAAATAAATAAAGATTATTAAAAGTTTCACAGTTTTATTAAAATATACCTGACAATATTGTTTCGACAGCTATGCTGTCATTATCAAAGGTAATATAATTATAAACAAACACGTCGCTAAGGTAGATACAAAATAGGTAACTAGATAAAATAATAATAATAATAATAAAAATTAATAATAAAAATCATAATTAAACATCTAATACTTCCAGTAACGGAGAATTACTGAGCTCAAGTTGTTCATTCATTAAAGGTACCCTGAGTTTGTGTTTGTATATCTCAAAGGCTTCTAAAATGTCTAATTTGCGTTTGTTATTACAAAAATGTAGGAATTTAATATTATTTTGAGGAGTCATTGTGTGATTTTGTTCTAAAAGGTGTTTGGCGTAATTCGATTTTTCAGGATGTTTATTTTTGTAATGACGTACGTGTTCTTTATATCTTATGTCAAAATTTCGAAGTGTTTGTCCAATATATACCGAACTACAAAAAGAACAATTTAAACGGTAAATGCCCGATTTCATGATGTCATGTGTTCTGTCTTTAGCATTAAATAAAAATGAAAAAGTGTTAGTGTTGGTTTTAAATGTTATTTTATAATTGTTGGTTTTTCTTAGTATATGTGCAATTTTTTCTGATATTTTGCCAAAATATGGTATAGATATGTAATTTGTGTCTTCTGTTTGATTGTCAATGGGATATATTCTTTTGATAGCTAACCTATAATCTTTTTGTTTAATTAAAGTGTCAATCATGTTCGGATTATAATGATTTGCATGTGCTAGTTGTTTAATGGTTGATATCTCTTTGCTAAAATCTGATTTTGTTAGTGGAATAGTTAAAGCTCTGTGTACTAATGATCTGTATGCTGCTATTTTATGTGTATTGTGGTGACAAGATTCATTTGGTATTGTTATGTCTGTTTGTGTTGGTTTTCTGTATATGGAAAATTCAAAAAGATTGTCTGCGTTAATCTTGATATTTAAGTCTAGAAAGTTTATAGCCCTGTTTTGTTCTGTTTCTAGTGTAAATTTTATATTAGGATGGATATTGTTTATAAGAATTAAAAATTCATTGATAACCTCAAAAGAACTGTCAAAACAAGCTAAAATGTCATCAACATAACGAAACCAGAAGATAATGTGTTTAGAGAGGTTTAATTCAAATATTCGATCTTCAAACTTGTCCATAAATATGTTAGCTAATAGAGGACTTAGAGAATTACCCATAGGTAAACCATCCTTTTGTAAATAAATTATGTTATTAAAAGTGAAATAATTTTGACTTATACAAAGGTCAAATAATTGAATTAACTCTAACCTTTTAACTAATTCTATATTACTATCGATCAAGAAACTATCTAATAGAGGAATACATTCTTGTGGGGGTATTCTGGAGAACATGTTGCAAATATCAAAACTAACAAGTTTTGAATGTGGTGGAAGATGTATGTTTTGCAGCTTATCTACTAATTCTAATGAATTTCTAACAGAGTATTTCGATTTGTAACCTATCGTGTTAATAATCTGGTTCAGTTTTTTGGATAAAATGTGATTAGGTGCATTGATGTATGATACAACTGGTCTTATTGGCATATTCTGTTTGTGGGTCTTCACTAATCCATACAGTTTAGGTATTTGTGGGTTTTTATTAATGATTTGTTGCTTTTCTAATTCTGAAAAGCAGATATTGCAGTTTTCTAAACCTTGTTTTATTTCTTTTTGGAATTTTGTGGTTGGGTTTTTGTTTAACGTTTCAAAATTTTCTTTATTAATAAATTCATTAACTTTTTGTATGTAAATATCTTTAGAAAGAATTACCAAAGTGCTACCCTTATCTGCTTTAACAGAAATTAGATTGTTCTCTGTGATTTTCTGTTTTATAGATTGAAGAAGTGATATGTTAGATGTGTTGTACATTTTGTCCTGTTTCAAAGACATCTCTTTTAACAAATTCCTCTATTAGATAGTTTCTTGATCGATAGTAATATAGAATTAGTTAAAAGGTTAGAGTTAATTCAATTATTTGACCTTTGTATAAGTCAAAATTATTTCACTTTTAATAACATAATTTATTTACAAAAGGATGGTTTACCTATGGGTAATTCTCTAAGTCCTCTATTAGCTAACATATTTATGGACAAGTTTGAAGATCGAATATTTGAATTAAACCTCTCTAAACACATTATCTTCTGGTTTCGTTATGTTGATGACTTTTTAGCTTGTTTTGACAGTTCTTTTGAGGTTATCAATGAATTTTTAATTCTTATAAACAATATCCATCCTAATATAAAATTTACACTAGAAACAGAACAAAACAGGGCTATAAACTTTCTAGACTTAAATATCAAGATTAACGCAGACAATCTTTTTGAATTTTCCATATACAGAAAACCAACACAAACAGATATAACAATACCAAATGAATCTTGTCACCACAATACACATAAAATAGCAGCATACAGATCATTAGTACACAGAGCTTTAACTATTCCACTAACAAAATCAGATTTTAGCAAAGAGATATCAACCATTAAACAACTAGCACATGCAAATCATTATAATCCGAACATGATTGACACTTTAATTAAACAAAAAGATTATAGGTTAGCTATCAAAAGAATATATCCCATTGACAATCAAACAGAAGACACAAATTACATATCTATACCATATTTTGGCAAAATATCAGAAAAAATTGCACATATACTAAGAAAAACCAACAATTATAAAATAACATTTAAAACCAACACTAACACTTTTTCATTTTTATTTAATGCTAAAGACAGAACACATGATATCATGAAATCGGGCATTTACCGTTTAAATTGTTCTTTTTGTAGTTCGGTATATATTGGACAAACACTTCGAAATTTTGACATAAGATATAAAGAACACGTACGTCATTACAAAAATAAACATCCTGAAAAATCGAATTACGCCAAACACCTTTTAGAACAAAATCACACAATGACTCCTCAAAATAATATTAAATTCCTACATTTTTGTAATAACAAACGCAAATTAGACATTTTAGAAGCCTTTGAGATATACAAACACAAACTCAGGGTACCTTTAATGAATGAACAACTTGAGCTCAGTAATTCTCCGTTACTGGAAGTATTAGATGTTTAATTATGATTTTTATTATTAATTTTTATTATTATTATTATTATTTTATCTAGTTACCTATTTTGTATCTACCTTAGCGACGTGTTTGTTTATAATTATATTACCTTTGATAATGACAGCATAGCTGTCGAAACAATATTGTCAGGTATATTTTAATAAAACTGTGAAACTTTTAATAATCTTTATTTATTTCAATATTATAACTTTAAGTGGATGTTTTGATTTTGATATTTATACCTTTTTTATTGTTTATTTATTGTTATCTTATTTTGAATAAATCTTTTTGTATTTCTTTTGTATCCTGTGTTTTTTATTTCTATTATTGCTTATGCTGAGATCAAACAGCGGCTGTTATCTTGGCTGGGCCAAAAGTTTAGTACAGTTTCTGGTTGACATTTATGTCCACAGGATCAAAGTAACTTTTACGAATATGTTAATGAATTTAGTTGCGGACGATTGAAAAAATATGTTTCCATGCAAATGGTGTAGGTAAATTGGAGGTCTTCAAAAGCTTATCATTGAAGACGTTAATGTAATGATAGATGCAACTTTTCTGTAAATATTTTATTAGACATTCTAGTACAATTAATATTCAAGGCACACTGTTACCAAGCAAATTCATGAAAATACTTAAATTCGAAGAACCCAAAGCTTTATTACCTCAGAATTTTTGAGAGTTTACCGATCTAAAGGAATCAAAGATAGCAACAGCAATTATATAAATAATATATAGATATGCTAACAGTACTAAACAATAAGAACTCAATGGGATAACAAGACCCCATTTAAATTAATGTTCTGATAAGTTTTTCCCATTAAATCGTATGGCAAAACTGAACCTAATGGTTTTAAAATTTCCCTGTAATCTGTAATAGTTGCAAGTTCAAAAATGCAATAAATATCAGTTCGTTAATGATAGATTTACACTTATTGTGCCTATATGTTTACCCTTATATTATTTTCCCAAACGTTAGTTTTCTTCCTTTGTTAAGGAATTGAAAATGGCTGTTGGTATCTGTATTCATTATTTCCTAACAATTTCTAATTTGCTTATGGACAAAAGTACGGAGATACTGCTTACTCCATTAACCGTTTACTTTTATGCATAAATTTTGGTAGTAACAAAAGAAACTTCTTGCAGGACGTTATTTTGTTTAGTGATTATGGGTTAAGACGTTGGTTCTACCAACAAGCCTTTAATAATACACAATATACAATGTCAATATCATTATCCAATCAGAGATGTCTCTGCAGACAACATAATTACGTTACGACTGTAATTTATATCGTATTAGTCAGGCAAGCCAGTTTTTCAGCTTGTCCGACTATACGGGTGTCCTCTAGAGTAGTAATTATTGCTGCTAACAGATAATTTAATAAGAATTTGTTGCATGGATGTTGACTTTGCTTGCCTTCTTTGATTAACAGGGCACGTTGATGAGTGATTTTTTATACGTCCGCTAGCGAGTTGATTATATTGTTGAATCCCTCCCACAAGCGTAATATAATTAAACAAGATATGATTGAAAATGAGAATGACGTAATAATACATATATAGGTAATTTATATGTGGTATAAAAAGACATCTTACCAGGGAACATAAGAACGTCTTTTCCAAAATGATTGCGTGTACATAATTATAGCAACTAACCTAACATTATTAACAAATCTTAATAACGATTTAATGAAAAGATTTTGCTACTATTTATTTATTTATAGGAGAATGTATAGTTTTTATCTTTTTGGTGTAAAGCTACAACACATTAGCTTCTCGGGTTGTTAGAATGCTAGAAGAATTCTAAGGTTGTTAGTTTACGAGGTCTGGCTATTAAATAACGAGACTGCGCGCACAGAAGACATCCTAGAGAGGAAGGGGGGGAAACGAATGGAGCGTTGGATAGCTGGAAGTGTCTACTATGCCAGTACGAAAACGTTTTTGTCGCTGCAGTAGTATTTTTTCTATAGAGGTTAGAAACGAACGTGTTTTTTTCTCGTGCCGATAAAAATGTGTGACGAAAAACACGAGCAACGGATCAATGTGAAATATCTCGTTAAATTAAAAAAAAACTCCGACTGAGTGCTATAAGTTGTTGAAAGAGGCCTATGGTGAGAATTCTCTATCTCGTGCGCGTGAAACGGTTTTCTGAAGGCCGAGAGAGCACCGAAGATGACAAACGTCCAAGTCGACCTGTCTTTGTTTCAACTCCCCAAACAGTGACCAAAATCAATGAAATTGTGCGCGTAGACGTCGTATGAGCATTCGGATGATTGCTGAGACTGTAAACGCCGATAAAGAAACTGTCAGAAAAATTATACATGACGAGTTGAACATGAAGAAAGTTTGTGCGAAGTTGGTCCCAAACAATTTGACCCCTGAACAAAAGCTCGTCCGTCAACAGATCTGCTCAGATTTTCTTGAGAGGTTAGATGAAGAGCCTGAATTGATTGAAATTGAAATTGAAAACATCATCACTTGCGATGAAACATGGATATTCCAATACTATGTTGAAACTAAGCGGCAATCCATGCACTGTAAAACTCCTGCATCGCCAAGAATGAAAAAAGCAAGGGTTTCGAAATCAAAACTTAAAGCCATGCTAATCGTTTTTTTCGACATCAACGGCATCGTTATGACTGAATGAGTGCCACAGAGTCAAACTGTAAACTAAACTTACAATTTGAAAGTTTTGGCAACACTGCGAGAGCGAGTTCGTAAAAAACGGCCGGAGTTGTGGAAAAACAATTCGTGGATCTTGCACCAGAACAACGCACCTGCCCATAACGCGCTGTCTCTGAAGCGTTATTTAGCCGCTAGAGGCACTCCATTGCTTGAACACGCGCCGTACTCGCCTGATTTAGCACTCTGTGATTTTTTCCTGTTTCCGAAATTCAAGTCTGCCTTAAAAGGAACCCGGTTCGAGTCGATCGAAGTGGTGAAGCGAAAATCGGCGGAGATCCTAAATGCTCTTACAAAAGAAGACTTCCAGCATTGCTTTGACCAATGGAAAAAACGAATGGAACGGTGTGTGGCGAGGGGAGGGGAGTACATTGAAGGGGAGCATTCGATTGTAGAATAATTTTTAAAATAAAACTCTTTTTTATAAGCAGTCTCGTTATTTAATAGCCAGACCTCGCATAATAAACCTAATCGAATAAGTTTAGGAATTAGTTTAAAACTTGCTCAAAAGCTTAATATTTAGCTTTTTTGATGTTATAGTAAAAAGGCATAACTTGAGAAATGTAGTTAATATATAGAGAGTTCCTAACTTTTGCTTTTGTTAGAGTAATATGGAATATCATTTTGTTTTTGCATAAGAAAATGAAACTACATATGTCAAAGGAAAACTACACATCTCTATGCTAAGACATAACTCTAAGACAGAATGTTTTACATCAGTTGCTATTTGTGGATTTCCTTAATTTGAAATACCTTCATTGCTATTAAAAAATTTTGAAATATACATATTAGTGGGGTAATATGGAATAGTGAGAGTAATAAGGAATACATGTTCTCTTTCTTGAAGCATCATTTCTAGAATTTATTAAGTAATTAGAAGTAAATTATAATAACTGCTATATATTAAAACTGAAGCCTACTTGCAAAAGTCACACATATAAACAATTTTTTCAATATCAGCACAGGCATTATGGGCCCACATCTCGGCACTTCATGCACTGAACCAACTGCTCTCCACTATGGTCCTTAGAATATCAAGAAAACAGAATTCTATCTACTCTAAAGAGATATATCTCTCGCTGCCTTGGTACTACAAAGAAGGAAATATTAAGAACTGTCTAGTAATATGTAGTAATAGTAATACCAGCAATTCCATAATATCAGAATTCGCCATTTCGAAATATAATGTCAAAACAGACTGAATTAAATTTTAATCATTGGCCTACATTATGATTAAAAGCAACTAAGGATATGTAGAATATAACCGGTAATATAAAATTTTAAAGATTCACTTATAAAAACTGACAAAACACTGGAAACGACAAACAAGATAGACGCTCCAACAAGATTGCTTTTTCGCAAGCAGAATGGAGCTATAATTAACTAATAGTAAAATAGTTATACTGATTTCTGATAGGATGTTACACATAATAGGCGAAAAAAATGGTATTCCATATTTCCCCGACGATTCTTTATTACCCGAAGTTCCTCTATTTGTCTTTAGTTTCCAAGGGAAAATTCATGGAAAGCAGCTAAAGTCTAGTAGTGCAAATTCGAGTATATGATGTTTACTGAGTAAGCCACCACGGACTGGCCTGAGTTCGAGCATAAATTCAGGAAAAATATTTGGTGCTCTTAAAAAATTAAAAAAATTCCCAGACCTACTATTACAACTGGCAACACTATATTGGGAAGATTTTGGCATTTAATTGTAATATCCTGACCATCCATAGTACAATATATTTTATATCTGTAATATATGGTATGTGCAACTACAGCTGACCGATCCTTACTTACATTCTCTTAGACTATTATCCAATCGAATAAAATTCGTTAAGAATAACGTCAATTACATTCTGCAAATCTTCATGTCAACTTATTTACAAAATCAAATAATTCATCAAAAGCAATAGAAATTTTGAAAATGTCTGAAAATGATATAACGTTTTACCATTTGAAATCCATTTTACACTCTACATTTACACTCAAACCCTTTTATACCTCACTCTAATATGGGTGATAATATGTGTAGCTATAATTATCACGATACCTAACTAAATTTAAAGCCCAGAGTTACATGGCGTTATAAAGGTGCGTACAGACCGCCGCGCCAAACCGCACCAAACATTTGCGAACGTTGCAGATATAGTCAACACTTTGTTTTTTGCATTTGACCTTTTGACCTCATAAACACTCGTTTAGCGCTGCATTTATAGGTGCCAACTGCGCCGCAACAAGTGTGCCAAACTAAAGGTGCTACATGTAAAGGTGTCAATACCAAAATGTGCCACACGCAAGGTGCTGCAAATGAAGGTCAAAATTGATTTTTACAACTACTCAAAAAATAACTACATGCGTAACACTTACCACGAATACGAATAATTACGACGTACATATATGCTTATCAAAGCAAGGCTCTCTCGGAGGTTGGAAATTTGTTATCGGTGCTTTATCTGTTGGATCAAAGACTTACAATGCAAACTAAATGAAGAACCAAGAAGTGAATACTTTTGTTTGCTAAACAAATTTGATTAATTAGTTAGGTTAGGTTAATAATAACGCTCATTAAAAAGTCTTTGTTTTTCCTGCCGCAATTGAAGTACTTTGGTCTTGCTGGTACCTGTAAGACTAGCACATTTGTTGTGGCGCCTTTGTTCTGGCGCAATTCTTGTGGAACCTTTACGTTTGGCACCTTTTTCAAATGTAGCACTAATTGAGGAATTCAAAACAATACTTTCTTGTATTTGGATGTATGCAGTTCTATTGCAGAGTGAACTCAAAACGGTATCCAGGTAGAGACATGCGAATTTTTCGGGATGGCTTTTGATCCTGATCATCTAGAATGTTTAAAAGTTTGAATAACAATAACCCGATGCGGTGTTTGGTGGTATAGGTCTTGAGTAATTTGTAATTTGAAATAACTATTGTGAAATAAAATATCTTATTCGGACCTGTAATTCTTGTAGACCATTTTAAGTTAGTTTAAATAACTGTTTTCAGTGTCTCTCAAGCATTTACAATTATTTCAAAATGAGTAATTTAAATCCATCAAACGTCACAAAACTTGTATTTGATTCGGTACAGACAGAATTTTCTACATACAGTTCTCAAGCCGCGTTACATTTTAGCGGAGCATTAGGTTTTAGCGGAATCTTTATTTAGAATTTATTTACTATATTGTTCAACAAGTTCTGTACTGATCTGTCGAAATCACATCCATTGAAAATGGCAAAGCCCTCCATGACTGATATTTTTATCGGCAGAACAAGCAATCAGTTATCAGATACTGGAGAAATGTTAAGAATGCTCGTAGAATGTTTGCTCAATTGAAGTATACGTGGTCAAAAATGAACAAGATTCGTACTACTGGAATAGAGTTTTAAAGGAAATGCAGAAGTCCCAAAGGTTGAATATAATATGGTGCCGCAGTGAGAAATTCAAAGCAAATTAAAAGTAAAGTAAGTAAAAGATCGAGATATGCAAACGTAACTTTCACAAGGTAACTTCTAACTGTTACTAAAAACCTCGAAAACAGACAAAGCTATAAATACAATTAATTAACGAAATAAATAATTATTTAATTAAATAAATAATTAATTAAATAATAATAATTAACATAACAATACCAAATGAATCTTGTCACCATAATACACATAAAATAGCAGCCTATAGATCATTAGTACACAGAGCTTTAACTATTCCACTAACAAAAACAGATTTTAGCAAAGAGATCTCAACCATTAAACAACTAGCACATGCAAATCATTACAATCCGAACATGATTGACACTTTAATTAAACAAAAAGATTATAGGTTAGCTATCAAAAGAATATATCCCATTGACAATCAAACAGAAGACACAAATTACATATCTATACCATATTTTGGCAAAATATCAGAAAAAATTGCACATATACTAAGAAAAACCAACAATTATAAAATAAAATTTAAAACCAACACTAACACTTTTTCATTTTTATTTAATGCTAAAGACAGAACACATGATATCATGAAATCGGGCATTTACCGTTTAAATTGTTCTTTTTGTAGTTCGGTATATATTGGACAAACACTTCGAAATTTTGACATAAGATATAAAGAACACGTACGTCATTACAAAAATAAACATCCTGAAAAATCGAATTACGCCAAACACCTTTTAGAACAAAATCACACAATGACTCCTCAAAATAATATTAAATTCCTACATTTTTGTAATAACAAACGCAAATTAGACATTTTAGAAGCCTTTGAGATATACAAACACAAACTCAGGGTACCTTTAATGAATGAACCACTTGGGCTCAGTAATTCTCCGTTACTGGAAGTATTAGATATTTAATTATGATTATTATTATTATTTTATCTAGTTACCTATTTTTGTATCCCAATCTGCTTCTGTCGCAGTGTCTTGTGTTGTTCAATCGACTCAACAATCAAGCGAAGACCTTTGCACGGCAGTTCCAGATTTTAGATCAATAGCGGCATCTTGCCGCTAGCAACGTGGGTTATTTTCAAAAAACTCACTCCTTCAAAGATAACAACCAATCACCAGCTTACGTTACTTAGTATTATTAAAATCCAGCCATCGTGCTAGAGTATTACCGTCAAAACTACAGACTAACTATACATTGCAAATTCGATGTTTAAACTTAAATAAAGAGGTGTTGGATAAAATTTTGTATGCCACGCATGAGTTAAGGATATTATCCACTCAGAAAAATATTAATATTCTATTAATATTCATAATTAAAATGTAGAAAGTTTAATTGTTGCTTTATTTAATGGTCGCTAAGTATCCAAAATCGTGAAGAAAAGTGTTGCTAACTGAAATCGTGAAGAAAAGTGTTGCTAACGATCAAAGTTCCACTTTTCTTTAAGATTTTGAATTGAACAATGTACTACATTTCTATCAAATACACGAAAAAAATACTTAACTGTACTTCGAACCATTAGCGACGGGATGTCTCAGATATGTATTTTCCAATAATCACATTTAGTGAGTTATAGGTACGTATATCTATACATGTTATGTATTTCATTTTTATCTAATGCACAGTGCCTACTTCTTTTTAAGAAACCTTCATACTGTTTCTAACAATAGATTAGATACAGAATGTGCGAAACTGATCTATTGCTGATAGACATAATGCAGGAGGTCGTAAAATGTAGTGTTATCGCTGTGTCATTAATTTACCAAAACAATAAATTGTAACATCGACATACGTAGAACAGTTCAAAAAAATCATTATTCAATAATGTATGTTTTTGAAACTTTGACCTCACTTTTCGAGAAGACCCGGTAGACATAGAACTTTGGCGCAATGATATAAAATTCTTCTTTTGGTATCAGCCACAACATATCAAAATTGCAGAAAAATTTACAGAGGGCCAAATTACACTTAAATAGTGCCATGTCCTTTGTACACATGCAATATTGCTTTGATGTAAAATCAGGATCTGGCTGCATGAAAGCTGATTACACAGCTCTAAGCGGTGATGTGAAAAATAACTATGCATTTGTCATTTGTATCACAACCTCCACAACAATTACGATCATATGAATTATAGATATTTTAAAATAGCTATTAAGACAACAAGAGTTTTATAGACAGTTTAAAAATCGAGGTTATAGTTTAAATTCGAGCGACCGCAGGAAGCGAGAATTTAATAGAGCGAGATTTTTTACCTATAAAACTCGTGTTGTCTTCAAGATTTTTTTGCAACACTAATACTTCTCCAAATTTTAATAAATCAAAAATTAAATTTTTTTTTATTCGAAAACTGTCATGACATTTCGCAAAATACCTACACAAAATGCGAAGATTGCCGCGAGTACTACGGCAACAATATCAACAAATTTTGAAACAACAAATTTTTCGTCGTTGAAATGTCGGAAAACGTTTCAAAAGAAATACAAGAAAAGGGAAAAGAATTGCGGGCCAATTTGTTGCCTACAAAGTCTAAAAGTGCGTACGAAAAAGTGTATGTTTCGTTTAACGAATGGAAGAATAGAAAAGGCATCCAGGAAGTAACTGAAGATGTCATTTTGGCCTTTCTTGATATGAGGGTAAGTGTGCACACAATTCTTTTTTGAAAAGCTAACTGATATTGTGTTTACAGTCGCAAAAGCTGTCACCTGCTTCCTTATGGCCAGAATATTCGATGTTAAAAGCCACTCTGAAGGCTAAGGAAAACACAGATATTGAAAAGTTTGGTGCTGTTATTCCTTATTTAATATAGGTTAATAATATTCCTTATAGGTTGCGTTGATCTTCGGAATTGCTGGGGCCTGCAGAAAAGCTGAATTGTGTGCTTTGAAATTTGATGATATACAGGATTGTGGTGATAAACTGAATGTTATTATTTCTGATACTAAAACATATAAAGAAAGAAGGTTCTGTATAACTAATGAAGGTTTTGGAGTGAAAACCATCGACCTGTATCGGCGTTATGTTGCTTTGCGCCCTACAAACTCACCTCTAAGGTTTTTTTTGCATTATCAAAAGGGCAGGTGTAACCGCCAAAATGTAGGAATTAACACCTTTGGAGAGATTCCTAAAAAGATTGCAACTTTTCTTAAGCTGGAAAATCCAACAAGTTACACTGGGTATTCTTTTCGTCGCAGTTCGGCGACTCTCTTGGTTAACGCAGGTATTGTATAGGTAGTGTTGTGAATTATTAGCAGGATAATTAACATTGCTAATTTAGCAAAGTTTGACAATTTTTGAAGCTCAACCCCGATTTAATTCAAATAAACATTGAAATAAAGAATAAAAAGTAATTTAAATTGTAATGTAGGTGCAGATATAACTTCTTTGAAGAGACATGGAGGATGGGCATCTTCGAACGTGAACGTGGCAGAGTTTTATATACAAGAATCATTTGAAGAAAAAGCAAAGACTGCCAGAAAAGTTTTCGGTGATTCAACCTCGAGTCCAAAGTTTACATTGGATGTAACAGCAGAAGTCAGTAGAATGTCGAGTCCAAAGTCTACATGGGATGTAACAGCAGAAGTCAAAAAAGTTACAAACAAAATTAATAGGGAGCAATATGACAGTTCTAGCTCAAGTAGTGATCACAGATTCCAATTCAATAATTGTACTTTTTACTATAAATAAAATGTTACTATGAAATTATGAATACTATGCAGCAGCGTATTTTATAACGATATAAGA
Source organism: Agrypnus murinus (assembly GCA_929113105.1). Lineage (NCBI taxonomy): Eukaryota > Metazoa > Arthropoda > Insecta > Coleoptera > Elateridae > Agrypnus > Agrypnus murinus. Next base: position 106,912,526 of record OV816024.1, read on the forward strand.
TAACGTTGTTATTAACGACGTATCTTATAGAGAAACCGTAATTTTAAATGGAAAATAACAGACGAGTTTATATGGCCATTGTAACAGTGTAAAAACATTAGTGTTGCAAAAAATATATAAAATGTATATAATCAGTGTTTTAGGCCATATCGCAATAGCTATAACATAGTGTAAATGAATTATAGCTCAAATTGGACTCAAATAATGAATAACTATCTTTGATATAATTTGTGTATAGTATTTTGTAACTTGACCTTTAGGGTTAAGTCCAGGTCATCATTAAATTAGTACTAAGTTTATGTATTAATTTTTGACATTTTTAATAAATTTGGGTTATGCATGTTTGCACCTTTATAAAACAAGTTTTGTCGAACTTTATTCTGGTGGAAGGTGGAAGAGATATTTAGATGAACTTTGACCCCGAATATTTCTTACTTATAGCTGTGTTATAGAGGAGTGTCTTGAAAACTTATCTTGTAAGTCTTGTCAAAAATTCATTTTTTAAAAGTTGTAAACAAACTTGTTAGTATTTGATTTTTAGGGTTGAATTGGTCTTCTGGAAAACTCTTACTGATGTATTTCCCAGAATAACTGTTTAACTGTCAGAACAAGTATCTATTACAGCCATGGGCTACAATCAAGTCTCTTTACATAGGCATACCTGCAGCGAGACTATGAAACGCTTGACTATGATATTCCTACCAACATAGGCACGAAAACAATCATAATTAGTAAGCTATCATTTATGAGTCATTATCCGTAGATGGCTTTTGGTACACTGTCCAAAACAGTTGTAGATAATTCGTGATCCTGATCGTATTGTGGGAAGAGGTAATTGAATTACATTAATATCAGTGGATTAGTAGAATTGTCTAAAGTACTGCATCAATTATTATATAAAACAAGCGACACAGATAAAGACAGAAATGATACACAAATGAATGAAGAGTATTTTATTTATCTACCTTTCGTAGGAAACATTGGTAGGGTGATATTGGCTCTTACATATTTCGGCAATTTTACAGTGAAAGACACCAAGAATGAGTATTTGTGTACTAGTTACTATTCGACAAGAACTACAATTTGTGATCACACTAACATTTATACATTTCAAAGTTCAGACCCATAGAAGCATAAGAAATTATTAAATTAAATTTATTATACAATACACACCTCGATTAAGTTAAAGTAAGTTACCATAAAGTAAATAGAGTATTTACTGTCTCCAGCCTCACTTTGTGGGAACTCCATAATCATGAAATATAATCAATTATTATTAGAAGTGTTAGATATTTAGTTTTTGTCTGTATTGTATCTAGTTACCTATTTTCTGTATGTATTTATCCTTACCAACATGTTTGTTTATCAGTCTTATCTACCTTTTATAATGACATTTAATGTCGAAACAATATTGTCAGGTTAAGATAAACTAATAAAACTTGTGAAACTTTGAATTAATCTTTTAATTGATTATATTTCATAGATAGAGTAAATATAATATTGCGTTTGAAATATGCCTTATACCTTAATAAAAAATACTCATGCAATAATAATAGGTCTAACATATTAAGGAATCTTTTCAGAAACGTCTGCTTGACCACATAATCTATTTATAATAACCGTTCTTAGGTACTTATATGACAACATTATTTTTTAATTTACTCAAAATTTTAAGTATATATTTTAGTTATTGTACGTTGCTTTTTAACCGTCTGTTATTTGCCACTGGTTTCTCAAGGAAAAATATTTCGGCCGTTATTAGAGACATAGAACAAATATTAAATAGAAAAGGTCTTAAATATATTTTATATTTTTTATGTACCTAATGAAGACAAATAAGAGTAATTAATTTATTTTTAAAAACAAAACTGCTACGAATCAGTTACAAGTTTATAGGTTCTATAATAAAGCAGTCTGTAAAAAATTGATAACTGCTTATTAAGGCTAATTACTGCTAGGCCATAACTACAGCGATTGCTGATTAATTTTAGAGATTGTACCATATGTTCAAGTGACTCGTCGGGACCATTAATTAAAAAAAAACTGTTATTGACATTATTCTGATATTGTTGTAAAGCAAGTGTCAATACAGTGGTTTTAAGTATAGCATAAAATTTATGACTCAGACTGATTATGGCATATATTATACAAATCATGGACAATTGTACATAGCACTAAGCTAATGGCCAGTAGTAATATTATCATATTTTACATAAAATTGCTTAGATATTACGTTCTTCTAATTTATTCTGATCGATTAAAAAGTATTTACATGACAGGAACTAAACCACCATTTTAACTAAAAGAAGCTACCTCCAAAGCCTTTTTAAAATCACCATAATTAAAGATAAACCAAAATGGTTTTCCGACATTTGCAAGTATGTACACTAATAATTTTAAAGTCATAAAGGAGCGTTCGTTCTGCCAAGGTGCGTTTTACAGATTCATGCAGGAAGTAGTCATGAAATTGTACAGAAATAAGAGATAGAGTAACTAATGTAGTCTAGTTAAATTAATGGCATCTTCATTTGCTTTTCAAATGTGTTTAAGAACCACTTCCTCCTTTGAAAGCCTTTATATGTATAAACCTTTGTAACATATTATTTAGTTGTTATAATTTGTTCAGTTTCCCAAAGAAAAAGGAAAAGTACTCCTGTCACTACTGTTAGTAATTACAAAATTATAATTTCGTTTTCTGATTTAGAGATACGCTTATATCTTAACGAATTCTTTCTTAAGAGCATACAAAAGAGGATTCAAATCCAAATGACTGAACTAACACTTACAAAAAATCTCTTCGCCGCAATTGGTCTAACAATAATAACCCTTCACGTGTAAACTATTAATTAGATTACAAACCGCATAAATACGGCTTATAAACTCTGACACCATTGAGCATAGTTATTAGAAGTTAATTTAAAGAGGAAATATCTTACCCTTGTTTTGTTTTATAATTAGAATTAAATTTTGTCTGAAGAATGAAATCTCCAATTTCCTTCAAATTTGGCAAAACTGTATTTAAACACACGAACGGTTTCATTTTTCAAGTTTTCAGCTTTAATGTACTATCTTCTCATGCATCACCCCACAAACCCCTAAAAAATCAAAACTTGGGAAATTGATGTCTCCGACCATTACCAAATATGCCTACTATTGACACCTTATGTCTTCCGACGCGATAGGATCAAATGTCATTACCTTTGACTAGTCCTTTGACTCACTCAAAATGTACTTACTGAATAGGATGGCAAGACATTTGTGAATAAAAATAATTATTATTTTACTACTACCCATTTCCTGGCGAAACAGCTCCAAGAAGCAATGAAGCTTGTGCGGGAGAAAGGGGCGATTATTATTATTACACTGCAGCCGACTTACAGATGGTATAACACAAATCCCACAAGTGTGTTATAGCTAAGCAAAACTGCAGAAAATCTTAACAAGATTTGCCGCCACCGGGATTCGTCTGGGACCCTGTTTGCTTGGATGAGACACTAGCATGCTAATCGCTACACTTAGTAATGTTATAAATTTAGTTTACACGAGGATGGAAAAATCACTTCTCTAAGGCGTGAGACATGCTATCCTTTCGTGTACTTGAAAAATTAGCAAAGCTTAAAAATAAAAGTTTAAAAATTAATTTTAAAATAATTTTGGTTGAAGTATGTAAGCGTATCATTTATCATGACAACAATGTTATAAATAGATAGCAACCAGTAAACAAATAACAACCACAAAAGTTGCTGCTAACTAGAACAATGGTTGTTAAATAGAAAAGTGTTGCTAAGGGGAAAAGTGCTACTTTTCTTTACTGTTTCTAACAAACAATGTGGCTCTGTTCGTCTATTCCATTAAGTACATGAAAAAAATATTTTTTCGCTAACCTAATCAGAAAGTGCTTTCTAAATGTCCTGTATTCAGGGCATTTAAGGCTTCTTTTCTGACAATAAACCTGAAGACTGTAATCGCCAAACTGCAATTTAATTTTGTTAATTGTGATCATGTCTATGTCACTGTACGTATTAATCACATAATTAACTCGTTTTGTATTTTGAATTTGGTTAAACTAGTATTTTGAATAAACTAGTTAGCATAATAACATTTGTTTGTTTACTTTTAATTAAGGTCCGTTGATGCATGCATGATTATATGTGTACTAGGTATACATACACATGAATGGACCTTGCTTTTAATCTCTTCAGAAACGTTAATTGTGAACATGCCGCAAACACACCTAACCTTACTTTTGTAGTTAGCATGTTTTGCGGTATGTTCACAACGACTGTTTCATCGGGAACTTTGACGTTAAATTAACATTTGTTTGTTTTACTTTTAATCCCTCCGGGACTAAAAGTGACACTTTAGTCTTTCAAACGGATAATCAAAATGGCACTTTTAGTCTACACGGAGTGCAAAATAGTATATTATATACCAAGGGACTAAAGTGCCTCTTTTAATCCCGAAGGTGCAGTTTGTTGCCCGAGACGTAGTCGAGGGCAACAATCACCTGAGGGATTAAAAGACACTTTAGTTCCGTGGTATATACGCTATTTTTTGCACTCCGTTTTGCCTAATACATTAAGTTAAAGTTATATTATATAAAAAAAGAGTTAAAAATGTACAATCTAATTGTATAGTTGTTAAATAAATGCAATTACAATTACAAAACCGATTGGAAATGCTAAGTATAGTATTGCCAGACGATTCAATATTAAAATAAAATTTGATCTGGTACAAATTCCTGTATCCGTACATCTACGAACAACCTGACATCCCGATTGTACTCGAAGAAGTGAAGGTTGATAATCTAACAGCTTCCACATTATTTCATAAACCTGAAGATTGACTATTTAGTTTTGTTAATTGTGCTTATGTCTATGTCATTGTACATATAAATCACAATAATTAGCTCATATTGTATTTTGAATTTGGTTAAACTAGTATTTTGAATAAACTAGTTGGCATAGTAACATTAATTTGTTTGTTTACTTTTAATCCCTCCAGAAACGTTAATTGTGAACATGCCGCAAACACACCTAACCTTACTATTGTAATTTTGTGTAAATGTGTGACATATAATAACGCTTTGACATTACAAAAGTAAGGTTAGCAGGTTTTGTGGTATGTTCACAATGACTGTTTCGCGGCCAACTTCGACGTTAAATTAACATTTGTTTTACTTTTAATCCCTCCGGGATTAAAAGTAATTCTAATCCCTCCGGGACTAAAAGTGACACTTTAGTCTTTCAAACGGAAGATTAAAATGGCACTTTTAGTCTACGGAGTGCAAAAAAACATAACTCATTCACAAAACTTTTAACAAAGGAATATGACGGATAATGCAATATCAAACACATTTTTACTTAACCTCTAAAAATATAAAAAAATACGTCAAATTTTTCTAGGCTTCATGCAAGTTGAATTTTCATGCCTTCGTCGTTAAATTTGTCATTTGTTTGTTTTTCCTTTTCACACTGTTATTGTATTTTAAATGGTGTTTGTGACAAACTTTGTTTATAATTAAAAATATAGCTATAGTTACTTAATTAATAAAGTGAAAATTGTGATTTAAATAAATTGTACAATGATAGATACCAATAAAGATATTGAAAGCGATGAGTTCAGCGATGTACACCACCTGAGTTTAGAGAACAACATTCATTCCCTATAACATATGCCTATTTAAGTTACTAATAAGTTACGTTACTATTTAACTTTTTGAATTGCTTTTGAACTTTCAAATAGGTAGGCGAAAAAATTTTATACAGAGAAGCATTTGTAGCCCTTAGTTGTCTGCTGCCCTCGCTACGGCATCAAACAACTGCGGGATCCACATGCTAACTCTCTACCCTTAAGACACAAAATACTATTTTTATTACACATATTTTCTAGTATGGTAACTAATAAGATATCAATATTTAGATGATTAGAAATAAACGACTAAGGGCCGGTATTATAAAACTTTTTACTTCCTAGATAAAATTTACTTTGAGAGTAATAGCTATTTATGTAACAACTACATAATGTAGGACTTTATAGACAAGCCCAGTTAATGGCCGAGCGAGCGAAGCGAGCAAGGCCTATAAAAAGGGCGAGTCTATAAGATCCGATTATGTAAGAGTTGCATACAAAGCTTTATTTTCGATTCCTAAAATTGGGTAATTATCAAAAGAAAATCAGTTTATAAATTCGACATCTATTCTTGACAGAAGAAAATTTGACATACGAGTACAATAATAAGCCAGTTTACTGCCGCAAAACAATACAATAAACAGTACTTTATAATGCAATGGGACATAAATTAATTTATTCTGTCAATTTGCATATGAAATTCACAAAACAAATGAATTTACTATCAAGGTAAATTTTATCTAGGAAGTAAAAAGTTTTATAATACCGGCCCAATGACATAAAAGGCTTCGTATGGAATCTGGATTCAAGCGTTTCTATGCTTTCTTATAAATAATGCTGCACTTGAAAATAGTCTATTTGATAGTACAGACGACGCTAGAGTGCTAAAAATGGCACGTGCCATTTTCGATAAATCAGCGTAGACTTTTGCATGATTGCACCACCATGAGAACGAAGCTTACTAGTTTAGCGCTACGAATTTTATTTGTCCCAGAAAGTGCGCCTGAGTAAGATGTCTCTTTTTTGTCCTGGACAATAGTCACTACATCTAGCTAGCTAGGCCGCGCTTGCGGCTTAGAGTAGCGCAAACGACGTATATTCGGTCCCAGAAAATATATAATTTAATAATAAACCAGTTCAAATTGCATTTTACGGATTTAGTTTGGAGTTTTCAGAATAAAACTGATGTAGAGAACATTTTTAAAGTAAACGTGGACTTAATAAATTAATGCTGAGTACTCTGATTTACCAGCGCGGCCTTCCTGACTAGATGAGTGATTCTCCTGGACAAATATTTGATAAAAATTAGACGTTTTTGAAAAAATGTGATTTTCTCAAAAACTAGAAGGAAGCAACCACATGTTGATATGCAAAATATGTTCTAAATCATTACAACTGCCCCACATTACTAGTTTTTTAATTATATTAGTTACATACTGTATATGTATATTTCATATTTACATGTTTATTTTAATTTATAAATGCTCAATTAATTTTATAATCAGCTATTTAACAAGACCTCAAATTACTGCAATCATTACTAAGATATGGTTAAAGATGATGTTTCTTTCTATTAAACTACTTACGTATACCTCTCACTCAGGTTAGCTGTTCTTCACTGTTCACTTCATGTTTTTCTCCAATAAAAAATAATTATTTTGCGCGACCAGCTGTAAGAAGCTTTATTTGAGTTTACATGTAGCGTACACTTAATTCCTAGCGCAAGAAAGTAACAAAAAATAAACACGTATTTATTTATCTTTGACAATCCAACTAGAAAATTTTTAACCAATCAAATTACACAATTTTTAAATTGGGGCCAATGATAGCTATTTATGTAACAAGTACATAATGTAAGACTTTATAGACAAGCCCAGTTTATGGCCGAGCGAGCGAAGCGAGCAAGGCCTATAAGAAGGGCGAGTCTATAAGGTCCGATTATGTAAGAGTTGCATACAAAGCTTTATATTCGATTACTAAAATTGGGTATTGATAAAAAAAATCAGTTTATAAATTTGACATCTATTCTTGACAGAAGAAAATTTGACATGTAATATACAATTGTCATACTTTATTTTACTACTACCACTCTATTTTACGAGTACAATAATAAGCCAGTTCACTGCCGCAAAACAATACAATAAACAGTACTTTATAATGCAATCGGACATAAAATTAGTTTATAGTAAAAACCCATTAATGGTTTTTTCTCAGTGAAAAAATTTATGTCAAAATGAAATGTCAAATTTCTCGATGCATTGTCAAGCCGAATTCAACTCCTGGTCTAATTTTTTTTGCAAAATTTGTCATTTAAGACATTTGTAGCTTTTGCTTTCGTTGCAAAAGCTACTCATTTCTGAAATGACAAATTCTGTCGGAAAAAATTAGACCACTTGTTAAATTATATATGATAATAGGACATTTCAATTCAAAACAATAAAACATGGTTAATGAATATTAACGTCAATAAGAAAAAACATCATACGTTTATCAGTAAAATTGAGCTGCTAACGCAAAAATATTGTATGTCACACCCCGTGTAATGAATATTATCAAGCTTGGCTGGTTAGGATATAAGTCATCGGGTGAGGACCTTAAACTGCAGTTTTGATTGATAAGATTTTACTTACATCCCTTCATGCATATTAAATTATTCATTTAAGAACACTTTGGCTTGCTGAAAAACTCAATGATACTGTACAGCTTAACTAACTTTTTGGAGCTAACCTAACTAAAGATAGGATTTAGAGGTCCACCACTGATTAAAAATAGCTAATCACCTAATTGCAACATTTGCAACAACCTAATTGCCCCCACTAGGCAGGGAAGCGTCATTGATCATTTTCTATCAGAGATAATTTAAAAAATAAAAGCTGGTTAGTAACAAGTATGTATGATTTTGTTTATTGTTTCCAGCCTTACTTTGTGGAGCTCCATAATCATGAAATAAATAAAGATTAGTAAAAGTTTCACAGTTTTCAGAAACTGTGAAACTTTTACTAATCTTTATTTATTTCATAAGTATGTATGAATCAACCGAGCGCAAAATTTTCTATTCGTTGCTACGAGTACAAAAGCTTAATTGATATCATTTTGGCACTTACTTCCTTCTGTTAGATCACCATTGATATGTTTATCTAATATAAGTTAAAATTTGAAAACATTCCCTTAAAGTACTTCACAATAAAAGTACAAAATAAATAAACAGTTCAAAACAAAGTACAAAATGGACCATAAATGAACCCTATACGCCAGCTTTGATTTTATTTTCTACAGTTTTTACCGAAATTGTCCATTTTGCGCTAAAATAAAAATTTCCTCGTGTTATTTTTTATTATTTTTTTTCTATTTTTTGATTACTTCTTCAAAAGACATTCCATAATCCAGAATTGTTAAATGTTAATTTTGTAGTCAATTTAAAGCAGAAGTAGAAGAGGATCGAGGATAGTATACCAGGAGAATTAATTCCGAGTGGGTGAAAATACCCTGAAAGTTCGACAAAATTATTTTTTATAATTGTTTTTGTTATAGATTTTGTAATATTGTACAATAAGATGATAAAGCACATTGAGGGTTATTTTAGACAAAGAATTTAATAATAAAATGATAATAAAAAAATACATTCTATTAAATAAGACAATCTTAACAAATAAAAAACGTAAAATAGTATTTTCGTAAGTTTACTTTCATTTAGTAAAAAATATATCAAAAATGAAATTAAGAAAACGTAAGAAAAAAATCTTGCATAGAAAAAAGACCGATCGGCCGGTGCTGTCGTCGCACCCCCCCTCATTTGTACTAGTTAAACTTAAACTTGAAATGGTATTCATATCTAAAGTCTCTAAAATTGGAATTTGGGCAGAAATTAAACGTTGGGTATGGTGTAATAAATTTGGTAGTTTTTGATTTCGGAACTAGCTTCAGTAACTATTAAAGACTCTTTTTCCGTATAACAGCGTAACTTTGCCATTTGTAGTATCGCATAAGCAGGGGATGCACAGCATCTTATCTCCATAAGTGCAGATCTTGTCTTAATACATATATTTATTGCAGTCTGGTGTACTTGTTTACACAAATACACATAAAGCTCCATGTCTAAAAAGCACCCTACGAGATTCAGTGTGTAATCCTTTCAGTAGTTTGGCGGTTCTTGTAAACTTCTTATTTGTTCATCAGCTATATCTTTTAAATTCTTTCTTTCTATAACGAAATTTGCCAGTTTTAACCATACTAGCAGAGTTTTTCTTTCCTCCCACAGGTAAACTATTGATCATCTCTAAATGGGTACATGTAGTAGCTGGAAACAACAATAATCGCATAACTAACATTAAATAGTCACTGTAAAGGAATAAGCAAACATTAGCAAAAACAAATTAATGTCCTGTATTAAGAAACGAATACAGAAACTTTTAATCGAAAAAACAAAAACATACTTTTCTATGTATCTTACAATTTCTAGTATAAAGTTGTATATTGGAAAATACTAAGTCTAAACTTTCGCTTTAAATAGGCTGGTTGTAGCTAATAAATAATAACAAATACATAATTAATACACGAACACAACTACCCCAATTTTCACGACTTTGAAATTAAGGTTGAACATGAAAATACAGGCATTTAAACTTTTGTAAATTAATGTTTAAGAATATTAAGGATTTATTGGCCCGTACGTTAGCTAACTAAGAGCTTGGGAAAGTAAGCGGACAAGATGTCCCTTGTGGAATGAACAAGAAGAAAAAGAATAATTATACAAGTGCAACATCAATTAACTTCATTCACTACCATTTTTACCTAAATTTGACTAAGGTTCATTTTTATAATAACTCTGTTTCTGAAATCGATACTAAAGTAAGAGAAGTAGTAAGGCGGAATCGGAAGTAAACTAATATATTATTCCGTCTTACTATTTTGAGGAAACGTGTATTGCATAGCAATTGATTTTTCATACAGCCAAAATTATTATCAATAACAATACGCACCAAATTTAAACTTGTTTTCTGTAGCACGGAACAAAGTATTCTATACGTAATTTAGGCCCCTTAAGTCAAATGTGTTAGCCAAATTGCTCTATCATGTCACATATTTGAGATATTGTGTTTAGAAAATCCGCAAAATGCAGCTTTTGATGGTCTCTGATTCATTATATCTTATTATATGATACAGTTATTTTGTATATCTCAAAATAAGGTTTATTCCTTCTAGAAGGAATACATTTAATAATATTTATTAATCATTTTGTTTAATATTTTTCGTTTTTTCTTGCTTTGTGTGCACTTATGTAGATGGGTTTCTAAACAGAGATTGATTTACATCACCATGATTTAGTTTATGCAGTGATTTTTTACTGTTTATATGTAATGATTTCAGTCATAGAACTGTGTATTGAAAGCAATAGGTACACATTACACAATATGTCTATAATAATCATTAGTCCTATATAGCATTGATAAAACTTCACTTAGATATTGGGATTTCATATGTGAGCAAGGAAAAATAGAGAAAACTAATTCATCACAGAAAGATACATATTATGACATATTTAAAATATAGTAACTTTTTTGTTTAAGTTGGTGCTAGGTAAAAAATACAATAATTGACAGAATTTTTCATTTTGACATAACTGAAAACTTAATTGAATGAAAAAATATAATTTATAAAATGGTACTATTCTTCAGCGAGTGCAGCGTAATTATCAGTTGTAAATCTTTAGTTAGTAAACGTACAGGTATTTTAGGTTATTCTGTCAAAAAGACAAACGCCAATTACATTTAGAAACTGTTATCTATAGCACCAACATTACAAACAAGTTAAATTTACCATTTATCAGCTTCTTTGCATAAAATTACAAATACAGCAAACAATAACAGAAGAGAAAGTTCAAATAAGAAAATCTGATACACTTCGTGTACTCCATACAATATCTAACAAAGCTCCAACTAATCGTTGAACAACAGCATAAAAATAAACGGCAGGTGCACTCGATTATCGGCACTTTGAAGTAGTTTAGCTGGTTCGAATATTGCACATACACATTAGTACAGCGGATATTGCAGCATAATGATTGTCCGTAGCACGCCTACAGCCCGAGAATATAAGGTCGCACGAAAATATTTGTAAAAGTCGACTGAAAATATTTGAGAGAGTGCACCTACTGAGTATTATTATAGTGCGGTTGAACTACAGAAATGTAAATAGATGCGAAAAAATTATAACATTACTATCAAAATAGCTGTTAATTTTCCTGTACGTTTTTCATAGCTATTAAGTGAATGTCTCGAATCTTTATAGAACTGATTATGTTTATCTAAAAAGTCCAAATCAATAAATCAATTTCTGAATGTGATGTTAGGTATCCTCGATAGATCCTGAAAACAATTGTTTATGTTGTAATTTGTTATTTTTAATATTAAGATTGCATGTAGAGTAATTAACATGAAAAGCAATATCCATAGCATATTTTTCTACTAACATTTTTTTATTTCAAGTTAATAAAATTGTTACTAATCATTTTATTTACTATATTTAGAAACGTGATTTAGTAATTCCCTATCGGTACGAAATTATATCCCTATCATATCATCCCAATGTATTTGGATCATTAACTGTTTTGACAGATGCAATTTTCTCTAATCTGAATAACGAATACCACTTTTAGACTAGACTAATCGTATGCATGCAATTTACTGGTACACATTCAGTTCCTAAAAATTATTTATTATTAATCCGTTGCCATCTTGAAAATTGTATTTCAATGAGTGCCTTTAAAAAAAAATTTATTACCCAATTTTTGGCTAATGCAAATGTGTGATGCGCCGACATAAATTCTCACTATTTAATATAGATTTTTCCAACGATCACAATGTAAAATTAATAAATTTCATGGCTTGTATCATTGAAAGAAAATATTACAAATTACGCATAACAACAAAGCTGCTATGAAACGACCGCGTGCAAAATTTTACAGGCGCTAGTGTGTATGGTTGGCGGTTACACTAATGTGGTTACTTACATTCTATTCTTTACTGTGTGGAAACTTATTACTTCTGTAATTTCTTTTTATAAGGGATATATTGTAGATATGGAATAATTAATATAAGTTTATTTTGTAAGTATAGGTATACGCATTTAAAATATTTATTTTATTATAAATTTATGTAATGCAGTTATGTCTGCAATGAACGTTATAATTTATTGTATATACGAGGTGTGTAAATTAAGTAATGAGACTGGCAATGTAGCGTTCGATCTGGCGACACTTGGGACGCGGGACTTGGAGGAGCGGCAGGTGAACATGATACGCCTTCAGTACGAGTTTGAACTCGCTAAAGTCATTTGGTTGTCCGTAGCAATTTTTTTTCGTGAAACAGCTTTTTCTAGTGCGTTCTAAAAATGAGTGACATCAATTTCGAGCAACGGTATGCTATCAGGTTTTGCTTCAGACTTGGCACAGTGCAATGGAAACATTTGCAAAACTTCAGCAGACCTACGGAGACAGTTTTTTGTCAAGGGCCCAGGTTTTTCGGTGGTTTAAGGCATTTTCAGAAGGAAGAGAGTAGATTGAACGTCCACAAAGAGTTTATGCCTCAAGGCCAAACGGTCAATGCACACTTTTACCGAGAGATTTCTGAAAAACTTCGAAAAAGGGTCATTCGTGTGAGACCAAACATCAACAATCAACAATCAATCAACAACTAGGTGTTGCATCACGATAATGCGCCTTGTCACACAGCAAATTCAATAAACGAGTTTTTGGCCATTAAAAACATTCCTGTGGCTCCTCAGCCTTCTTATTCGCCTGACTTGAGTCCTTGTGACTTTTTCATCTTCCCGAGATTAAAAAATTACCTCAAGGGAACTAACTCATTTTGGGACACTCAAAAACATTCAAACGGCTGTAACCAACCAGCTGAAGGCTATTGCAGTATCCGAGTTCCAGCACTGCTATGAGGATTGGAAGAACCGTCTCCTGCGCTGTGTGGCTGCCCAAGGAAGTTATTTTGAGGGAGACAATATTGAATTGCAATTCTATTCGCATAAAAGAATAGAAAAAATCAGTCTCATTACTTAATTTACACACCTCGTGGAAGTGCCTGAAGAATTACCTTCAGTTGCGGAAAAGGGCTCAAGTCTGAATTACTTCTTACTTGACGATTTTTTTACTCATACTTAGTTGCATTAAATGAGAAGCCCCGTGGTAATTACCACATTTTTTACAAATGGAAAATACGTTTTAATGATGCTTCTCTAGGTTTTTAAAATGCCAATGTTGTTTAATAGATGCTCAACTTGATTAAATAACTGCAATAACTTCCCAAGGAATGCATAGCGATGAAAACTTCCAAATTCTTTATAATACGTAACAAGAAATAAACTCAGAATTTAAAGCAACTTCGAAAATATTTTTAATAGCTTCAATTAATTATCCGCATTCCAAAATAATTTAACATCAAAAATATTGGTTTCTGGAATATTTACGTTCCCATAAATATAAGTTAATTCTCTAGACCCTGGTGGTAAAGTTTTGATAACTTCCTTAATAAAATTCCATCGAAACAAAATAAAATCAATAAGTATCATTTTGGTTTTATTATATCGCTAATGAATAAAATTGAGATTTAAATAGTAAGATTCTATCTAGTTAATGGTTATCTGTTTTTCTTTGTTTTCTGGTTGATTATTTTAAGTAGCTTGTAATTAATTAAATTATTTCTAAAATAAAACTAATTAAATTTCGCTGAAAACAGTTTAAGAAAGAATAAAAAGTGTGCGTATTTGTAATTTTCGTTTCCTATACTGTTTTCCTTTTTGAAAATGCTATAAAAAGACAGAAAAGTAATTTTGTAAGTTTTTATTTTGACACGCAGTTTCTTCGTTGCTTGCCTGCAACTACTTCAAAATATGAATTATTGAGGGACAAAGGTCAACAACGTGTGTATAAGGTTATACCAAGAGTGTATTTCATGCTAACTTTGATTTACTTGTAATCTAATTTCCTATTAACTGAAAAGAATTTTAAAATTGTTCTTCGTTTAACGAATACCTCTAACAACATAAAGCTGTTAGGTCTATCGTATTTTATAAAAAATGTCGCTACTGCATTTGAGTCCAACTTTATCAAATTTTAGAATACAATTTTCTAGTCACGTTTAAGAAATAAATAATCTCTTGTCTTAAAATTATTTATTGCTGTTCGTATATGTGTAAGTTAAAAGTAATATATTACATTCGTTTGAAGAAAAATGAGTAATTACTATCTACAATTATGAAACTCTCCGTTGTATTCAAAGTGAGATATACAGCTGCTTTCTTTTAACTTCTATTTTATTTAATTATAAAGGTAAAAGAAGTGAATATAATTTCCTAAGGGTAGCATTATTTATTGTCTTGGTGCAAAGGCTTTCGTTGAATTGTTTTGTTGATAAGAACACTTGTTAGTTGTCTATTTTGAATTATGGAGATGCAATGCAATGCTTTCGTTCCTTGGTGTAATTGCAACAGGATGTAGTGTATAGCTCATGATTATACACTACAGAGCAAGAAAACCTGAAAATGAACAAAAAAGTATATATAGTAATTGTCAATGATCGACGCATCAGGAAACTACTAAAGCACCACAAATAGAGAACCAAATAAAGAGTCTTGTTGCATGTATAATATTAGTTGCTCATTCAAGCAAAATAATTTTATTAGTTTGTTTTTCAATTAAACACATATACTAAATTTTTGATAAACACTATTAAAAGTGTGAATAAACACAGTAAAAAATGGAGTGTTAAATCTTACACTCAAATAACACCCAGAGTGGTTCCTATTTATCCACACTGACGAGTGTAAATAACATTGGTCTTAAAAGTGGTAAAATATATAACAACTTTAACCTTCAATGTAGGTTAAAGTCATGGACACTGAGTGTAAAAATGACAACCATATTGTTGAGAAAACATTTGTTGAGTGTAAAGTATGCACGAACTGAGTGTTAATTTCCCATTCTTTTAGTGTAAAAATTATTGCTTATAATGGAAAGGAACATTTTTTAATGGAAAAGGAACCAACTATAGTGGTTACAATCATTTATTGGAGTGTAAATAACTATTTTGTTCGTGTAATTATATACTTCTATTTTTTGGTTCAGATATTTTTTTGTAATTTAGGATAAAACAGAAAAAGTAAAAAAACAGTGCACACAAATATTAGTTTTATTTTAAAACAAAATGCAAAATATAAATACATTCTAAATCTAAATAATCAAATGTAAATACATATTGCGATGATTTTCCTTCATTATTTGAAAATCATGAATTCTTAATTTTGTTACCCAATGTAAAAAAGTTCAAAGTTGACTGTTTGTGTTTATCATTTGTAATTATCAAGGGCAACCACATGGTTGCTGAATGGGTAGTTAAACGCACAATTTCGTGTAGTCGCATGTATACCTAACCGTACCGTAACCTACCGTAATTTTATACCTATACATTCGACTACACGAAATTGTGCAATTAACTACCCATTCAGCACCCAGTTGGTTGGGCTTGGTAATTATGAATTGAATTTTTAAAAGGATTTATTGTTAAAACTATTCAAGTTTGAGTTAATTTATTTATTGGATACATGTATATAGTAACAAAATTTGATCAGGAAAACAATTTTGGGTCTCCAGGATCTTCACTTCCAGTTAACACTGAAAAAGAAAATGTATTAGTTACAAAGGTTTATAAAACATGACAAACAATATTAACAGCAATATAAAAATGGTCTTGACGACCATATATAGTTAGTAGGTACATAATACGATTGCTTTATAGACAATAATCAAATTACTGAAATAATGATCAAGGTCAAGCTATTTTTTGAATAAAATTATAAACTATCAAAATATATGGAAAATAATTGCAAGAAAAACAATATTAAGTTACCAAGGGGTAGTGATGTAAATAAAAGGGGGAGATGAATTTAATAAAATGATAAAAATGGTTGTAAATGAATTTGTCCAGTAAATAAATGTATAATTTATAAAGAAAATAATAAATAAAAGTTTAAGAAGTTATCCGGGGTTAATAGTGTATAGTTTATTGGTCAAAATAATTTAAAAAGAACTACAGGAGAAGAACGTAAAATATTAATTAGTATCCTACATACGGTTGTTTTCAAGAAACCAGCAACAAGTGAAGAAGAAGTTAGCAATGATGTTTCTTTAATAGTAATCAAGAAATGCTATTTAAGAAAGGTAAATAAATAAAAAGAAAATTGACCTCACCATTTCAGTATTCACAGCTATCCAGCCCAGAGAACAGTTTTGGGAGTACCACAGCAGCAGAATCTTGAAGGGCATAACACCAAGCAGCATGCAGCTACAAAAGAAAATAAAGTGAATCACAGAATAAGGTTTGTGGAAATAGAAACAAGTGTATATAAAGCATATCTAGTGTTTCTCATAGAAAGAAAAGTAAATCGAATTAAAAGAAAATTTCATACAGACTCACCTGTCACAACACTGATTTGTAAAACTGCAAGTGATCAACCTATGGCCTAAAAAAGATAAATGGTTAAATTATAAATACAGAATTAATGAATAAAGATATGTACAATATAATAGGTACAATATTTAAATATTATAGAATACCTTATAGACAAAATGTTATAATTTGTATAATATATTATTTACATATTATTATTTACAGCCGTACTTATAGATAAATTACACGCGTGTAACACAATGTTTATTAATGTTACACGCGTGTAAATCTTTCTATAAGTACGGCTGATAATATTAAAATAATAAAAAAGTGAATCTTTACTACTAGGAAATCAACATTAGTTTTGAACAATTACCTATAAGCTCCTTTGTATGATTAGGGTAAATGACCCAGCCATCACCATCATGACCACCAGAGTTTCTGTAATTAAAGTTTTATTAAATTTATTATTGACACATTCTAATTTACATTACAAACCTTACCTGTAATTATAGAAACGACATTGTGACAATGTCAGTTCTTAATAATCACAGGTGAATTTTATAAACACATGTGCGCCATCGCCACCATCTTTTTAAGCTGAGTTCGGTCGTCAATGTACCAACCTACTATACCAATGCGTAGAGGCAATAATTAAACTATGGAAGTATAATTTCATTACATACATACTTAGGGTTAGGTACTACATAGCAGGAACCAGAAACGGTTTTGCATTTAAATTGTTCTTTGTAAACCAAGAATCTGAAAATAATCTTATCTATTATTTATCCAAAATTCACGTAAACATTATTATTTTTATTTATGCATAATGATGACTTAAATTACAATGGATCAACATGGCAGCTAAAACTTTTACATAAGAAAAAGCTGAACAGACACAACCAGGACTGGAAATTATAGTTTTAAAATCTTA
The DNA here is from genome assembly GCA_929113105.1 of Agrypnus murinus. NCBI lineage: Eukaryota > Metazoa > Arthropoda > Insecta > Coleoptera > Elateridae > Agrypnus > Agrypnus murinus. Next base: position 106,930,544 of record OV816024.1, read on the forward strand.
CTTACTTAATTGCACAAGATCGTAGAAAGATGCATCTTCTTCTATTTTAGCATATTTACTTTTATTGGCTAGTTGAATCTTAAAAATCATTGTTGTCACTTTCAAAGAGAACCAACTACATTCAAACACAAACAGTTAATAAAAGTGCTCACGTCCAATCGTGATTATTCGCCTTGGAGGTGGATGTTCGGTGGATGACACTCGCGAGGGTTAAATCGGTTTTGTTGGATCTTATAAACATTTCTTTAATGTTGTTAACATGCTAGAATAGTGAAATACATTTTTTTTGAAAGATAACGGTTAATTAATTTCATTAATGTGAATTTCATTCACACGAGTGTAGAAATTTACACTCAGATATTTCACCACACCAAATATGTTTATCACCACCACTGCATTTTTTACTGTGAAGTAACAGTAAAATCAAATGAATTATTATTATAGAAGTTACTTTATAGTAAAATTAAGAACTCGAAAATGTGGATGTCGATTATACGATCGAAATACTAGAAAAACCCCTTCAAAACAAAAGGTCAAAATGATTATTTATAGAAGGATTTCCTTATGTATAAACTTCGTTCAGGTTTCCATGAGTGATTATTTATGATGAATAAATAAACGCAACCAAACAAAACCAGTTGAAAATGCTAAGCCTAGCCTAGCATTGTCAAACAGTACTTTGGAAGGGTTATTTAACAAACACCCCCAAACGTATCCTCTCTCCTTACAGAAATAAGCCTTGTGTTTTAAATAAACTTATGGTTTTAAAAATCTAAAAACTAAAAGAAAATATAAAGTCAAAGCTTCAATATAAAAAAGAACCATGCAAATTGAAATTAGTCTTCTAGAACTTGTAAAGCGAACTACGGAGGGTGCAGGTTTGTTTGTACATCCGAACATTAAACACTCAATGATGGATGATGGAAGTGGTCTGTCTATAAGCGCGAGTAGTTGCAAAATTTAACGGTGAACTATAGGGGCGCTCCAACTGGATATGCTCTTTCGACTGTATGTAAATAATTGAGTGTTCGGGAGACCACACGACGTTCACCCATAAAACTGACTGTCTTCTACCCTATCCTTGTTTCCTTGGAAACTGGGAAATGGATGAAGATGTCAGTTCAAGTGTGTAGTAGAGAAATTCGTGAGAATTCTCGACGGTTACTCATACCTACCAGGGGGAGCTCTGGTATATGAGACCGGTGTGGGCGGATTTAATCTCGCTTCTAATGTCTCGATTCGAAGGTCATTTATGGTCACCGACGGAACCCTCTGTTTGACCGAGGTCATTTATGATCACCAAAGGAACCCGCTGTTTGACTGAATCTTAAGTGAGGAGAAGCGAAGTGAGGTTTATCCCGCTTTTTGGCATATGGGAAACTGCATGCCGCCAGGTAAATGTGCTTAGGAGCTATCCCGACCACCCTATGATCCGGACTGCAGCCGGGTACAGTGATTGGGAGAAGCTCTGAAAGCCATTACACTTAAGGAGAGTTGAAGCGAATACATAGCCTCTCACAATCAAGACAACTTCACCTTAAAGGGTACACACTGGGAGTCTATAACGTGTAGACTTAAACGAAGCTCTGTCGGGGGCCCACCAAGCCTATATATTGGTAGATCGGGGTGGCAAAACTATTAAAAAACCAAGTCCGGCCACATTTGAGGTTGGATTCGATCGGACAGTGGCCCCAACCCCTGCCTCGGGGAGGAGCTTATGAAAGTATGAAAGAGGACTGGAGGGCTCTCTCTATTCAACTGAGTTAAGTTGGGGGAATAGTCCTATTGCTGGACGAGGTACTTAGCCCCGTATGAAAGAGGACGGGAGGGTGCCGGCGGGTGAGCACGTGTTAAGTCAATCGCTCCGGTACTAGTACGGATACTAGTACGGTACCAGCCTGGATAGCTAGTAGAGGGTGGATAGGCAACCTCGCTCGTACCAGTGAGTTACTGGGAGCAATTGTTCGCAATTGCGCGCTGATTGGGCGTATCTCAATCACTTCCTCTTGGAAGAAACGTGAGGTAAAACCCCACGTAAAACAATGACAAATTCTCCTTGTATGTAAATAAATAGTTTAAATTTGTAGTTTTAAAAATGTGAAAACGTAAAAAATAAAAAGTAAGTAGTGTTGGCTAATTTACACAGTGTATAATTTTCTGAAAAGGCTTAATTTTCCTCATTCGGTCTCTAAAATACGTATTTTGAAAACTAAAACAGTTTGCACTTCCAACAGTAAAGTGTTGTTTTAGCAACAACAACAACTTGAGCGCCTGAGATTTTTTTTTGGGGTAAATATAAAGAAGATTAATTTAATTTAATTGGATAATTCTAGTTTTGTTGCCACTGAAACAACTCGAAAATCAAAGTTAAGAAAAGGTCGCGACTGGGCAGCTAGAACGATTTTGTCTAATAACTTTGGTTCGACAGTTATTTTCAGTTGGCAACAAAATTTAAGTGAATTTAAGATAAAATTATTCTGATGTAAAATCAATCTCGACCCTATTTTAGCAAGACTAATCTACTACATAATTTCTATAAATTTCTTTAAAAAAGAACATTTTTTAAACAACAAATAAACAATTTTTTAAGAGTAAAAATAGTAAAAATCGTGAAACCAAGATTTTCAGATTTCATTTTCTAATAAAATTTTCGAGCATACAATTGAGTATAATAAATATTATTTTCTCTAATTATTTATTTATTATTCAAAAAAGGAATGATATATGTTAGATCATTCTGATGTAGTAATCCAAAGCGCTGCTCAGCCTGGGAATGTGCAGTTGAATGCGTCATGTTAACATTGACACTAAGTTTGATCAAAATCAAATATGAAATATTTGTTATTCTACCAATATTCCAAATTATTTTTAATGACAAATTCCAATTAGGACATCACAAAATTAGATATGTAGGAAAGGCCAAGACCGTAGATTCTTGGTAATATATAAACAAAACAGAAAACACCGTTAATGTTAGTTAAATCAAGTAGCGGTTCTGACTGGCATAAAACATTATTTACCAATCCTTACAATACAAGATATTAACACGCCTTTTGTCTTTTCCGTGCTTGTTATAATTTATGTTAAGCAAAATCATACAAACAGTATATTAATTAATTTGAATTAATGATTTATGCACTCATGATTGCTCCTTGTATAAGTCATTTTAGTATTCAATTGCATTAAAAATTATATAAATCACTGTGCTTTGAAAATTAATTTCAGCGATGTTTCTGATATTCTTATTTCTTTTGTCGTTAAAAATTTTTTAATTTTTGTTTTGCTTAAGCTTGGTTTACATCTGTAATAAAATTTATTTAAAAACTTGGTGGGTTTTACTCTGATGTATGATTTATTTCCTTATTTCATTACAATGATTTATTTGTACGGCATCATCTTTTCGTAAACAGAAATTGCAAAGAGATAAATTTAAATTGTGTTATAATGTATCATGATCTCTCGTAAATCTTGTTACTGTTACTGCGATTTAAAAATTATCACCAGCTATAGTTTGCAACTACAACTATGTAAGGTTAAACAATTATTACGCTGTCGAATATGTTAAAATAATACTGGAGAGTAAAAGTACCCGGAAAACTAAACAAAGTATAGGGCCCTGGTGTCTGGTAATGCTTAATAAATATTACGCTGATCATTCTCTTTAGTTTATTCCAAGCAAAAAGATGTTTACTATTTAAACTGTTATTATAGTAATAAATACATAAATGTGTCAGTATGTGTAGAACTAAACACTAAACAGTGACCGGGTTTTTTGTTATTCTTATTAAAACTAATAGTAGGTACATTTCCGTATTATTATAGGTTGAAAATCGTCAACGAATTTGAATGTATTTAATCTCAAGACATCGTTAGAAATAAGTAAATGGGTAGCGTAATAAAATTAATTAACAGTTAGAATTGCTATAAAACGAAGTATTAAAAAACAGGCCATGTCCTTACCCTCGAATTATTTATTCATTTGCATAGCTGTAATTAAATTACTAAAAAAGTACAAAATATTTCATTTTACATACAACAATATTACGTTAATGGTAATACGATAATTTCTGGTGATTAAAGCAGCGCATATGACGTAATAATTAATTCATTCTGAATATATAACAACTAAATATTCCGACAGTTGCAATTTTGAAATAAAAGATTACTCATTTCAACAAAATCAATCAAATTTAACAAAATATTAATAATTCGCAGAAGGGAACATCTGTTAATATCAACACAAATAAAAGCATATTTAATAAAATTTTTTGCATGACGCATCTCTTTCATACTAACGGATCATATTTCTAAAAAAGTATCTACTAATAATACGATAATAATAACAACTTCTGATTACTTTATTTACGTTTAAGACATTCAGACATCGATAAATTACTTTTTTTATGTAACATATAATAACAATTTTAAAAAGGCACGTAGATCTAAAACGGTATCATATTAATAATTACATTTGTACCCATTAAGGTAGGTTAGTGTTACAGGGTCGGACTTGAAAATCAATGAAACTTTAAAATTCTTCTTCTTCCTCTTTAGCTCAGCCCTTTTGCCCAGTGGGCGTCGGGTTTTCTATTATTTCTCTTCTTCTAATATTCATCCACCCATCCTCTATATATTTTCCTGTCCCTGGCTAATCTTTTGATCTCTTGTATGTTCTTTCCTCTCCTTCTTGCGATGTCCTCAATCTGCTCCTCCCATAATATCCTAGGTCTGCCACTCCGTCTTCTTCCTTCCACTCTCATCTTCGTAGTTATGTTCGGTATCCTGTTAGTCTCCATTCTACATATGTGCCCATACCATTTTAGCTGTTTGTTCTCCACCATTTTTATTACAGGTTCCACTTCTAGCATGTCTCTTATTGTGTCATTTCTTATTCTGTCTCTTCTGGTGTGACCTGATGCCTTCCTTAAAAACTTCATCTCAGTGGCTGTTATTCTTGATCTTAATTTATCTGTTAAAACCCAATTTTCTGCAGCGTACATCATTGTTGGTAAGTATATCGTATTGTATATTTGTATCTTTGTTTTGTTGCTAACCTCCTTCTTTCCAATTAATGTATTATTAATAGCATAGTATACTTGGTTGGCCTTATTAATTCTATTTGTTATTTCTTCTTCTATCTTCCCGTTACTCGTTATGACAGTACCTAAGTACGCATATCTTTCCAGTTCTTCTATAACACCATTTTCCATTCTTATTTCGTTCCCTGAGTATGTTTCTTGTCTATCTTCATCGTTTTGCTCTTCTCGACATTTATTGTCAAATTTACCTTTCCTAATTCTTCTTGCCACCTGTCCAAAGCTAGTTGTGTCTCCCTATCTTTTCTCGTTATTAAAACTATATCATCTGCATATATTATGTGTTGTACAATTACAGGTTCCATATTCCTCATTCCAATACTTACTTTGTTTAATTTGTTGGTGCATCGGTTTGCAATTTTGTTCATTACGATAATAAATAGTAGTAGACTGTCCCCTTGTTTTATTCCTCTCTGTAATTTGAAGCTTTTCGATGTTACTTGATCTATTCTCACATACCCTTCTACATTTTTATACACTGACTTAATGGCCCCAAATCAGCTGTGCGTCAATAATATAACCTTCCAATATTTCCCATACTGCTTTCCTGTCTATGTTATCGAACGCTGCTTTTATATCAAGGAAAGTTAACCTCAGCTCTTTATTTTTGTCCAGTCGCTTTTCCATAATCATTCTTAGACTGTGTATATTATCTTGAGTTTGTCGCCCTCTTCTAAAAGCTGCCTGTTCTTCTTTTAGTCTTCCTTCCACTTTATTTCTCAGTTTCTGTTCTAATATTTTGGTGTAAATCTTTAATGGTACAGATGATAAACAAAGTGCCCGGTAGTTGTCACAATTACTTATGCTTCCTTTTTTGTGAAGAGGTATTATTATGTTTTGTTCCCATTTATGGGGTATTTTATCTTGTTGCCATGCCATATTGATTATATCAGTTAACCATTCCGCCACTTTATTTCCTGCCAACTTAACCATCTCAGGGGTTATCTCATCTTTCCCTGCCGCCTTCCCAGATCGTGTACTTTTTATTGCTTGTTCAACATCTGCTTTTGTTATCCTATCTGTTAATTCTGCTTGAACTTGTATATTATCTTGTTGTTGTTCTTCTTGTTCTATCCTCTCAAACTTTGTTTCATAGTATTTTCTCCATGTTTCAACTATCCCTACTTTATCAGTTATAATATTATTTTCTTTATCCTTAATACTTCTTATCTTTGGTGCCTTTTTTCCTTTTAATCTCACTTTTTCTGTCTACCTTATATTGTTCTTGTATTTCATTTCCAAATTGTTCCCAAGTTACTTTCTTGGCTTCTTTCACTGCTTCTTTTGCTTCATTCCTCCTATTTATGTACACCTGTTTGTCTTCTAAATTTTTGGTACTAATATACTTCTTCCATGCACTTTTCTTTCGTTTTACCTTATCCTTTACTTCATTTACTTCATCTTGTTCTTTTTAAACTATAATTCACTATTGCTGTTCCACATAGTTGTGTCGTGGTTTCCCATATGGTATTTCTCAGAATTTCCCATTTTTCATCCATGCTTCTGTTTCTATGCTTAGCACTATATTCCTCTTTCGTCAATTTTTCCTGTATTATTTCTATATATCTTATTTTATTTTGTTCTTCCTTTAATTTATCCGTCCTTATTCTAATATATTTCTTATGTTCTGTTTTAATGTCTTCTTGAAATTTGATTCTTGCTATCACCAACCTATGATGTGTATTTAGTTCGGCTCCTCTATGTACTCTAACATCCTTTATAGCTGATTTAAGGCTTTTGTTAAACGTTATAAAATCTATTACACTCCTAGCGTTTCTTTCCATAACTTCAAATGTGATTTTAAAATTCATTTTTTCGAAAACTATTCATTTGAAAAACAAATTTTATAAGGAAGATTTGCTCTACTCTATTCCACTTATCTACCATTCAGCCAAAACCCTTCAATTAATTTACACACTGTATACTATTTTTTACTCCTAACTCCCCACCCATCATAGATTTGTATTATGCGAATATAGTTAGTATTAGTCTATTACAGTATACCATGGTATGCATGCCATCGCATACAGAATTTTTCAAATTTATTTTATTGATTATTTTGTAATCTGTTGTTTCATTACACTTACATGGAAAACGAAAACTTCAAATGGAAGTCCAAAGACCAAGAATCTAGTTAGCAAAAGTGTGACCTGATTTGTACGATCCTGAGGTAGTAAAAAATAAGTTGATTTCCGTTTTGGTTGTATTTTTTTGTTGAAGTTTTGTGCCACCTTGTACATCTAAAAGGTGTTATTTATTTCACACTTTATTTAAAAAAAAACATGAGGTTTGTGCTATATGCACATAAATTTACATTTGAATATTTTGGTTTTTAATTCAATACTTAACAGTGAGAGGGTATTCATAAATAACAAATCATCCGATGATGTATGAATAATTCCAGAAACATTGGATGTACAAATGATTTCTATATTATATTTTTTAGAAAGCTTTAAAAGAATTTAACCATAGCAATCGCGACATATTTCCTGGTCATTCCTACAAAAACGTTATATTTACTGTATGGCCCTGTAATTTTGAAATTACTACCAGTAGTTCCTATACAAATACAAGTATCTGGCGTTGTCATTTATTAGAAGCAGAAATACATTTAACGGGGAAACGAAATGGGTTTCAGGCGTTTAAAAAAGTTAGTGGCGTTTGTTTCGCATACGTAATGTGTACATACGAGTGCAATCAATTATCGGTTGCGATATGTTGTAATCAATACTAGTCGCTATCATTAGATTCTTGTTTGTTTGAACATAAAAACTGTAGCAGAGGTACTGAGTATTCAACATTCTGTTACCTATGTAGATTTAAAATAAACTTCGATCATTACGTGTTTTGGTGTTTTTATAGGCTCTTCTATTTGAAACTCGAATTGAATTTTCTATAGTTTTTGTTTTGAAAAGTAATTGCATTTTAAAAACTTACTAATGCATGTTCTAAGCTATGCTGTACACTTCACCATTATAATATTATATTTGCATAATAATATTTAGACTCAAGTAAAAGTAATAATTGGAAGTAAAAAATAAAGGACACCGTAATTAAATAATAGTTTAGCATTTAAAAACAAAGTAAATGCTCTGACAGTAAAATATTAAATAAAAGTCAACATGTAAGAATAATCTTAAGAGCAGTACAGCTTCGAGCTATAAACTGAATTTTAAGGAATTATACACGGTACTTGTTGCTGATTAACGTGAAACTTTCCGTAAGTATTAATTTGACCATTTAAGTCCGTAAACAATCTTTCACCGCACACGATGTTTATATTTTTACTTTATGCTACGATCGTCAAATTGCAATGTTTGTTATAAGGCACGTTATCGTTTCAGGCATTCTCGACGTGTGTATTTAAATTTTCGTTGGATAAATCCTGTGTTTGCTTCTGTTTGTATGGTAATATAAAGTGCATAATAATAGGATATAATAATAGGATGTAATAATAGGACTAAACTCTCAATTATGTTTTCAATCTGACCACCTACGGTAATTGATCCATTCAACAACGGAATCCTTTGAGTTGTGCAATTGCAAAAACAATTCATAAACGAATTAGAATGCAAGACCCAGGTAAAATTTGCCATAAGCATAGTAATGGACCTGGTCATAAAAAATACTATATAATCTAGTACGCTCAATCTTATACATACATACGATATCTTATGTGTACGACAAAAGGTAGGCGTCGCACAAAAAGGAGCTATATAGGAAACGACACTACACGTCCGAGGCAACACTACACACCCAGGCGACGTCACACGCACAAGGCGACACTCCACACCACGCAACAACCAGTAAGACACATAGCCAAACGGACCATGGTCCAGAGCCCCCAAGAAAATATTCGCTATTTGGTAATGAAAAAACCTTGCTAATTAGTAATTCATTTAATGAAAAAGTAATTAATAATAAATAATATAATAGATAATAATAACAAAATATTTCATATAAAAATGTTGCTGATTTCAATTTGAAATCATTAATTAAAAATATTAAGAAAATTATTACTTACACATTTATCAGGGAGGGAAAGTAGGAGGAGAAAGATTGATAGCGTGATGACCTTGCTCTAAAGAGCCCAATATAATTTTCAAACCAAGAGCTCCTATACATGCAAAAAAAGAACCTATAGTATATAGTAATAGGTTTTTACTGTTTATTAAATTCTTATCTGCTCTACTCATACGTATAAATCCGGAATATTATGTCTATGTGCAGGGCCGCGCCAATTCTAATGGGCGCCGTTCGTCGTGCAAATTTATGTATACGGCCTCTATTTATCTATCGTGATTTCTTTTAATAGGTTAAAGTGGACAAAGCTTCTCAAAAAGTAGGGTACCTAGGTTAGTCTGATGAGTACAGCACTACGACATTATAATAATAACTAGTAGGGTCAGCTGGCTCACTAAAATATTGAGAGCCGGTTCTCGGAATGGTGTCAGCAGTTATGCTTGATACGCACAAGCGAAAACATCAATTACTCCGAGCCGAATAACTTTAGTTGTGCGTTGTGTTGTGGCTCAGTATGAACTAAAGGTTGCGAAAAGTTGATGTTTACATTAAAACAGTTTTCCTTGGATATTATATAAAAAAATTCTAACTAATGATCTTTTAAATTTTCAACGAATAAAATCTCTATAATGATAAAATAAAAAGAAATTTTTACACGTTTGCAAATCTAAAAGTACTCTGTTTTATTTTCAGGTCAATAACTTTTAACTAATAACTTCTCATTAATAAAAAAAATTAATTGAAACAGCCTACATTGATAAGCGAAACGTATTAATATTTTATATAATATAATATGTCTTATTGCCAGCCAGTCCTCAAAATGCAAAATTATTATAATAAAGATTTTTTTTTAACAAACAACAAAAACAAGCTTTAGTTTTATAACTTTTGTAAATGGTGAATTATGTACGTATCTATTTAAGTTTATAAACTAATCGTTTAAATGCGTCAATTAATTTTGTTCCTACACACAATTCTATTTCCTCGTTTACTACCATTATAACCAGAGTTTTCAGTTTTTACAAAATTTACTTGTCATAATATTACAATTTTATCTAATACGCAATGTTGTTTAATACTGCAATCGCAGACAATGACGGTCGACAAGCCTCGGCGATCTATCATTTGTAGGCGTGATATTCGAAGGTAGCTTAACGACTTCAAAGTGTCGATAGGCGAGTGGATCTGCTGTATAATATTTATGCTGTGGATCCACTATATATACAGAGATATTTGTAGAGGGGAACAGAATCCGCGAACCAATGAAAATTGAACCAAAGTGCAGGGCGCAAAATCATCCGAATTTTAAATTTTTTAAAAGATAATAAGAAGGAATGAAAATAATTAATGTTATACAAAGTAATAGTATATGTATTTAATTTATAAATTAAATAAATAACTGATAATTAATAATGAAATATGTCAATTAATTACAGAAATCTTTTTTAACAAAAATAATTTCGAGTATACGCAACCGTTTTGGTTAACACAACTTTTCACACAAACGGCAACATCGTGTAGCACGTGTTTTTGTTTGCCCGTTGGGTCAAATTTGATTGGTTTCGAAAATTCTGTCTACTGCGCATCCTTGGGAACGCGGCACTCTTATTTACTTGCAGATTTGACTAAGATGCCAACTGTGCTAAATAAAATAATTTAATGGTTAAAATTTATTACCTCAAAATTCACAATACATAAGTCTACACAATCATGAGAAAAGGATGTAAACATATAATCAAAAGTTTGTATTTACCAAATAATTAATAAATAAGTTACTACTTAAATGTAGTTCACTTGTTTTATGACCTCCAAAATGACAGATAAATTCTGGCAAAAACGATGCTTTTTTTCGTTACATTGCTATAAAAAATATTAATAAAAATATTAGTTAACTAAATGGCGAAGAAAATAAAATTATTTTTCTATGTTGAAGAATTCATCTCTGAATATAGTAAACTTAAAATGGTAAAACAATATTTTCCAGAATAACAGGATTACTTAAAATAATGTTTTTCTATTTTGCGTCTGTAATAAAGCTGTTAAAGCACCCAAAAGCTCATTTGAGTGCTTTAATAGCCCAAATTTTTTGAAGTTGGTAGCATTGAGAAAATAATTGAAAAAACAGAAAATTGACAAAAACTTCACTCAATTTTCTGTGTCAATCAATGAATTTTCAAATGTCACATCAGTGTTGTCAACTACCACAAAAATCCCTAAATTTCGAAATTGCAATTTTGTTATTTAAAAATGAAATAAAAACGCAAAATAGAAAAAATAGCATAAAAAAACTCATTCCATAAATCATTATTGCACTCGTCCTTTAGAAATTTGGGCTCGTGCAATAAATCTTGCCTTATGGAACTCGTTCTTTAATATATTATTCTGCTTATAACTCCCATATAGGTACTATGTAAAATTTCAATTTTGAAAATTAAATAACTTAAAAACTACACGGTAATAGTTATTTACGTGCCAAGCTTTGTAAATTAACTTTTACGGGTTGGCTGGAAAGTTGTGAGGCGAGCGACGAAGGAGCAATAATCCAGTAAGCCCAGTTAGTAAGTTTTATTTCCACATTTACAAACGTTTTTTTATTAATTTATTGTATATTTTATATAAAAATACATTATGTAATCAAAGGCGGTAGGACAACGGTAAGTAGACGTTGTCATGGTGTTGTGGCTAAGCTCTTTTAGGAGCCTGTAAAGTTTTAGAGGACTGTAGTTGTAATTACTTATTTACTTAGTTACCATAAATGCCTATAAAGTGTCATTTACATAGACAGTGGAAATAAAAAACTAAAAGAAAACGATTGTAATTCCCATGGGTACTTTACCTATCTTTAATTTAGAGAAGTTCCAGAATTTAATTTTTAGTTTTATCAATGCAAGTACCCTCTTAAACACCTTAAATTTCAAATTTCCTGGAGTATTAAGGCGCTTTTACAAGTAACTAGAACGTTTTAAATATTTTTTTATTTCCTCAAATTATAATGTCGGGGTGCCTTGTGGCGCCTTTCGGACCCTGTCGCCGTCGTTCGCCGAACGACTTTACCCGTATGGCCCTGTCTATTAGTGGAGTAACCTTGCGTTTTTATTTCGGAACTGGTCCAAACTACTTCGATTTGAATAATTTTTCTTTTAAAATCTTGTAAATATAAAATGCTAAAACCTTTACAAATTAGAAATTGACGCTCAGAACGGGAAATGTGGTGAAACTCGAATAACCTAAAACCATAACAACTTAAAACATTTCGAATCAGTAAGTTTCTCGGCTCTACTTTTAAACCAATATCTTGCAGCACCTTTTAAATTGCTTTGTACAGTTTGAAAAGTAAACGCGTCAGGCCAATGATACAAACAAGCTGTGTTTTCCAACTGCTGCAACCATAATTTAGCAGTAGAGGGCCCCTTTTCTCCATCAAATTGTTCTATGGTTTTTGACAGATCAGGCATGACATTAAAATTTCTAATTTCACTATTTACGGTATTTCGCGTTGCTGTTTACGTACTTGTAACATACGAAGCATTTCTGTATTTTGTACGATTAATGCTTGAATAGTATCCATAAATCTATTGACGTTATCACCAGATCCTAAATTTCCATTTTGATTAGTTGACACTCTCTCATTATTGACACTTGATTGCATATCTTCTTCAACTTGTAATTGTGCTTGTGCAAAGTTTTCAAAATCTTTCTCCATAATACCATGTGAATTTTCCATTAACAATCACTACTCTCGTTAATTGAGTACAGCCCAAAAAAATTGTTTACAATCAAAAATACTAATCAATATTAATAGTTTTCTGTCCAGATCCCACTTCTGATGTTGTCAGACATAGGCCTTTTTGTATCTTTTCTGATTCTAAATTCTTTTTCTCCAGCTGTTTTACATTGACATTATTATTATTATCATCTTTTTTTATTTTTCTTTGCCTACTTTAAAAATTAAAACTCTTACACATTTAAAAAAACTGAAAAAATATCTTTGAAATGTATAAAACTTCGTGTCTTTAGAAAAAAAATTCCATATACCTTATAATTAACTTAATTAAAAGGAACAACCCTGGACTATATAACTGCAAAATATGTTTACTTTACTTGTTTTAATAGTAATACAATAAACTACTTCGTTACGGTAGGCCGCGAGCAGATTTCTGACGTTCTTATGAATAACTTGGCAACACTGAAACCGCAAAAAAATCATAAATCGTTAGAAAGAGAATTTTATGTTATCAATGAATTATGTTATTTTCAACTTTTTCTTTGCTATAATTTTGTGACGCACCATGTATACACGATAATATTTTCTAAATATGCATCATAGTACTACATTAGCAGTCCCCTTTAAACAAGTTAAATTTTCCAGAGGACTAATAGCATAGAAGAGAAATCCCGCACTAAATAGACACCACTGTATAAGTCTGTAATTTCCCAAGATATTGTACAAATATTCATTATAAACTATTCATCTTAAATTATTATATTAAAATAATTTGAATTAACTTTCTACCTACTTTACTTATCGTGATATTCATATTTTTGTCAAGATCTACATTCGTGGCAATACAGGTGCACCTTCAGAGAATTGTACCGGGTAAATTAGTTGTGTAGAAAATTTAAAATTCTGTATTTTTTATATTGAAATAAACCTGTGTACAAGAATAAAATTTTCCCGACATGGTTCTTACCTACATCCAATTCTATTATTATCGGGTGGTTCCATATGGAAAAGTGTAATTCATAGAATTCCCTATATTGCTTCGATTGCTAATCTGCAACTGTTACTGCAAGGCGAATTAAATCAGAGGATGAGTCGAAGGAAATCTATTTACATTTTGAAACTGCCACATTGTAGATGTGTGATCCCTAACGTAACAAAAAATTACATGTATGTCGTTTTTGTTTCTCTGCAACGTTTTGTCTAATTTTTGACTCTCTTTCATCTAATTTCATATACTAACACAGCATTCCCTTATTTTTACATTACAAACTATGCATTTCCGAGGAAACTGCAGCTGCTTTTCAGTTCGGCTAATCCATTTGTCGTGGTGGATAAGACCACATTTTCTGTTTGTGTTGTGTCTTTTCTTACAGGTCCTGGTGTGATTTTGCCTTGTTTACTATCTTCTTCCATTCTTTCCTAGTTTCCTTTCCAATCAAACTTCACCAGTCACGGATTTTCATCAGACTTATATCGTTTTCAGTTTGTTCCTTCCATCTTGCCTTGGGTCTTCTTCTCGGTCTTCCTTCTGCTGGACTCCATTCCGTTATTATCTTTGCCGGATCCTTACTGTCCATTCTACGTACGTGACCATACCGTCGTATTCTTTAGGCTTTGATAATCTTCACTATGTTTTCTCCATTTAGCAATGCATCTATTTCAAAGTTCATCAGTTGTCTACTTTCATCTTCTCCTATATTTTTTGGTCCCAATTTTTAGTTGTTCTTCTTCTTCTTTCCGCGTTAGGTTTGCCATTTCCGCTGCCTATGTTACTATGGGTCTCATTATTGTCTTGTAGATTCTTAGTTTAGTGTTTTTACTTTGGTTCTTGTTCCTCGACAGCTGTTTATAATAATAATAATTATTATAATTGCTACAATCCATAGCCTGGAAACCAGGCCCCAGAAGCTATAAGCTTGTGTGGGAGGGGAGGCACGATTATTATTATTACGTAGGCCCTAAGTGCGGCTGCAGTCGACTTACAGATGGAACAGCGCAAATCCCACATTTGTGTCACAGCTAAGGAAAACTGCAGAAAGCCATAACCAAATCTGCCGGCACCGGGAATCGACCTCGGGCCGCTTGGGTTTAAGTCCAGCACTCTAGACATTACACTACCAAGGCTGTTTGTTGGCATAAAAGACTTTGTATCCTGTTTGTATTCTCTCCTTGTTATTTATTCTTTCGTCTGCATTCCCTTATATAGATGCATTTACTGAACGTCTTTGCCATTAATGCTAATTAGCGACTTTCTTAAATATAAACCGCAACAAAAGGTGTAGAATTTGAAACGTCTGCCTTTCTGACGAACATAGATTAAAAGAGAAGAAACAGGCTGGAGGTGTTTTGTTTTAAATGCTCTGTACTTTTTATAAATTTAATATTCAAGTTCAAGTTCAATTAAAAAGCTTTTTTTTGCGTCTATAATAACGCTGTTAAAGCACCCAAAACCGTGCGTTAATAGCTCATTTGAGTGCTTTAATAGTCCAACTGTTTAAAAGTTGGTAGCATTGAAAAAAAACTTTACTCTAAAGGTAAGTACTTACGGCAGCGGATCCGCAGGCGGATGTCATACGATTGGTCGGTTTGAGTCAAATCGACTCAATCCGACCAATCGTATGACATCCGCCTGCGGATCCGCTGCTGTGAGTACTTAGCTTAAGAATTTGAATTTTTAAATGTCACATCAGTGTTGTCAACTACCACAAAATTCCCTAAATGTTGAAATTGCGATTTTTTTATTTAAAAAGGGAATAAAAGGTGCAAAATAGAAAAAATAGCAAAACTCGTTTCATAAGTCATTTTTGCACTCGTCCTTTAGAAAACGAACCGCTTGCGTCGAGCTTGCTGCTAGCTAAATTTGGACTAGTGCAATAAATCTTGCCTTATGAAACAAAGTTCTTTAATATACCTACTATTATGTGAATAGTAGTATTTATATGTATTTTTTATATTCAATATCATTTGTTATATTAATAGCGACCATTTGACATAACCAAAAACTCAAAGTAGATGTACTAATAAAACCGATTTTTCTCATATTTTGGAAGACTAACAGAAAAAGACATTTATTTTAAATCAGGCAATGAAAATGGTCAAGTAATTTAAAGTGTTTTGTGTGCAGTGTCCAGTCCTTCGTCCCTTTAGTAGAAGATTATCAATTTACCCATTATGTCATTAATGGATAATGGATTTATATCCCAAAGATTATGTCAACATTAAAGTAAAGAGTGCATAGTTTGAAATTGTTGGTGCCACCAGTCCACTAATATGAAAGAAAATTGCCATTAAAGTATAAATGTTAAATGTGTTTTGTTTTTAAAGGGAAAGTTTTTAAACTTAAAAAATTACAGGCAATAGTTTAATCATATATTTAGCTGCATTTCCTTAAAGTGTAATTTTCATTACTATGTACATAATATTCGTCTTTAATTTACTTAAAAGCTATTTTAGGGCATCCTTTGTTTGCATTTTCTTAGCATGTTACATCTGCACTGAGCTCGAATGTTTTATGTACAAACTGTAACTACTTCTATGCACACCATGATCGGATATTGCTACTGTAGAAGTATAGAGATTACAAATATGTACAAAAAGTTACTGTTTGTGTTGTGAAAACTGTGAGACTGCAAGCGTGCGAAAAGTGATTTATCAGGGCACATTGCAGGCATACGTCAGTTGACAAGTTCTCATGTCACCCTCGATAAAAAGGATCGCTGTTCGTGTCACATTCCTTTCTTTATACATACATGCTTTTGTTTTCTGTACAATATGAGTACGTTGCTTTAAAACTTAAAACTTGTTTTTGCAAACTAAATGCTTTTAATAAATGCCTTTTTTAAGAGAATATAAGAAAATTCTTATGCATTTTACGCGCATGCATTTATATTATTATATATGTACCTATGTTGTATGTATATGTACTTAACAGGACTTCTTTTCTTTTGCATACTAAGGGTTACTAAGCCGTTCCTGGGCAGGGAGCTAGTGGTGCACTTGCACCAGACGTCCAAACATAGAGGGCGGCCAATGACAAATAAAATTGGCTAATTTCGTTGAAGAAAAAACAACACCGCAGCAATATTTATCGAGACTTCCCCGGTAGTAAAATTCAACCAAACACACGCCTGTATTGTTTAGTTATAAGCATTATAAAGACGCCCGCCGCTTACGTTACGAAAGCCTTATCGATCTTTGGTTTTAAAAACTGTAAAGTACTCGAATATTTTTGACGAATAATTAATGAATCAACAGTATACTCTATGCTAGTAATAATATGCTACTTGTTCCATGGGAATATTGGGTAGACTCCCATTTCATTATTCCACCTGGAAATCATACGTAATAAACTTTATAATAATAATCATTTATTCAACAGACACCAAAAAAGATTGAGGCTTGACCATGATAGTAACCCACAATTAGGCAAAACAGCAGTCGTAAGTTAACAAACCTAATAGTATACTAGGGAAACCCCGTCAAAACATGACGGTCAAAAATCTAATTTATTGAAGGATTTCCTTATATATACTCTCAGACGAACTTTTGAACACGTTATTTAACAAACACCTCCTCACTTACACTCCCCCATTAACCACGACTTACCCTCCCTCCTCCCTTAGTTACCCCCGTTTTCCTTACGTTTTCCGTTACTCCTTTTTACGGCTTAGTGCCTCAACTTATCTCCTCGTCAGACTTACGATCCCTCTTCCGGTTTACCCCCCTCCGACTTACTTCCGACTTTCTTACTATAAAATTCTAAATTGAACTCATATCATATGCTTAAAACATCAGATTTTTGGAGTTGTCGGTCATTTTCTTCATGTCCCCTAAGAGATAAAACATTAGTTCTTAGACATTCTTATTCTACTTCATCATAAAGTATCCCAGTCTGCAGTCAATATTTAAAAATTTAGAAAAAACGGGTACACTCAGAGACAGAGATATCGAATTCCGTGGATATGCTCCACATACCATGAAACTCGACTGAGAATTGTTGGTTGCATAGTAAGCAGGTATAGGGAGATTTTTAGTTCTAAAACGTGACGAAGCAAGCACTGTAAAAGACAGTCGGCCTTGGGCATATTGAAATGCATCGATTACAAATAATGCTTTTAAATTAAAAATATAAATAATTAAGAAATTACAATACTCCTCAGACTATAAAAAAACGGTTTTAGAAATATAAAAACTAAATGAGAATAAAAAGTAGTGTTACTAATCTACATAGGCAAAACTTTAATACAAAAAAGAATAAAGTAAATCAGTCTTGTAGAACTCGTAGACGAAGTGGAACAAAAATGATTCCTGTTTTAAATATACAGATTAGTAAATAATAATAATTCACCTATACAATAATCTTCAATATGACGGGTGTATTCACTCAAAGGACATAAGATTTTCGTAATCTAAAGCAGTGTTAATGAGAACACGATAAGTTTGATCGTCAATAATGAAATCTTTATAATAATCGCCCCATCATTTAAAACTTTTGCAACCATTTGCAAACGTATCTCACGATAATTTGTTTAGTCCAAACAATAACTGAAAAAGCTATAAATAAACAATCATCAGGGCATTACCTAATATTTGTATAATTTGTCTGCTTTCCATGGTTTTCATGCGGGTTTGTTGCAACAAACTTTTATAATCGTGAATAGTTGCAAAAGTTAATCACGCTGGAAACTGAGAGGGCACTGCAAGTGGATGATCGTTCCCGTGTGTATCCAAATAAATGTTTTAGATTTATTTATTTAAAAACTACAAATCTTAAAGAAATACAGATCTTAAGTAGTGTTGACTAACCGCGAAAGCTTCAATATAAAAAAAAGAATCACATACATCACAACAAAAATGAGCCTTGTGTTTTAAATATATAGATAGTTGTAAGAAAAATCAAGCAACATAGTACATCACAAATACAAATAATAGGCACATTAATTATACAATGTACACTTCTACAATAAATGTACATAATTATCTACATACAGTGAGATGCAAATTGAGTGAAGATAGTCTGAATTTGACTTATTAGCTTTTAGTGTATTTCACGTTGTTAGTGTAGCACTACTGAAATGTGTTGCGTCATATTACAGCGGCAACTCGCCACTTTCTCGTTTACATCTTTGTGCTTTGCCAGGTTGTTCTGGATTTTCAGTTGAATTTTTGCTTTATTTCGCTCGTTTTCTTATTTTACAAAACAGTTCTTTCCAAAACTATTGTTTATTAGACGATTTTATTATCAAGTAAGTTTATTATTTATTAATGAAATTAATGAAGTTTATAAGTTATATTATTTTTCAGACACCACTGTAAAATAAAAGAAGGATAAGAATATCCGAAAAGTATTCATGTTGCCGATGTGACAATAATCTACCATGGCGGTAAATTCAAATAGTCCTCAGTCAATTAGGATCACCCTGTATTTAAAACACAAGGCTTATTCTTGTTCCAGTTCGTTTAAGAGTTCCACCGGGTCGATCTAAGCGATTCTTTTTTTATATTAAAGGTTTCGCTGTGTAGATTAGTCCACACTACTTAGTTTTTATATATTTTTAATGTTTATATTATTAATTTAAAAAACTCTAAAATGTTTAATTTGAGACGGACGAATCGGACATTCACTTGGGGCGCCCTCTCACTTCCTACGGTAGTGAGTTTCGTAACTACTCGCGTTTATAAATATAAAAGGGTGATGCAGCCGTCCACTTGCATCATTAATAAGCGGTTAATATGCAGTTAATGTTTAAAGAATTGTTAGGTTGCGTAGAAAAAAACTCGCATAGTTGAAAATTGCTGCCAACACTATGTTTATGTCATGTTTTTGAAAGTACTAATAGACGTTTTCAAGAATTTTTTAAACCAGGTGGATTTTTGATTTTATTCTTATCATTTCATAAGGTAGAATTTCCGTATGTATCTATGTAGAACAAACCGATGGGGAGGGATAAGCCAGACAGGAAGATATGTCGGAGAGAGGAAAGCTGGGAGAGAGGAGTGCTAGGCTTAGAACTTTCAACTGGTTATGTTTGGTTGCGTTTATATAAATACTTAGCTACTCATGAAAATCCAGAGGATTGTAATCACACAACAAATGTTGTATATAGGAAAATCCTTCAATTCTTTTGATCGTCATGTCTTGACGAGGATTCCCTAGTTTTAATATACAGTAAAACAGCCATATTACGAACTTCTATATAGCGAATTTCTCTATATAACGAATTTTTGTGCTGTACACTGCCCTTTTAGAAAAAATACATATAAAAGTGTCTCTAAATAACGAAGAAAAATTTCTATTTAACGAATTTTTAGGTCAAACTAAAATAAATCTTTCCAGGTAAATGTATGTATTATGCATCAATCTTTCTTAGCAGTAGTAAAAGATTATAAATTTACCCATCTTCCAAGAAGCCTGTACACATTTTTAAAAACCTGTAATCCTTATAAAAGGATTTTGTAAATTTGTTTAAATGGAAATTCTAAGAAAGATTAAAATTGTCATTAAAAGGTTTATAACTGGTTTATCTTTACATTCTTACTTTTACAGAGGAGTTCCGAAAATTTATCTGAATGAGAGTTCTAGGAAAGATTAAACTTCGATGCATTATACACATTATTACTTGTCTAAATGGAGATTCCATCCCTCTAAGAATGATTAGAATGCAATTAGCATTTACGTAAAGTTCAACACTTGCATTGCAAATTTGTATTTTAACTTTAGTTTTGTGAGTGAACAGCTCTACACTAGAGTACAAACAAAATCAAAGCGAAAGTGTTTAACCATTATTGAGGAAATCAACGTGTTGCGGGAAATTGATAACTATATACAAAAAAAGACAAACTTCGCGGCTCGCGGCTAAGTTTTTAATTCCTGCCAGTAGTTTATCGACTATAATAAAAAATCGCGAATCAATTTTAAAACCAGTTGGTGAACTTACAGCAAAACGTGCTAGAACTTATGTTTACCACGCCGTAAATGAAGCAGTTTTAAAGTGGGTGCATTTAATTGGCCACAAAAATGCACCATTATCACAATTTAATTAAGCACAAGGCATTACAGTTTGCGGAATCACTCGAATTAAAACGAAAGCATTAAAATAATATTTACAAAAGGTGATATTTCTTTATAACGAAATACACCGATAAGAAGAAATCATAATCTTTTTTCAAAGAAAACAACACATTTGGCCGAAGAATAGGTACAAATCTTAGAATTACATGGTTGTATTTGCAATACTTAGTTGTCGCTTATAATGGTTGTGACATTGGTACAATTGATTATCAAGGCCGTATTCAAGGGGGTTTACGGGATCTGAATCCCCCCCCCGAAACTAAACTTAATACTAATAAATGACAACAAAATAAAATTATTTTTCTCTTCCGCTTCCCCCCCCTAAAATAAATTGCCCCAGAACCACCTCGGAAATAAATTTCTTGCTACGGCCCTGATTGATTTTATTTTTTCTTATTACAGTGTTTTGTTTTTGGCCCTATGGAGGATCTAGTTAATTATATGTACCTTCATTCAGTGGCGGCTGCTGCACAGGAAAACACGGGACAGCAGCAATGCAACACATAGGTAATGTTGTTCCAAACTAAGCGTACGATCATGATAGCGATATATGCCGTATTGCTGCTGGCCCGTGTTTTCGTGTGCAGCAGTCGCCACTGCCTTCATTTAATAGTATATTTCAATATTTTCTACTAAATGTTAACACTATCGCGACTTGTTAATTTTACCTCTCAAATTCAAATTTTATATTGATTTATTTAAGCTTTACTAAAGTTATACTTCTTTGGGCCTCGAAAGGTCGTCGTCAATATACTTATATAGTATTCATCAATCATTACCACACATAAAAAACTAAAATTTTTGTCAGCACCCACCAATTCTTTGTCTTATGTCTATTTCAGAATTAAAAGCAGGTACAGTGCGAAAAGAGCTTTTCGAGATTTGGCGCAAGGAGAGAAATATATCGAAAAGGACAACTGCTGTTTTCAATTATAGTATCGTAAAATACTGTTTAAAAGACTCTGATGATAACATTTCATCGTTAGTGCAAAAGAAATTACTTAAGTTAGTTTTGTAATAATAATATAATTACTACTACCCATTACCTAGCGCTGGGGAACCAAGTCGTAGAATTATGATTATTACGCAATCCCATCGTGCGGCTGCAGTCGACTTACAGATGGTATAGCACAGTCCCACATTTGGATACAGCTAAGGAAAAATCCAGAATACCTTAACCAGATGCCTGCCGGCGCCGGGATTCGATGACGGACTGCCTGGCTGAGGGACTAGCACGGTAGCTGCTACTACCTAGGCTATATAATGCATGTAACAAATTAGAGAAATGATGGGCGGAGTGTCATTGGGCATTAAGGCGGTTAAGATTAACTAAATGGAAAGATTTATTTTGTAAAGATTATAGCAGCATCGAATATCTCTGGTCCATCGACTGATAAGAAAGTAAGTAGGTCGCCCTTCTAAACCATTTGAAAAGAGAGTTGCGAAAAATCGAGAAAGGTTAGCTCTCCTTGTTTGGACAAGTACAAGTGAAATTCTACTTGCTGCACAAACGAGTCTTTAGCAGTCTGGTAAAAAAGATAGGCTAAAATTGTAAAGAAAGTAAATAGTATCTTCACCAACAAAAGCACATTTTCGTTTTTTTTTATCTAAAAAATGTATTGAATAAATATTCATCTATTTAAAAGTACAATTCTAATCCTTGAGATCCTGACAGAATTAAAACATACTACTAATAATTTAGTCCCGCTAGATCAGTCATCAGAACCACTGTGCATCGCTTCCTAGCGAACGCCAGCCGTAAAACGTCGCAGGACGTTTTGTAGTACATGGAGTCCTATTACAAAACGCTGCGTTCCTTGCAGTCGGGTGTCGCGCGACTAAAAATGCCTGCATCATTAAATTATGATGGAGGTTTCGTCTGATTTCTTGAATCCAGTTTTTTATTTTTATTTAATATCTTTAAGTTTTTTAAAACCTTTAATTATTGTAATACTATCAGGAAGGTTGTCGTATACGGTCATTTCAAAATTAGAGAAAAATAAGTTATCAAATTTTCTATGAATTTAATAATAATTTTTGTTAGGAAGTTATCCAATCTGAATTGGGTATATAAATATATACTCTACACATGAAGTAAGATTAGGGTCTACTCTGAATTCTAAAGTTTTGACACTGACTATAAAGTTGCTTTGTCCAATAGCTTTATGTGCCTAGGAACCAATAGGTTAACAGATGCTTTAGTTTTGTACGTATGTTGTAATCTGCTTAAATATTCTTGATTTAGATAAGTAAGATTTAATGTTGCATACGTTTGTCTATTGCCCATTATTTTCAGGCCCTCAAAGAGATTATCTAATGGAAATTAACGACTTTTAAAGAAGATAACTTTTAAGTTAGGTCATGTTTAATTTGTTCAGGGTAGGTAACAGAGGATAAAATTTATAGAATAAAGACCTAATTTTCTTTTTAAAATTTTTAATATGAATATCCCATCTCAAAAAATAATCTATAAAGATGATAAGGTATTCAATAAAAGACATCACTACTATATACTCGTTATTTAATTTAAATTAGTGTTATAATTTAGTAAGGATTATTCATATATTATATGTCCCTAACTGTTTAAACAACTATAGACCAGTTACTCTTTCGTATACTTTTTCAAAGATTTTTGAAATTTGCCATTTAAAACGATTAACGAGTTTTGTTAACGCTTTTAAGATATATGCGAAAATCAACATAGTTTTCGAAAGGGTATGTCTATTATCACTGCTCTACATTCATTTTATAATGAGAAAAATGAGATTGTTTGTGCATGGAAGTAAGAAAAACCCAGTTGGTATATTTTTTTATCTGAGTCGTGCTTTTGATTGTGTTGATCACGATAAGCTACTATCTGTATTATTTAATTATGGAATCGGTGGTACATCCCTAAAAAATTGATGAAAACATTTAGCGAAAATCGTAAAAGATATGTTACGATTCAGTGTAACATTGATAATTGCATTCATACGGTAATAGTATATTACGTTATAAGTCCGGTAAACCCAAGTTTACAGTAGCGAGTTGAAAACGTTTCGGGACGAGGCGACGAAGGAGCCGAGTCTCGAATGTTGAAACGAGCTACTGTAATGGTTTACCGGAAGTATGACGTAAGGCGTTTTATTTCATACTGCCTCACATTGTTCATTTTTTAAAAAATGCATTTAAAATTTTCAGTCCGGTAAAATTTTTTACCGGACTCAAATTAGATTTTCAGTCCGGTAAAATTTTTTATTTCATACTGTCCGGTAAAAGGGTATTTACCGGACTCATTTGAGTCCGGTAAATGAATTATTACGTTACAAGGCCGGTAAAAAATTTTACCGGACTGAAAATCCAATTTGAGTCCGGTAAAAAATTTTACCGGACTGAAAATCTAATTTGAGTCCGGTAAAAAATTTTACCGGACTGAAAATTTTAAATGCATTTTTTAAAAAAATGAACAATGTGAGGCAGTATGAAATAAAACGCCTTACGTCATACTTCCGGTAAACCATTACAGTAGCTCGTTTCAACATTCGAGACTCGGCTCCTTCGTCGCCTCGTCCCGAAACGTTTTCAACTCGCTACTGTAAACTTGGGTTTACCGGACTTATAACGTAATATACTATTACCGGACTCAAATTGGATTTTCAGTCCGGTAAAATTTTTTACCGGCCTTGTAACGTAATAATTCATTTACCGGACTCAAATGAGTCCGGTAAATACCCTTTTACCGGACAGTATGAAATAAATTCTATTTACATAACTACTAATATTGGTGTGCCTCAGGGAAGTGTGCTGGAACCTGCACTTTTTATCCTTTATATCAATGAAATAAGTTCGATATTACTTCATGATAGTACTGATCATGATTTGCTGGAGAATAAATGCACTGACATTATCGAGCGAGTAACAATTTTTTTTAATGAACATTACCTGTACATTAACGCTGAAAAACTCAAATAATGCAAATTCATAACAGGCAAAAACAGTATAGATGTAGATTTAAGCATTAATTTGTAGTTATTATGCCTATGTTGATTCTAGTTACGTTAAGATAAGGAATCTGTTTGGGGGACTTCTACTCTTGTTCAGGAAGTTTTAAATCTCAAAAACGCATCTTAAAAAGTATTGCTGGAGTTGCCAGTAGCTACTCCTGTGGGGGCTTATTTAATAAATACCGGATTCTTACTTTACTAATCTTTATCTATCTTTGAAATTTGTTGTTATGTGTTTAGAAATAAACATAAGTTTGTGATGAATACTGCAATACATAATATAGATACTAGTAATAAATATAGTTTTTATGTAACTTGTGCAAAACTTACTATAACTCTTAAGTCATAACAACCATCTTGGACCAAAATTGTTTAATTGTCTTCCAGGAAATATTAAAGTTTAGGCAAGTAACTTTAATTCTTTTAAAATAAGTAGGAAGACATTTTTGGTAATCAAAACATATTATTCTGCCAATGAGTTCTTTTTAATGAAGGTTAAATTTATTCTTGTACCTTGGACAATTTTATATACCTAGTTACCTACCTATAAGTCATAGTTGAAACTATTTTATATTTTACAATTTTTTTATTCTTATATTTTTAAGGACACCGACCATACCTAAATAAATGTAAAAAATTATCTTAAAAAAAATAAATATTATTATATGACGCAAAAAGCAAGAGTTCTGTTTTATTGACATTGACGGTGAGTAGATTGCCTTTGAACTTTGTATTATATTCCCAAGATCTTTCTATGCAATATCTATACTTCATCCCATGTTTTATTAGTATATATAATATTACGGTGTCGTCGGCAAATGAGATTATAGTCTAGAAACAAGGCTTCTTTTATAATTAATTAATGTACATTATAAGTAGTACTAAACCTAAGACTGTTCCTTGTGGAATTTGCCCAAGTGAGCAATTAATATTTTTTATGGCTTTCTCGAATGGTTTACAAAAAAATCTACACTTCTAACGACTGTATGTATGTATGAAATACTTTTAAAATAAAATTGATAAAAATTTGTTTATTTATTTATTAACAACCCCTTTGTATGAAAAAAACTTCATGTTTGTGTGCAACATAAGCAATAACACTAATTAATATAAATGAAAGAAAAGCAATTTTGGACGATTGGTGCAGAATAACAGCAATTTTTATTCTTCTAATTATAATTTTTATCCAAGTATTTTTACTTGCCTAAAAATCACAATGTTGGACATTAAGGTGTACGTAAATTGATTAAAAAGTTTGGCGAAACTTGAATCTGGTAGTAAAAATGGACTCTTTAATCCAGGATTAGATGGCAAGGTGTTGAAGATGTTTAGAAGTAAATCAATGTTGTCAGTACGCAACGCACAACAAATCAGAAACTTCAATAGAAATGACAGACCGTATACAGAAAAGACACAATTGAAAAATTTACAAAAAAACACAAATAACTTAATACAGACGAAAAACAATCTATAGCTGTAACAAAACAGACAAGAAAACTGTGTGACAACAGTTTAACAAAGAACGACCAGTATGTTATAATGGACGATAAGACTTTTTGCAAATTTGATTATAAGACATTGCCAGGGCCCCAGTTTTACAGTACCAAGAAAAATGTATAAGTGAGCAAAAAGCACAAGTCGATTTTTTTGGAAAAATATGTGAGCAAGGTCTAATATGGTAAGTCATGTACCAGTGCGGTATAAAATTTAGCCACTTTTTTACTCAAGAAAATCTGAACGCAGATTTATACCGAAAATATAATGTTTCAAGAAAGGCTATCATCAATGATTAAAAAGCATACATTGCCTACTTTATTTTGGCGCCCACCAGGGAATGGTATAAGCAGCGGAAAGCCAATTTTTCCGAAAAAGAGCTTATTCCTTCAAACTACCCTAAAGCATGTCCTATTGAAGATATTGGACTATTAAATAAAACGTTGAAGCTGCAACTAGCTTAGAAAATCTCAAAAAAGCGGAATAAGGCCGCCAAAACAGTCACAAAAGAAGGAAAGTGAGAGAACTGCCAAAATAATTTTTTTTTTATATTTTTGTAAATTATTAAGTTTTCTAGATATTAAAGTGTTGTTTTATTATAAAATTATTACAAATATTGCATAATTATAAAAGATATATGAGTCTGAAGGTGTTAACTTTCTTTTCGATACAGTCCTTATATGGGCAGTAGGGTGGTCCAACAAAAAAGCAAAGTCGGAAATCTTATGCTCTCACCCCCTAGGATTATTGTATATCGACAAAAAAGTACCCCTATTTTTTAATTTTTAAATCGGAGATGTTTAGGGGTGCCTTAAAGTCCTTAAAGTTTCCCATGTATTTTATACGGGTAAAAAACACTTTTTCATAGGTTTGGTAGAAAATTCTAGAAAATCAATATTTTCCAATCGGACTGCTCTGTTTCTCTTCAGAAACGTTCAGAGAATGACATCCAATAATTTATTTATCAAAATCTTTTATATTAAAAAATAGTTATAAATATTGTTTAACAATTTTTCCGTGTTTCTTCCATTTATGGGATTCCTTGCAAGTCTGTAAAAAATAGTTAATATAAGAAATTTAACAAATAAATTATTGGATGTCATTCTCTGAACATTTCTGAAGAGAAACAGAGTAGTTCGATTGAAAAATACTTATTTTCTAGGATTCTATGCCAAATGTACGAAAATGTGTTTTTTTCCGTATAAAATACATGGAAAGCTTTATGGTCTTTGAGGCATCCCTAAACATCATCCTATATCAAAATAAAAAAATAGGGGTACCTTTTTTTTCGATATACAATAATCCTAGGGGGTGAGAGCATAAGATTTCCGACTTTGCTTTTTTGTTGGACCACCCAGAAATGTTAGTGAAGATTTAGGTAAAACTTGTTAGTTAGCTTTGGTCGTTTGAAAGGAAATAGTTATATGGTACAATAGTCGAGCAATTTTCTTTTATTAAATCTACAATAATTCGGAAGCCTTCAATATCAACACCTTTCTTTCAACAAAAATCCAATTATTTCTTACTTAAAAGAGGTATGTAACTAACTGATGTTTTTATCTTATGTTCCCAGTAGAATTTTTATAAATTAGTAGGGTTATTACTCCTAACTAGTCGGTTCCCTCATAAAAGAATATTCCTCAGGTTGCCTCCTCCCCACAACATTAAGAGGATAGTTACATGCCTACAGTGGTATGAGTGAGCTAATTGTTGAATCATTCTTAATCTACGAAGCTTGTTTCCAAGCAGTCCTATAGCATCACTTCGAAATTCCATGTTGAAAACATCGAAATAAAGCTCAGTTAATGGGTAGGGATTAAAAAGAAGAATATTATCTCAACGGCAGCCTATTTAAGAATAGTATTTTATAATAATAATTGCGAATCAGTTTTGATGCCTTAAAACAAAAATTTATATCATGTGATTTCGAAAAACTTGACATTGGTAATCCTGCAATATGAATATAAAATGTGTGTGAAATATCAAATGTGGGGTATGTAAAGAATATATCAGGGCGAAATGATACCAAGTTTTGAAACAACAGGTATACATTCATCTCATGAAATACCACATTGGGTAAGGGGGTGAGTTTGAGAAACAGTTCTTCCTTCGTATCACATGATGGGGCAGAATGTTAAGTCCGAATTGTATATCTCAAATACTAACCTGATCAAATCGATGGTTGTTTATGTAATGACTTGGATATTCCAATCCAATGACCTATACTATACCTTTGTTGGTATGATTCTTAATGGTTTAAGTCAGATAACTTATGTAGTTTTCATTGCCAGCTTCGTTACAATTGAGTGTCTGCTACACGTCTACACCAAGCCTACTTTAGGGTTTGCAATTAATAAATTAGTATTGTTAATATTTGTGTTACTAAATATATAACCTTTGCTGTTACAGTTAGTAACTATATAGTAGAAATCCAATAACGTTAAATGTTATAAAGTTTTGCACCTTTATATTAAATGTTTTTTGGTTATAATAATACACTTCATTAGAATAAGAAAATAATAAGATAAATCTTTTCGTGCTTTCAGAAGCAATAAAGAACTAAATAAAATAATTTATAATAATATTAATTTACGAATACAGCAGCAGGCTGCAAAAAGAAATAAATTTTGCACTGTGTGAAAATGCGTAATGGTTTTGATAGTATCAAATAGTTAAAATTATTTTAATATTTAAATGAAACGATAACTATTTATGAGTTCGCCATTGTTCACTGTCGATAGCAAAAAAGTTCCCCAGTAATAAAATTAATTTTAATGCCACGATAATAATAACGATTCCCTAGCACGCTAACTTCATAAAATAAATTGTGTGCTTAGAAATTGCCAGTTTACTTACATTCCACGTAAATACACTTTATAATTAAAAAAGTGTAAGTAAATTAAATTATAAACTAATGAGTTTTTATTGCTGTGCATTATCTATGCGAGTTCACAATTGTATTTACTTTAGAAATAACTTCAAAAAGCTGAATTTCTCTGATATTTGGAATCGATCCAAAGTTATGACAAACTTAAGCAGTATGAGATTAAATTCAAAACATTTGGCTTCTTTGATGTGGAACTGATTTATTACGCTTCCTGTGACTACGACAGATGTAAATTTCTGTTGATAAAACATTGGAAAGCTTGAAACTTTGTGTTTTAGGAATTTTCTAATATATTTTAATTTCGGTGGTTTCGATCCCGGCATAAATTTTGACCAAGAAATAAATCAAGCATAATTTTAATCAAATGAACCGTTAACTGTAAAAAAAGTCTTCTCAGTTTCTATATTAATTTGCCTGTCACGAGAATTTTCTCCAGTTATTCAGAGTTTTGATCACGTGATTTATATCTAACGTAAGTGTTATACTCTTTGCTTCACTTACGCTATTCTTGATTTAAAGTGTTTGTTAAATATTCAAAAGCTTTATAAAGTTTTGTGAAATGGTAACTTGCAACAGGCTGATGTAAGGTGGGAGATTTTCACTATGTAGACATCTACTTCTTGTAAAATCGATTTGTATGGAAAACTTAAAAGCACAGTTATGGAAAACAGATAATCTCATATTAATTTCAACGCTGCAAAGGAATGTTTAAGATCTATGGAAAAATATACCATACAGAAGGTCCGATCTAGTTTTCTATGGTACAAAGTTCATTGTTATTATTTTTCAAAGCTGCGAAGTATTCTATTTTGTACAATTTGATTACAGTGCAATGAGCTTTTACACTCGGTCCTTTACTTAAAAGTAGAAATACGTCTACGAAATAAGAAAAAATAAATCAATTTTCGAATGAGTAGCCTTACTACCGTTTTGAGACCGGCATGCAAGACAGATGAAAACCTAATATGTGTACCTCAAAGGCAACCGTAAATTAAAAAAATAAACAAAAATTAGGACAGATTATTTTAGAGTATATTATACAAAACTGAATGGAGCACTTCTTGTAAATAGATTTTAAATAACAAAAATGCAAGCTAGTTCATAGATGACATAACATGAAAATCGGCATCATCATTATGATAGTAAGTCTACTTAAAAATCTAACTCGTCGTACTGTTTATAGTCTCGTACCATTTTTACAGTATCATTTTCTTCTATTTTATCCATTAGATCAGCTGTTATAATGCAGTGGTCAGTGAGTTTTAGCGTTATATGAACATAAGGTATTGAATCTTTTTCATTTGTAATTAAAAGATCTATCATTGTTGAACTATGAGCAGTTATTCTAGTAAAATTAACTATCTTTTGATATAAACGATTTTCAGATACTGGTTTTTTAATTTTTACGGTAAAATGTGTTCTTTGACATATCAATGTTGTAGTCTCCTACAAAAATAAGAGTCTCCACTCTACAGGTATATTCTTCAAAAATTTACTCCAAATGTATTAGAAACTCAGCATCACTTGTGGATGGTGAATGAAATAGGCAACATATCAAAATATTTTACTTTTTATTACACTGTCCACTCCGGTGATTCATATATTTTTTGATATCTACATTGTTAAAAGCGTTTTTGCTTGTAATTCTTCTTTTTTCATATACTATAATTGTTTCTCCAATGTATCTACTATGTGAAATTATAATAACCAATTGGTATCCCTCAAAGCCAATTTCGTGATCCATAATGCAATTTGTTACACAAGTTTTTGAGAGACATACAATGACAAAAAAGCTAAGTGCTGCTTTATGAGCGATTAAACTTCAAATATTTAAGTACATTAATAATGTAGCTCTGTAGAAATACATCAGTTTTTATTTTATTTTACATTTTAATTTTATATTTTCGGGTTTTGCCTTATATTTTATTCGGGCTAACCTGAATATTATCTGTTGTTTATACCTTCGATACAAAATATTTAATTTTGCAATCGACGTTACGTTCAGAATAAAAAATAACGTCATTGGTCGTACTATAATGATCTCTTTCTATTTACATATCAAATACAAATCATTACATACATATCCATCAGGAAGGCATTGACTGATGGGGATATAAATAAACTCCTGAAAGTCGACTGCTTGCGGGCAATAATCAAATAACCGTTTCAAGAAATTCCAGGGGTGCAGGTTGTGTATGTCGGCAGACAGAAAAATCAGAACAATCGAATTGTAGAGGAATTGGCGTGATTATCTAGGTTCTTTTTTCTTTTCGTCGTTGGTCACCAGTTATTGTGATATTTGATTACAGTTTGTGGTTGTGACGCTAGTAAAAGAGGAAGAAAAGAATTCTTCGTGGAATAGTTCAGTTAGTCCAAGAGATTCATGGGAATCATCTTGCAGTAACCAGAAATCTGTAGAATCGAGAGTATTTGGTTTTGGGTTATTTGCAGGATGTTTATCCAAACTAGGACCCGAATAGTAGTTTAATAATTCGTTTATTAACGTGGTGTATGGTTCGAATGAGAGTTTATTGTTATCAATAAACATGATAAGATTCGAATGGAGTTTCAAAATGTTATATGGCAAGTTATGAATTAGAATATTATATTTTTGAATTTCATTATCAATATGTAGAAAGTCAAAACACCTATTTATCAAGAGTATTGACATTTGTACGTGTGAACTGTCAAAAATAGGAAATTTTATTAAATTTGCTGTTAACTTCGCCATATTGAAACGTAACCAATAAAATATAAGTTACTTAGTTTATTTGAATAATAAAAAAGGATATAAATAAATCTGAAAGTTAGCAAATTCCATTTCGCTTACAAACCTTAGCATTATGTGCAGTGTACCAACTTTCTAGTTATATACCACAAACACAAGAGCAAAAGTAACAGTAGTGACATATGTTTTTCCACGCGAGGCTTGTCAACTCGACATTACAAGTAATGCATTGATAACATTCAGCTAATCAGTCCTAAATAGCATTTGGACCTACCAAATACGTGTGCTACAAGGATCATGCTTCAAGTGTTCAATCTCCTCAAATATCATAGGATGCAAGAAGATTCAATCATATTCTCCAACGAGCAATTTCACCTAGTACTTCCTACAACCTTAGAAAACTGCTATGAATGCTGCCTCCGTTTATGAGATACAACCGAACTTCTTCCATTCCTACCGACAAAATGAATTCAATTACGTTTGTCAATGTTAACCACAAACTTACTACTTAGGCTAACGCTTTTAGATTAAATTAGCACAGTTATTTAATTTTAAAAGTTACAACAAACAAATCGTAACGCAAGCATCACTTGTTCACGAAGCAATTATTATGTCGTTCCTTGGTTTTGTTCACGTTCCTAAATTATTTCCTCTCGTTCTAGTAATAAATACATAACGTCTTTCAAGTGATTCGTACACCACCAAGTTTATTTTAATTAGGTTAAGTTTGCGACATCACTTTGCAATCAGCAACACATGTTTTTGGCATCAGCAATTGATGCCTCCTTG
Organism: Agrypnus murinus; assembly: GCA_929113105.1. Classification (NCBI taxonomy): domain Eukaryota; kingdom Metazoa; phylum Arthropoda; class Insecta; order Coleoptera; family Elateridae; genus Agrypnus; species Agrypnus murinus. The sequence continues at coordinate 106,963,339 of OV816024.1, forward strand.
CTGTGGCCTTTTAATTCTTTGATTAAATTCATTTTTAGTATAAGTTTTTATTGTTTTAGCATGTATGGAACCATTGAAAAGATGCAAACCACCTCAATTTTTTGTAGCTAGCACATATTCTATGTCTGCATGCAAGGACAGTGGTACCTTGCACTTTTTTTGTTGAGGAATGCATTTAATATCCTTCCTTATTACTCCTTTTAATATATCTTCAGCCTTTTTTACGAGGAGTGGTATGTAATGATTTCTTGCTATTTACATATCAAATACAAATCATTACATACATATCCATCAGGAAGGCATTGAATGATGGGGATATTGCCATAGCAACAATATTACAACTTTCATTACTTATCCAGATAATATAAGGATATAACTTCTAAGATAGTGTACCAAGACCCCTATAAATGGTCTTATCACAATAGTACTCTTAAGCGTTGCTATAAAAACAATTATTATAAATTAAAATTAATTCTACTTCTACATATTCTCGTGAAAAATAAAACGTTGTGTGCTCAACGAGCATTACTAGACGATAATGGCCATTCCTCGGGTTAAGGCCCTCGGGCTGAAATAGCCACTCGCCGGTCCTTATCATCATCATAATGCCCTTGGTAGTACATAAATATTTTGAATCTAGAATAATTTTATTATAATAAGCCTTATTTGTGATAGAAATATTAATCATATTAGTAGTTTTATTTTTAACACAAGTACATGATGGTTTTGGGTTTAAGAAAAATTTTTGTTTCAACTCAATTGTTTAACAAACTTACCTCTAATCTGTACGTTTAAAAAGAACTTGGTATGGCCAATATTTCTTTCTTGAGTGAAACGTATTCCAGAGTGACACAGCTTATCAAAGTCTTACTACGTTCCTTACCTTTCTTCTTTCACATTGCCCATTCCCTTCCATTTCTTTTATCAATCTACAGAGCAACCAGTGGACAATTTACGAAAAACTAGTGCATTATTTTGCTTTATTTCATTGCAGTTTATAAAGAACTTGCGTATAAAAAAATAAAAGTTATTCTGGAATTTTTATGGGCTGGAATGCAGGTAGTAGGTTATTAAGTAGTTGAGAAAATCTGACCGTCATTATTATGATTTTCGAAGACAGTGAAGAAAAATTATCAAAATTTATTTTCTTCGCCTTTAAATTAAGAAAGAAATCTTATCAGTTTAGAAGTTTAAAATAATTTAATGAAGAAACTATAGCAATATAATAAACCCTGTTATATTAAATTAAGTGAATATTTACTACCCATTATTAAAGAAGACTGTGCCACGAAAGTCTAAAATTTATTGCTCACGACCAGAATTACAACAAGTTTTCCTATAATTTTATAATTATTTTGTAATAATACTAATAAAGAAGAATTAAATTCAAAACTGTACACGTTTATTCATTGAATCAAACACATGCCTCGCTAACTAGATTCTCGTTTCTGACTATCATTTACTAAACGCAGGTTCTCATGATTTACTTCTCGAATACCGACGCTATTATTTCTGAAACCAGTAATTACGGAGACCACCGCGAAGTCTTTAACAAGAATAAAAATTTATACCTTTCTCTGAATACCTATCCGTCAGCACTGCTTAGTATTTACCCTTTGGTAATTTTAAATTGTCTAATTTTTTAAAAATAATGCAGCAGTGTAAACAATTTTTTTCTTCTGATCAGATAAGCTTGATTTAGTAACTGTAATATGTAATTATGTAATAGAGAATACTTTTATTTTCTGCAAATCGCTTGCGTGTAGCTATTAGAAATTTAAAAAAGATGTTAATTCGGAAAGAACACAAAAAATCTTTATTTTATGCTGTAGGATTGTAAAAAATCCTCTAGCTTTAGATTTCTAAAAGATTTCGAATGCTGCTGACAATAAGATGTTTGAAAGTAATATCACTGTAATGTAGTTATTTTCTTCCATTCACCTGTGAAGCCTCGTTTTTTCTATGTCTTATTCGCTTCTTTTGTTAACTTTTATGAATAATTTTGGAACTTAGTTCTAATTATTTTAGTACGTGAGTAACACGAGCTATAGACCTATGGTGTAGACAAATGCCTTATAGTTAAACACACTCTTTTGCGAGAACAAGTAACACTGGTCGGCCAGCATATCCATAGACTTCCTATGTACATCGTACATACTGCATCACAATGCAAGTATTGCTCATGGATTGAACTTTTCTCCAAGAGTTGGTTGATATACGAAGCTCCGTCGAGGGCACACCAGGCCTATAACTGGAAGTTCGGGGTGGGAAACCACAACGGTCGAACAAAGATCCCGGACTTGAGTTGGGGATTAAATACTCAGGGTGGGCGGTGCAGACCACACAGCGCCGGTCCATAGAACTGGTCCGAGCTCTCCTATCCCAGGCCTATCTGGGTAACGGTTATTAAGTAAAAAAGGTCTAGGTCCCCTGCCTAGGCCTCCAGGATCAAATGTGTGGATGAGAAACACGCAAGTGTTCTCGACGATTACTCATTAACGTTGCGGAGGGAACTCTGCTAACATGAGAACCGGTGTGGATTTGATTCTTACCTGGAACTAGGTCAAGTATGGTCACCGTAAGGAACCCGTTGCTTGACTGAACTCTAAGGCGGAGAATTGAAGTGAGGTTTATCCCGGTCTCAGAGGGGTAAATCTGGACCAATGGGAAACTGCATGCCACCAGGTACTGGATCCGTAAGCCGCTTCTTGATTGAGGCGGCTCTAGAACCTTTACACTTAAAGGGAGTGATGCGAGAAGGGTACATAGCCTCTCACTCCCAAGACAACTTCACCTGAAAGCGTACATACCGGGGGTCTATAACGTGTAGACTTGTAAACGAAGCGCTGTCGAGGTTACACAAAGCCTATAATTTGGTAGATCGGGGTGGCAAAACCAGTAAAAACCAAGTCCTGCCACAATTGAGGTTGGATTCGATCGGACAGAGGTCCTCAATTCTATAGAATTGGGGGATAGTCCGAAGCTGGACGAGGTACAATCTCCTAGGAGAAAGTGCCGACTGGTGAGCACGTTTATCGCTCCGGTACTAACCTGGAAAGCTAGTAGAGGATGGATAGTAACATCGCTCCAACCAGTGAGTGACTGGTAGCACTATTCTTGATAGTCGCGCGCTAATTGAGCGTAACTCAATTCATGTCTAACCGACGGGAAGGAACACCCGAACGTTAATAAATAAATTGTAACATACAATTAAGCCATTTCAACTACGGCCTATTATAAATTTATAAGGCGATAGGCTATAAGTTACCGTTAGAGTGAACTCGTGCGCCTGAAGTTGTTTTATCTCCTGAAACTTGTCTTTAGGACTCCATATGCAGCGGAGTAGGGCGGTGAAATTCATTCGCCAGAACAGTTAGTCGCACAGTTGGTGGATATTTTCATTATCAATTGTTCCATTATAATTTCATTGGTGTTACTACAAATACCAATGCTACCTCACGTCATGAAAAAATGCCCAATTTTTGTCGTTGACATCTTTTCCTATTTTTTTAGAATGCTAGAATGGAATCGAATTAATTCAAGATATGTATTTATACTTATGCTCCGGTGAGAAATAATAATAATTTTACCAGGTGCGGTTGAGACAAACGAAACCAGGCACTACGGCTGTGCAAGACCGGTCACTACAGGGTATGTTGCTTTAATATTTGCATTCGAGCAAAATTGCGATATACGCTGAATTGTCATAGTGCCGGTTTTTCGTAATCACCGACTACTGCTGAATTAGGTACCTTAGTCGGCAACCATTTATTTTCTTTTATCCGCAGCAATATCCACACAGTAGTCGATTTTGGATAATCAATCGCTCCTTAGCAGTGCTCGTTTGTCATTGTATTACACTTTCTGTTACCTTTTACGTTTTCTATTCTGCAGAAATTTCATAAAACAATAACATGACACTACAATTTTTTTTTTCTATAATTAAGAATAACATGGAAATACAATAGGCAAAAGAAGGAATCATTAGAACACAATAAGGGGATAACAGACTATGAATTTAAAAAAAAACAAAATCTCATTGCTTTTCTCTTTTGGTAGTTGGTTCTGTACTCGGTATTCATATATATTTTTCTGATTCTCCCCTTCCCCGTTTGGCCATTGATTCTGTACTCAGCAAGTCAACACCTTTTTCTTATTTCTTCCTTTCTTTAACAGTTACTTGCGCCCTCGGGCTTTTGATCTGTCGAATGAGCTTTTTTAGCCCTTTATACTTGACATTCAGATGCTATCAACACTAGATAGAGAATACCACAGCGTAAACAAGCGTAGAACAACAAAACAATGTAAAATATTAGTTTTTTAGAAAACTTGAATTCAAACATAAGACTTCTTTCTTCGGAGCCGGCTACCTATTTGTATTGTGTCACTGTTATTTTCAATATCTTGAAATATCTCGAAGCAATCATTTTTCCAATAGTTTATATGTTGATAATACTATCCTATTTACTTCCAGAACTGCTTCAGGCTTTACGATATCTTCAAAATATTGTACCATTCTAATTTCGATGTTACATACTTTACATAATTAAGTGTTTTCTATTGCTATAAAGGAATAAAATAAAATATGGGAATTATGAAGCGCTTAAGATTAAAACTTGTAGTCACTGAATGTTTTTGAAATCTTTTATTGATATTTACTTAAAGCTTTACAAATGATCAATTATTTTCTCAAATGCGTTACTATTTTTGGCACACTCTAAAAAATTACCGGTAAATTTACCCTAAAAAATGGAGGCAACTATGTTACCTCCATTTTTTGGGGTAAATTTACTTCAAAGTGTAATTTTCATAAGAAGTGGGAAATTACAATATTAGGTTAAATTTGCATTGTAATGTTTCCTTTTTAAATAAATTTACAGATTAAAATTACGATCTCAATGTAATTTTACATTTTAACATTAAAACACTTGTGTAAAGTTACATGACAAAGTTAATATTTCATGGCAATAGTACTTTTCAGGGTTAAAACACAAATGTGAAAATACTTCTTGAATGTAACGATGACTTGCGAAAGTACTTGCAAATTCAATCGATCCTCTGAATATTACTTACATTGGTAAATGTATTGTATGAAATAAAATCAAACTAATTTTTATTGAATGTATGTACTCATATAAAATATAAGACATTAACAGAACTTCTTTTAAGGGGCTTTCGGAAATATTTGGTCTCTCAAAAACATTCAGATAAAGTTTCGATTCCACCTAGAAAATTTAAAAATTATAAATTATATAAACAATTATTACTACGACTACCTTTCTCATTACAGTTATGCTAGTTTATTTCGAATTCTTCAAATTTTGATTCATCCTAGAAACACATTAAATTAAATATTTTTATTTTATTGGTTTAAATTTGTAATTTTAACATATACTTACCGATTATTACTTTTTAATTTCTACTATAAAATCAAATTCTTCTCACCTTGGGTCATACGTGCAAATATTTGCCTTTAATAAATCTGCACTACACTACAACAAAAAACAAAATATTAATGAGCAATGAACACTTCGTTCGATATCGATCGAACGAAGTCAATTGCGAAACCTATAACAAGAAATCATAAAAGAATTGGTACACACCATTCCGACCATTCCCCAAAAGCCCAATTTGGACTGTTCATAATGGGTTCCTGAATTCGTTTACGAAGCGAAGGTCACCACTCATCAACAAACAAGTGCAATCAGCGAAATAGTATCTCATCTGTTAAAAACATATTAAGGGCAAAATTACACTATACTTGTTAAAGTTCATCTTATCTTTAATATTACACTAAAAATGAATCAAGTTATTGAGTAATAATACATTTCCAAGGAAAGATTTTTTGAGTTATGTAAACTTACATTATGGATAGTGATTTTAACCAGTTAAATGTAGTAGAATTAGTTATATTTGTGTAATTTTACACAGTTAAAGAATATTTTACCACAAATAGTATAACAACTATTAACGTATAGGTAAAGTTAAATTTTAGAGTAAAACTACCGGAAATAAGAGAGGAAGGTTAACTCTACGTACGTCACGAACTAGTATAAGGAACTTTTTTGAGAGTTTTTCTGAATTTTAATTAAACGGTATTCAGCAAGCATGTTTTTAATTAACAAAAAGAAAGTAAATGGGAAACTAAATAAGCACTAATAAACAGGAGATTTAATTATTTGACAGATATTTATATTAATCCAATTATGCTATTTTTTGTATTTCACGCCTACACTACGGGGGAACCAACATCTAAGGTCATCTGTCCCCCATCTAACCTGCAACACGAATACACACATCCATAGTAGAGGTGGCGGAACTTTCCAATTAGAAACATCCCGCCGCCCAACTGGGATTCGAACCCACGACCCTTGGAACACGAGTGATGCACTGACACCACTCTACTACCGCCGGCCCTCAATTATGCTATTATATATATATTTATGTCCGATTACATTATAAAGTACTGTTTATTGTATTGTTTTGCGACAGTGAACTGGCTTATTATTGTACTAGTAAAATAAAGTGATAGTAGTAAAATAAAGTATATAGTAGTATAATAAAGTATGACAACTGTATATTACATGTCAAATTTCTTTCTGTCAAGAATAGATGTCACATTTATAAATTGATTTTTTTTATAATTACCCAATTTTAGGAATCGAACATAAAACTTTGTATGCAACTCTTACATAATCGGACCTTATAGACTCGTCCTTTTTATAGGCCTTGCTCGCTTCTCTGGCTCGGCTATAAACTGGGCTTGTCTATAAAGTCCTACATTATATACTTGTTACATAAATAGCTATTATTGTAAACAATCGTATGAATTCTTTTCAAGAGATTTCTTTAATTGACCACGCGATCGTAGCAAGAAGCTAATTTTAATTTTTCAATAAATTATTCTAAGAATAATTCTTACCTTGACAAAATGTTAGCAGATTGTTACGAAAAACCTTCTCTGTAATTATATACTGGACTTTATATATAAGACTTACCATGGTGCGGTATAAAGGAAACGAAGAGACTGAAAGAAAATGACAAAGAAACAAGATGAAAGGAAGTTCACCTGGAAAGATGGGTAATACAATAACATAATAATATTAAAAATATATGTATGGAATATTAGTATAGAAAATAATTATTGGAATAATAATTTCAAATAAAAATTTGTTCATTCATGAGTTAGCTTACCTAACTTTGAATTTGGAGATTCAACGCTCTATTCAATCTCAACTTGATGATGTCATATTTCATTTCTTCTTTTTTATCATCTTTTATTATCATATTCAATTAAATACAATAAAATTAGAGAAAAACATAATCAAAGGCGTATGAATATTGAAGATTAAGTTTATAAACAAATTGTGATAAAACAGTGAGTTACACTGGCAGATATGTATCAATAATGAATCAGAAATGATAAGTCAAAAATATTAATTTGACATTTTTGAAATATACCTTATATTTTCGCTATACAAACAAACGTTTCAGTGTACACATTTTATTACTATCTGCTGGTTGCTGTTTCTTCTTTATAATTAAAAAAATATATGTCTAGATATTGTATTCTTAATCATTTCCCTTTCTTACAAAACCCTACAATTCAATTTATATTGCTTCAAAATCATACAGCCAGTGATGGCGAACCTTTTTGAGAAGTGGGTCAAATTTTGTTCATTATTTTTTTTAATACTAGCCCGTGGGTCATTAAGTCAGTAGTGTCACTTGGGAGGGGGGGGGGGGTTAAAAAGAGTACCAATAATTTGAAAACATCGAAAATTTGTTAACAGAAAAACTTGACAGTTGATTCTTTTTTTGGTTCTAACTTTTAAAATCCTTTAAACAGGTTTACGTTTCCTTTTTATTTTACAACTTTTACTTTTGCAAGTGAAGAGCAAAACTCGACATTAGATGTTTATACTGAGATGTTATATTCCGAAATGAATATTATTTAAGAAAGCCCCACGTTCTGGGCAAACAATGAAAATATGAGGTGAAATTTCTAAATACATAAAATAAATGTTTTATTTGATTTTAGCTAGCATTAATAAAAATGAAAATATAAAACCCAAAGCTTTTCTTTTACTTAATAGACTGACTCAGTTTTGTCTCGATTGAGCATGAGATAAACAAATTATTGATCTTATTAATACCTGTTTCTGGAAAGAGAAACTTACTACCACTTGAAATTCGACACCTGGACAAGCAGTAGTTCTAAACTCTGTATAAATAAGTTTATACTTGCATCCACATCAAAATAAGATACACCCATTTACAAATTGAAAACCACAGATCTTTATTTTATTAAACACATAAATAAATATTTTATCAAAATGAAACTAAATTCCTTCAAGAAAATCTTTCTTTAGTTTGTTTAAATGAAATTTTAGTAGATGCTAACCTGACAACGGGGGTTGTAGCCGCATTCATTTAAACAGACTAGCATCAAATAAATTTAATTTAATAAACAACCAAGAACAATATTTACAAATGAATAATTGATTTTAAATTTTTGTTAAAACAACAAACTTTAGTCACAAATAACTTCTTAAAAATTTTTAGAAATGAAATAAAATTGTTTTAATGAATTATTCCCAATGGGCAACAATTCTTATTTCGACCACCCCTGTATATGTAAGCTGACACACCAAATGTCAATGAATCCACTTAAAAATGCTGTTGTACGATCGGTAAAACAGTGTTCATTCCAATCAGCTGTTCTTAAAAATTAATATCAGTCGATAACCAAATCCATACACATCGATATAAAAACTTTTCCAATATTAAAATCTTTTTCGTTTTAAAATAATATATATTCGAACACAATTCCAAATATTTGTTTTGAAACATAAAAATAATCTTCTTTGGTTTATATAACAGGTAGATATCCAAATCTAATATAATCGAAGTTTGTTTATAAAAGGAAAAACATATGATTCTTCATAACCTAACTTTATTTTTAGGATTTCGATACTAGCAGAGCGTGGTTTCAACCAAAGCTTTTGATCGACTGAATTTGTTCTTTTTTCGAAGTCCATTTATATGTTTTCGCCGAACATTTGACGGCACAACGAAATTTTCAAAAACACTTGAACATCAACATTTATCATGTTGTCACTAATCCGAACACATGTATATAATTAACACTAATCTTAATTCTACAAAGACAGAACGGTAGCTGGCAAAGAGACGATTCAAATGACATAAGACACTTATGGTCTAAATTAAACAATAATAAAGGATCAGCTGTCGCAGATCTCATAAAAACTAAATTACATTGAAAACCCATCACTCTCCATCTATCTCTGTATATCAACTATTTACATAGTTATACAAGAAGGTACCCCAAACATATGAAATTTACACAAATTAAATTACATACTAAAAAAAACTTAACTTAAAAATCTGTTCACAACGTTTCAGATAACAAGCGATGCTTTTGCAAGTATAGAATAAATAAGAACATAAATGAATTCAAATGTGAATTCAACTTGTCCAGAATACAGTACTCCAGGTGCTTGCATCCAAAAAATAGTACAAAATATCAAAATAAACTCAAAATTTGGAGAAAACCAAAGAAATTAGCACAGCTGATATCTCGACATATTTGACCTCAAGTCTTTCACATACAAAAATTAGTAAGTTAATTGTAACATTATAAACATCAAAGTACTGATCTGATTTAACTATTTCCAGTGAAATATGTACCCGCAACTGACTTAGCCTTATTTGCGAAAGAAAACTTGTTTTGCGTTACTCGACAAACCTCAAATCTAATAAGAAGAAAAAACCTTCTACAAACGCGAATAAACTATTCAAAACATGTAACCTAGGTTACATACAATCTGTTCTACTATAAAACAACATAATTGAATTATATCCTTTTTATAAATTCAATACCTTTTGTGAAAATTGAGGTTAAGTCCGCAATATACTCTTCCTTCTATAAATTCTATTTAAAATTGATAAATCTATCTGTAACCTAGCATGTAGCCTTTAGATTAAATAAACCTAGTATCCTAACATGTCTATCTTTCTTTTATTGCATGAATTTATTAAATCTGAGCTTACGATCAAATTGTAGCCTTTAAAATGGTCTGAAATTACAATTCGTTAAGTAAATTTTCAGCTTGATGATTCTATATTACCTAAATACTTTAATTTATTAATATTCTCGATTGTCTGTTCTCTCTTTTATGATATAAAAAATAAGTTTATAAAAATCAACGGGTGGGTCATTTAAAAAGCCTTCGTGGGTCAGTGCCTGACCCGCGGGTCATAGGTTCGCCACCACTGTGACCTACACAATATCAATTTAAATACTAAATATATCGAAACATTAGATAACCCGAAAGACCTGCATGCTCTCATTCACATTCTTCTTCTTCCTAAATGTTATATGGTTAAAATAAATTGTTAATAAATAAATACCTTTATAAAAGATTTAATATGCCATGGTAGAACCATATCCAACATCTTACAGACACAACAAATTTCGAAAGTTGTACTCAGGGGTTGCCGATTGTGGCAGCACAGAATAATCGTAAATCTGTCTTATATCAGCACATGCAAACACGTGTACAGAGTGTTCCATTTTAAGATTTTAACGGTTAGGTAGGTGAGATGGAGAATGTAAATTTAAGCTGGCATTGCCATTTCAGTTCTTCTTTAATATCGCCCAAGCTGCTGTTTGGACATTAATATAACTAGCATATATAAAAATTATTTTCAATTACTCTTTTTCTTAATTATTGTCCATTATTTTACTTAATTATTAATTAAAATGTAATATCAATATTCATCACTTAAAAAATGTTTCAATTAAAAAAGATACCTATTTTATTATACCTAAAAAGCTATACCTATGGATGACATAATTATCGTGTAGGTGTACAAATTTTCTTGAGTTTTATACAATAAAATGCCTGATACAGATTGGAATCTTGTAAACGCTGTTGATGTTAACAATACGGTATAACAATACTTTTATAAACATACAAGGATTTTATTAAAAAAATATGAAATGGTGATGAATGCGTTTCAATGGTTTTGCTTAAAATGCATGTGTATCCTTCACAGTTTACGTCAGCTATAAAATTAAGTACATTAAACGTAAAGAAAGATATAGGAAAAGATACAGAGTAATGCACAATACTCATATGAATTAAAATATTTAGGAACCAGAATTAAATGTTAGTATTGGTAGTTACATATTTAAATTTTTTCAGCCATGAAATTTTAGAGACTGAATAATCGCGATTACGATACTCTGATAACAACATGATTTATAACGGTGCTGTTCTTGAGAATACCAAGAACAGGAAAACCCAAGAGATAGTAGGTAGGGCCAGACGGCTTATCGTCATATTTATTTAAAAACTGTTCTGAATTTTTCATACAGCCATTAGCAGTCCTGTTAATGTACATTGGCGAAGTTAATGTAATTTTGATGTATGTTATGCAGATACTATTTACATAACGTTAAACGCATTGAGACCACCTTTTAAATAAAAGAAATCCAATCTACTGACGATTTAATTTTATAAAATGTCGCTGTTTATATTTAGAAAATATAAATACTTTCGAAAGGCAAATTGACAATTGTAAAAAAGTTTTTATTAAAAAAATAATAATCAATGTGTGTAACGCCCTCTAGTATACACATCGAAAAATGACCCTTTAGCGTATTAGCGTACCATGACTAACTAAGATCACTGCAGTCAACTCACTAAAATTTAATTTTAATAAAGTAATTAAAATTTAAAAGACATGACAGCCTAGCGTCGGCCTACATAATTATGTTTGAACAAAATCATAAGATAAACGGTGTAGAATTATTAAGAAATGTAAACAACCCAACGGAACTTACTAGTCTTACTAGTTACTTTCAGTCTTTTAGAATTGCTCCAGTAATCAGTCAAGCTTGTCGGTTAGTCAAAGTTGACCTACTACCGGTAAACCGTTCTGTAGTTATAAGGTTAGATTTTTTAGATTTCAGTTTAGTTTTTCAGGGTCTGCTGAAGATAACAGCCTAGCTGATAAAACACGTGTCCAGAGTGGTTAAAAATATGTGTGGTGAGGGTGAAGTACAGTTATAGTAAGTTTACACCAGTGTTTGAGTTTTTCTACTGTAGTTAAAATACATACGCCGTCGCACTAATGTTTCCTCTTTATTAATTTGTTTAAAAACTTCCAAAAGAATTTTTAAAACGGTTTCTCATATTTTTTGTTACAAAATTTGTATTTTAGTTGGCCATGTTGCTATGCGGTAATTAACCTCATTACAACATATTGACGTAATTTAACGTATTGACAAAATTTGTTTTATTTTTTTAATAAGTAACATACTTCAAGTAAAAAAATTGAGATCATTGACTACTGTTAGTAATCTTTAACTACTAATCCATCCACTAATTCACACTTCATCCTTTCACGTCAGTCAACGTCCTTAACCCTTTTTATCAGGGGCGGATCCAGAGAATTATTTGTGGGGGGGAATCTTTGGAAAATAATTGTTTTAATACATAATAATTAACCAAACATTATTTGTTTCAATTCTATTTATGTATACTTATTTATACATTTGGGGGGGGGGGCAATTTCCCCCATCCCCCCCCCGTGAATCCGAGCCTGTTTTTATTAATAATTTGTTTAAAAGATGGGTAAACACTATTCAAAAAGGTTTTTGAATTATTGACGTGTCGAAAGGTCATAATTTCAATAAGATATATGGCACTGGTTACCGTATAAAAATATTAATTTTGACAGCCGCATGTGGTTTTGACTACATTGATATTAATTGGCCATGGAATGTACAGTTGCGGCCGAAAAAATTTCAACGGTCTATCGCGGCTGTGTACTTTCGATTTTTCAACCTCTAATAAGAGGCGTCATTTATATTCATTTGAATTGTCATAAATGGTATACAAGCCAGATTCATTCGATGTGAATATAAGAAAAGTGCGCTAACTTAATAAACTACCGAAGAAAATTTTTCAGACGCAACTGTACATTAATAAGACCAATCGATACCAAGAATAATATATGCATGCTGGACATTTTTGCAGGTTGTAAATCTTATATTAATTTGTAAAGTTTTTTGAGAAATAAAAGGAAGTGACTTTGGATCGTATATGGCACACCATTTAACTTGACCCCTGCTTGATTTGTATTTAACCGAGCACCAAAGAATATTCATTTGACCTTCAAATATTTATCTTTGGCACCAGAAATAATGTTTGAATGCCAAGATTCGAGCCCCATACTGTTCATAACTGTTACCTAAAAAATATCTAGAGTTTGATAGCTTATTTATCAGTTTTAGCACAAAATATTTAATATTGGCAGCGGAAATTCTATTTCAGTATCAATATTTTAGCATCAAAATACATCAAAATACACATAAAAAATAATATTTAATACTAGAAAGGATATAATTGAAAGAGATATATCTAAATAAAATCGGAGACATACCAAGACGGATTATAATAATGTAGCTTTTAGCCAAATTCACGTGCGTGTTTTCATTTCTCGAGGTCCTACAAAAACTGAGAACTATTATCTCAAAACGTTTAAAAGTTCGGAACACATACGTGTTACTTACCCGTACATACAAGTTTTTCTCTTTCAAAAGCTATTTCTGGTTTCCAATTGTATATCGTTTACGGAAACGCGCACTGCGAGTATACGACTGAGCTGGATTGATGGAGAGCACAATGCACGTGTCGATGGAAGCGACAACCATATCATTGCTCATTTATTATTTGGAAGAAATATTTTCTGGTGCTGGTACATTATGTTTGGTGCCCATTGATGACTTTTTTTTCATTTTATTTTTTTCCTTAAGTTTACTGAATAATATTGGAGGATTACCATTTTTGATGGACAAGTTTTGTTTTGGTGTCCAATAATAATTAAAATTGCCATTCCAAAATTATTTTTGTGCTCATTTAAATTGTTACGTTTAGATTTTGCCATATTGAAAGCTTCTTATTTCTTAACAGTGTCTTTTACTAAAGGAAGGGTATATCAAGATTAGAAAAAGACGCTTAAATTATATTGTTATTAAAAACAAGTTATAAAAGTTATGTATCCCATAAAAACTTGTTAACAATCTTAAAATAAATGTTAAACCAGAATATAAGTATTACAATGGGTTTTAAGTAATATCAAAGCATAGGAGGAAGGTTGAATAAGAAGAAAATCACATTAGTTTTTAAAACTTACCAATAGTTGTGGGGTGTTAAAAGCGATACGTCAAGACAAGACAAGTGGGTCCAAAGACAAGAAGTGCATAAACTGAAAAGGAAGAACAGAAAATTACTGCCTATAATACAAATTGACTTATGATGGTAAAATAAACTTTTCGACAAAATTACCTACGCGTTTCAGCAACACAGACATCGAAACCGGAGGCTGAGTTGCAGGGTATTGGCAACGACAGTGAAGTGGTGGTCCAACTACACCTCTCACCACAGACAGAACCTGACGGAAGAGAAGGCATAAACACACATCTAAGTTCATCAGGTTTGTGTTATGAATAAAGTGTTTTGAATAATCAAAGAAAAAAAATTTGCTACAAACAAAAAAGGTATATTATAAAAGTGGAAACTTACCTTAACATTCAGATCCCTGTAAAAACCATAAGTGAATTACTAAATATATGCTCTAAAAGAATAAATCAAATAAATAAAATTTATATATCAAAAAGATAAATCTAACACTTACTTGGTCTTATAGTATTTATTCCTAGAATTGTATAGGTTAAGTAAATTCATCTGTCAAGTTTGACAAATATTTCTAAACTGTCATATAAACTTTCGTATAATAAAAATCTTATTAAAACAAAACTAGTAGCGATGCTTACGTATAAAACCGTTATTAAATAAAAAAATGAGTTAATCGAAGAACCCAGTTCAGAACTCATTCAAAACTAGAAGTCCCAAGAATAGATAGTATAAAACCACTTATAGATTTATAAGACCCTGAGATCATGATTAAAACAAAATAAAATCTTAAATAGCATAAGCGAAGATAATGAGAAGTGAACAGCACGTTCTTATTATATTCTCAAGGATCATTAAAATATGTACATACTGCATACAGTGTGTATTATCAGTTTTGTTACATAGGCGAATAACATATAAAAACACAATTTCTCAAATATTGGCTCCCCTAACTATTTAAAAAAAAAGTCACTATAGAATTTCTGATATTACAATGTTAATTTCCTCTGAAAACCACTTATATCTTGAAAACTATTTAATATAGATAGTTAAAGTGAGGGCGTTTTACATAGTATTAAGTAAGATATACAACTTTGCTATAGTGAATTTTCTTCAAAAATGATTAGGGGGAGCCAATATTTAAAAAATTTTGTTTTTACATGCTTTTCGCCTATGCAAGAAAACCGATAATATACCCTGTACTAGATTACATGTATAATGCATTTAGTACGTAGATGATAAAAATAAAATATTAATTTTTTGTTAAATAAATTTAAGTCTAACTTTAATTATTAAATTGGTTATGTACACTGAAAGACAAATTAAATGAGACTTGTATAGGTATTCTAATTCAAATAAAACCGACGAATTTGATGAAATTTGAAAATAAATTGCATTAAAAATATTTCAGTTTAAGTTTAAGTTCGCTCCTGATATATTTAGGCAACCCAACAATCACCTGTGCGCGCAGCTGATTTTTTAAGTACCTATACGAGTCTCATTTAATTTGTCTTTCAGTTTACAATTACGTTTTTAGAATATTTTTTTATCTGAAAGAGTAAGATCACTAGTGTAGAGTAATTAAACTAGTTTGGTAAAAGTAGGAGAGCTCTAGTTTAAGGTAAATTTTCTGCCTCTGCTACTTATAAACTATACTAAATATAAAGGTATATTAACTATAAACTTTTAACATTACATCTATTAAAATAACTCTGTGAGAGTATTAGTTTGAAGATTTACACTGTACTGTAAGTGTAATATTTACTCTAAAATTCTTACTAACTAAAGAATGCATTGAGAGTTAATTTCTAACTCTTAGATTAATTATTAGATGAACTAATCTTAGATGAAGAGTTCATTTCCACCACTAATTTGTCTCTGTCTAATATGGGCTCTTCGTTCTTGCATGTCAATAATTATCACCAGACATGTAGTACACGCAACATCTGAGCTTGATAATTTTATTGTAAAAATAATAAGAGACACATGGGCCGGCGGTAGAGTGGTGTCAGTGCATCACTCGTGTTCCAAGGGTCGTGGGTTCGAATCCCACTTGGGGCGACGGGATTTTTCCAATTGGAAAATTCCGCCACCTCAACTATGGGTGAGTGTATTCGTGTTGCATGTTAGATAGGGGACAGATCACCTTAGCAGTTGGTAGTGTAGGCGTGAAATAAAAAAAATAAGAGACACAAAAACAATTCAATATTTTCGTTCCCTCTTTTTTTCTACGTTTTTTATGATGCATTTATAATATTTTATAAGTATTAGTGTTACGATAAAATCTAATTTTATTATTTCTACAAAGCGAATATAAAAAAGTCTAGTAATAAGTCTTTTTTGTTATTAAAACAAATGGTAAGTATGTGATTTAACAAATTTATGGTAAAATAATATTTAGAGTTACAACTTACAACCACTATTATAGCAGAGTTTTACGATTTTGATGACAGTTAAAACGACGGAAAACGTAGAATAAATTGCACGGAAAAAATATTATACTCAGTAAATCACCTTGAGAATATTTTTTACACGCAGAATTTTATTACACCATAAAATTTAATACCTATTTAATAATTGAAGCTTTTCCTACTCGTTACATAAACTAATTACTTAATTGTAATATAACCTATGAATGAATTTTCTAGCGCCATTATAGTAAGTATTACACCATTCAAGTATGACATTAAGCACTTATTACAAATACTTCACATTATTTACTATATAGGAACTAAAGAGAAAAACCTACAGTACTCAAAATGGTAGTAGAGAGTGATTTAGTAGGAGCAATAGCCTAAGCCAACTTTTATTTTTAGTAATAATAATTAGTTAATTAATGAAGACTACATGAATGTAGACATTATTTATGGGTGGTTTGTTGGCATTTTAATCATCCTATCTATCAACCTTTTTAATTAGATTTTGATTTGCTACTGTTTCGTTAATTAACAGCGGTTCCCAAATTTTATTTATATTACTAATTAATAGTTGAATTTACATAGGTATTTGTTTTTTAGGACCTCTGCATAAATATACGGAAAACTCCACAGCATTATAGACGTCACGAAATAGCCATTCGTTTCGAAACTATGATAGTATCTAATAAAACCCAATTTACACGCAACCATAGGTAAATTTTAACGTAACTTTATGTGCGCGTGTACCTACGATAAGATAGAGGCTGTGTGAGAACGGCTCACGCTTGGGGCAGTCGATGATTGCCCTATATCTACAATTATGATTTAATGAACAAATCAGGCATTTGCATAAGTTGATGATGTAGAATTTTATACTTAATAAGATCTATTATAGTTTCGTAACTAATTTTGACATGCCGTTGTTTATATAAGTATGTATTATATATTGTTATGCAAACTGCTGCAGTGTGATCACCTGCTCTTTAATCAAATTTTATGTATTTACATTTAGTTCCATAAGATCTTTATCTAAGCCCACAAGCTACACCTCCTACAAGCTTGATCTATCTGTATATCGACTCTGTAATTGTTTTATTCTACTGCAAGGGCATTAACTGTTGAGTTCATTAGCGCGGTTCTTTTTTTGTTGAAATCTCATCTAGATTGTTCTTTATTTTAATAACTAATCTATTAAGCTAAAAGTATTGCTTCTTGATTTAAAACGTGTTTCTGAAATTTTAATTTTATTTTCTTTAGTTGCTCGATTTACTAAAATTAATTTAGTTGATCAGCAATTAACTAATTGAGCTTGAAATCTCAGATTGTCCGTTTAATTACTTATTTTTCGTGAATAAACAAACGTTTAAAGGAAATGCAACAAAAAGAAGCAGCTCGTAGTGACTGAAAACATAGTTTTTCCTTCAAGCATCTGTTCTACAAACTCAATAAGACATACTAAATAATGTGTCGAAACTGTTATATAACAGCTATTTCGATTGATAGGTTCTACATACAGAGCAAAATAACTTTTCAATATTTGGACGGTTTATCTACTCAGACAGAATTTTATTTTTATCATTTTTTAATTTAGTTTTGATCTTATTGATCTAATATTAGCTGCCTTGGTAGTGTAATGTCTAGAGTGCTGGAGTTTCACCCAAGCGGCCCGAGATTGACTTCCGGTTAAGGTTTTCTGCAGTTTTCCTTAGCTATGACACAAATGTGGGATTTGCGCTGTTTCATCTGTAAGTCGGCTGCAGCCGCACGTAGGGCCTACGTAATAATAATAATCGCCTCCTCCCTCCCGCACAAGCTTATAGCTTCTGGGGCCTGGTTTCCAGGTTATGGGTTGTAGCAATTATTATTATTATTCCGCGCACTGGAAATATTTTCAGTATGGCGAGATTTATAAGCAAGATTTATTTATTAGAAGTAATTAATGAAGTTGTAAATGGTTTAATAGAAAACTGCTATCCAAAACACAGATGCATCTATCAACTAATTTCGTTGCATAGCATAGCTGTGTTGTAACACTAAAGCATTCGCCATTTGAATTTAGTTTTGTTCGTTCTAAAGTGTGAATCCTAGACTAATGACCACTTCTTGCTCATTTTAAAATTTAACTAAAACAAACAGACACTTTAAAACTCTTTGAGAACCAACAGACTAACATTTAAAGCTTAGGTTGCTTCTGCTGTTCTACAGTTATGTGATTTCTCTAATTCTGCTCTCCCTTCAGTATCAAATGCCTGCACTAGATTTTCTGTATTCATCGATAATGTTTTATAAGTAAACCTTTTGTATTTTATTTCTTTATTTTATTTTATTTATTTATTTCTTCGCAGAATCCTTAGCTCCGTCACTCTAAAAGCGTTAAGAATTCTACAATATCATCAGTCAGGATATCCTGAAGATATTGCAAGACTGTTGCGTCAATGTCGTCTGCTACTTAAAAAATTAAAGTAATTCGGGTCATTTCGCTATTGAAATACACCAAACGTTACAGAAGACATGGTTGAAAGGGTGGTTCCATGGATTTTCTTGTGTACACAAATATGCCGATAGCATTGATACAATTTCTTATGAAGCTGGATTCGTCCATAAATGACTCCGTAAACTCCCAACTAAAATCTGTATATAATAAAACACTTGCATATCTTGTAGTTTCCTAAAATTCATTTCCAAAAGTGAACACATGCAGTAAAATTAACTAGTTTTAAAGCTTGAAAGTGAGGCTTTGCTATGGAAGCAAAGTCATATAAAAAAATTATTCCTTGATCTCCAAGACTTAACTACTTGACTTACACTTTATAATAACAACTTGAAAAAAATAAGTACATAAAGTATAAGACATCAGTATTTCTGAAAAAAATCCCTTCTCAATCTATACTTTATATGTTTATGTACAAAAAGACCATTAAACAGACCAGGACCATACTTGTGTCTCTGACTAATGTTAATAACATACTCACTGTTTAAGCAGTCTCTTTGTATACGAGGGCATACAAACATTTTTTGCTTGATATGTTATGAAGAACTTAAATTCTGAATAATGGCATCTCATTATCGAAGATCCTGTATGTATTTCAAGATCAGAGATAACTTTTTAATAGAAAACACTTCCTTGAAAACGTCGTTTTATAAGTAACACCACAGTGTTATGTGTTATCATAAGATTTGCTACACGATAGTGTAGTCAGAGATAAGATAAGGAATGAAGTCAAAGTTAATACTATATTAAAGAACAGTTTCATAAGGCAAGATTTATTGCACTAGTCCAAGTTTAGAAGTTTCTAAAAGATGAGTGAAATAATGTCACAAACGGAAATTACTTCGCATTAAATAATTCATATATTATTCCGTTAGTGCAAATGTTACGCCAAGGTTACGTTCCTGTCTGCAGCAACGCCACGACTTGGAGGCATCTGCGCGGACAGCTGCGAGGTCTTCGTAGAAGCGCTCTCGCTTCGCCCACAACTGCATTAGTTGGCATGCAACATATCCGCCTACTTACTCCGTATATGCGAGGCAACCTACACGATTTGCAAGCAGGTGCACACATTCCTTAAGAAGAATCTACCACACTTCCGCACAGCCTGCAGATTCGTGTCAGGTACCAGCAGCTCGAATGCAAACTACCCACAAGCCTGCAACCAGGAAGCATGAACTTCCTTAGTTTCATACGAGGAACTTCAACCCACTGATTCCCACTACAATGCTAATTTCTTCCGCGTTCAGCAGTATATAACCAGCTTGCTTGAGCTATTCAAATCAGTCAGTGAAGTTGGCTCCATCACTACATCTACAAGGAAGCTGGTGAGTACTCTTTAAATTATCTAATGCTTAGTGCCTAGTTATGAGTGGGCTGCGCTAAACGCCCACTCTCTGCTTTGGTTATGGGGGTTGTGTCCAGGCTCCCATGCTTAGCTGTAGATCTCTAGGAGTTTAACTCCTACGCTTAGTTTATAGACCTAGTGCTAGAGTAGGGTTGGTTCCGACCACCCTCATGAATGTATTAGTTTAGAAGGACATGTACGTCCTCACGATGTATGTGAACCTTTGTACTCTCTTATTGTTATTAGTATATAGTTGTTTTCTACGACTTGTGTTTAATTTCTCTCTACCTCTGACTACGTCCTCCAGTCACGAAAACCCGACGTGACAATAATGACTTATGAAATGAGTTTTTATGTAATTTATTCTATTTTAAAATTTAAGGAATGTTGTGATGGATGGCAGCACTGATGTGACATTTGAAAATTAAATTTTTAGAGTAGAGTTTTTGTCATTTTTGGTTTTGTTTCAAGTTTTCTTTCAAAACTACCAACTTAGAAGAAGCTGGGCTATTAAAGCACTAAAATGAGTTATGAACGCAGTGTTTTGGGTGCTTTCACAGCTTTATTATAAACGAAAAATAGAAAAAAAATTATTATTTTATTGTAAAATAAAGGAAAATGCTTATAAAATATTTCAAAACTGCTGCCCTAACTGCATATACACGGATTACCGTAGAGTTCTGCTACCAACAGTTAATCTCACAGCAGTTCGGTTACATACTAGTAACACTATATAGGTGCCTAGTCAGAAGTTTTTTATATGTTTACGTGGTTATATAACTTTATATTTTGCACGTGATACCAATAATTCTGTTTTACTTTTCTCATGTATTTGGATACGCCACGACAGTAAATATTTCTAATTCTACCAGATTTCTCATGGTCCATGCATACCAGAGCGTAGGTAACTCTGAGGAAACGTGACGTTGCAAACGGATTGCCTTGCTAAGGTTTATTTATAAATCATGTATCAGCTCTTCTCTGATCTTAAAGCACATTTCATTGAATACGACGGCTTAATACGGCATTATTTTCTAAGTGGAGAACCCGTCCACCTCTACGATGGTGTATGTAATGGCCTTAGAATGTTAGGTGGGGCTATATGACCTTAGCAATTGATTCTCCCATATAGCGTAGGTATGAAATAAGGAAAAAAGATTTTATTAATTTACGTAACTCAGATGTGCCTGTATATAGATAATCAATAGCAAAAATCATATAGCACAGCCATAAAGCAACAGCACAAAAATATACGATCAGTTCGCCGAGGCTTGCCAATCGACACTGTATTGCATGCTGATAGAATAACGAGGAGCGTATATCACAGCATAACTGTTGTTCCGTAGCCCGCCAACTCTTTGTTTAATACCCCGAGCCGAGAAAACAAGGTAATACATGGCGGTTTTTAATATTCGCAAGAGTGCACCTACTAGTTATAACTACATTGTGACCATACGTTGAGGGAAAACAATGTTAATGTAAATAAAAAGCTAATAACGGTAAAGGAATTGTGTTGTAAATGTGGCAATTACATGCCTAAAACTCGCCTTTGAAATCGCACAAAATGAAATAGTCAAAGAAAAATTATGCTTTGGAGTGCGTTTGAAGTGCCGAAAGTCAAAGAATTTAACAAATTAAATTAAAACTAACTAAAACTAAATTAAATTAACTAATAATAATAATTGCTACTACCCACCCGCTACAAAAAAAGGATAAGTTTAATTAAGGGTGAAACCTTTGGTCAAAATTTCCAAAACTACGTTCTGTCTGTTCATCAGTCTTGGATTCGACAGTTCAAATGTAAAAATTGTAATTACATAGTGTTGTCTGAATCTATTCCGATCTTTTCGTTGGTTATGAAATACTATGTAGTTATTGATGGAGCTTTTTAGTTTGAAACTTTATATTTTCATAGATTTTTAAATTTCTTTAGACGTAAGATTTTAATTCAGGAAAGTACTTGAAGGTGCCTTCAAAAAATGTTAATACATATACATGATACCGGGGCTTTGCAGCTTTGGAAACTATAAAACGTAATAATTCATCAAATACATTGCCTCAAAAACTGGGTCACTGACAAAATGAATTATATTTTATTCAGCTCATGTTGCTGGTATTTACTAAAAAATGTTATCTACCCAAGTCAAAATCTCAACCTTATTTAATGAAAACACAAGGAGTAATAAAATACAAAACTGTACTACACAACAAAGTTGGGAATCATGTGGTCATTACTTTTGTTACGTGATAAATTGCAAATGATATTAAATGAAAGAAGTGTCGTAAAATGTTTGCGTAAAGTCGTAAACCACCTCTAAAATTAATTAAGCAATTATTTTCAACAAAAAGCTCTCTCTCACTAAACTGAAGATTAAACTTCCTGATAAGCTAAAGTAGTGAGGGAGCTTACCCGTTTAATATTGTTGTGCAAAGGAAATAATTACATAAAGGTTAGGGATTAACTGGGCATTTTGGCCGGATATGTGGTAGTACTGGACGTACCAACTTATGCAATATTCGAGTATAATTCCGTATACAACTTCTGTCACGTTCAGTTATACTACTACTACTATACACGTAGTTTATTACTTATATGCCCGTTAATGGGTAATGTAGTTTTATGCTACAAAACTAGGTACGCTACGTGCGGTTTCTGTTATCCTTTTTTTTTGTTGTGAATGAGTACAATCCTATAGTTTTAAAGTTCAGTTTTATTAACACATTCCGCCCGCCGCGCCGCATTGCAACGAAATCAACTTTGAAGTAAACAATGAAGAACATTACGTTCTTTAATAGTGAAAATAATAGCGAGTACTTCATTATAAAAACTAAAAACTTGACTAATAAAAAATGGAAGTTTACATTTCTTCTTCATTGTATATTAAAAAATGTATACTAAAAACTATGATTTAGTAATTGCGGGGCAAAAGTCTGCGTGAGGCACTATCAGCCGTATTATCTGCCGATGGAACGTAATACCATGACGAATGAAAGCTACTCGGTTAGCCACAAATGTGTTGGAAGTCTTCCAAGCGATCGTATCGTCAAACGTGATCTGCTTATTCAAAGCATCAATGAGACTCTTCACCAATTCTGCTGCCAAAACAGAACGCCCAATTCCAAACATGGGATGGAGATAGTTTTGAGAGGTACAACTCTAATTTTCCCGCACATCAAAAACCTCTAATAGAGCCGTCAGAATATTGAACCCTTAAATACGCTACAGCAGTGGACCGCAACCATAGGGTCGCGATCCAATTTTGGGTCGCAGAAGTTTAAAAATAGGTCGCATAAATATCTATTGCTGCGCTACAGCACTGTAACCAATCTCAAACGCATCCGAGAATACATGAAGTTCTTTTTTGACATGAGTCCAAATTAATAGGCCAGGCAAATTAGTATTGGTACTCAACCGTCACAGAATTTAATGCTCTACATTTTTGGTGATAATGGACTTTTCGATTAAACTTTTAGTTTCAGAGGAATTTGAGAAAGACCGGAGAAAATCCCAAAATCTCGAGGTTTTTTAACATCACGGTTGAAGCTCCACTCTGAAATCGGGGCAAACTCAGATTCTTCATATCAGAGACCTGCTTGAGTGATTAAAACAGTTTCCAGGGCTCAATCCGTTTTTGAAAGGCAGCCTCTTTTTTAGACCTAATTTTACGGGTATTTAATACATCTAGACAATTTTAAATTTGAAAGTTTAAGAATTTCCAACTTGAACAAATTCTAGTTATTGATCACTGCCTCGCAAGGTAATCCCAATCTATTTTCGCCATCCATAATTACTGCATCAACCGTTTTGCAAAGAGAGCCACTGGGGTTCAAAATCTTAAAGGATCGTAAATTCACGCTACTTCCGATAAGATATTTCTTTTTGTGCAAAGACGATCTATAAAGTGACACAAGTAGAAAAAAACGTAAACCATGCACCATGGGGTCCAATAACTTTAATAAAGATATGGTTCTTCTTTGCCGAATTGAAGTTCCGGATAGTTACTTGTCCACTTTCGCAACTCGAATCCACCAGATCGATTGTTTTTACTTAAATAAATTTAATTGCTGATAAGCTAAGTTCAGCCGTGTCGTAGGGCCCTTCGCCGCAACTTTATAAAGGCCCACCTGGAAACTCCCGGTATCCCGGTGGGCCACACGTGCCTGCATGCCAACTTTTCGGTGATAATTATCACCTTCTTCAAGGTAACATAAAATTTAGCTAAATTAAGTAGCATTGTGTGTCCCAGTAATACCAAGCACAATCAATTTTTCACCTAAATAATTTTTCATACAAGTTTTATCTTATTTACCCAGAATTTTAATTATCTGCTGATTACTTTTAGAACATCACTATATTAGCTTATTTTCCAACTTAATAAACAGTTTTTTTCTACTCATGAGATTGAAATCACTCATATTGCAATTGATAACGATGGTTGGAATCGCATTTCAACCACTAGAGGTTGAAATTTTCGGACTACCGGGATTTCGAATTTCAAACTGTTCGACATTCAATTGCTGACTAGAGAAATGTCACTTTAGTGTCATGTTTTGACACTTAAATGTCATAATTTTTTCTAAAGTGCATTAATTTACTAAAAATTCGGAGAAAAATAGTATATGTAACGCGTGGCTGATAAAATTTCAACGTCTCGAGTTACTTTTTTCACTCTCAACGTTGAAATTTTATTTCAACCACTTGTCCCATAATATACTATTGCCCTTTCGGGTGTTTCTGTTTATTTACAAGATCTGCTTTCAAGACGGTAAGTTCAACTTACCGCCCATGGCAAGTGATTAAAGTACATCATAATTTAAGTCGAAAAACACTTACTACCATTCTAAAATTCGTCCGGATTGAAACAAAAAGAGTTTTTTTTTTACTCAACTTCAAACTCCATAACAACCAGGCGCATTTACCGTCTTGATAAAATTCACATTTTCAGTGCGAATTTTTTAACGTTTACTCTATATGTTTAAAAATTAACTAATAATAGATCCGATCGGGCAAAAATAGTATAAGCATTACGGGCGTTAGGTACCACCACCCTCGGCTAATATGGAGACCTTCACTACACGTCGGTCTTCACTCTATTAGCCTTGAATGGTAAAGCGTACCTACCGCCCTTAATACTTTAATTACTACAGTAATGTACCTGCTGCTAAGTAATTGTGAATAAACGAATAAACCTAGAGAATAACAATTGAACTCAGTAGTTCAATTGTTTTATGGTTCCGGTTGTACAGATTTATAAGCCATATAATACATAACGTTCTCTCTATTATTTTTTTCTATTTATTAAAACAGCCAAAACAGTGCATTTATAGCTCGTTTGCGTGCGTTCGTTGAATTGAGAATTATTAGAGTCTTGTATGTCACCTTATCTTCACATAGAAAGATCCAAACCAGGATGGTCCTATACAACACTATTAGAACTTTATGTACCTTATCTTTTGATTGTATTTTGTGTACTTTAATGTTATTAGTAGCCTCTTTTGTTTTACTGTTATGGGTAATTTTAGTTTCAGTGGAAGCTTTTTAAACGAAGAGTATCTATATATTTAAAACACAAGGCTTATTTTTGTTCCAGTTCGTTTGAGAGAGTTCCACCTGAGTTCATCTGAGCGATTCTTTTTTATATTAAAGCTTTCGGTGTGTAGATTAGTTTTTAATGTTTATATTTTTAATTTGAAAAACTCTAAACTGTTTAATTTGAGACGGAAGAATCGGACATTCACTTGGGACGCCCCCTCACTTTCTCCGGTGGTGAGTTTCGTAAGTACTCCTGCTCTCCCGCTTATAACATAAAAGGGTGATGCCGTCCACTTCCATCATTAATAAGCGGTTAATGTTTAAAAAATTGTTAGGTGGCGTAGACAAAACCTGCATAGTTGAAAATTATGGACAACAGACGAATTAAAATAATAGCTGATGACAATTGCTTATTCAGAGCAGTTTCATATTGTTTGTATAAAACCCAGGGAATTTGACAACACTACGTTTATGTCATATTTTTGAAATATGTACTAATAGACGTTTTCAAAAATGTTTTAAACAAGATCGATTTTTATTTTTATTCTTAACATTTCGTAAGGTAGAATTTCCGTATGTATATATTTATGTAGAATAAACCGACGGGGAGGGGTAAGCCAGAGAGGAATATATGTCGGAAAAGAGGAGAGTAAGCCGGGAGAGAGGAGTGCTAGGCTTAGAATTTTCAAGTGGTTATGTTTGGTTGCGTTTATTTAAATAATCACTCACGAAGGATCGTAATCACACATCGAATGCTATATATAGGGAAATCCTTCAATGCTTTTGACCGTCATGTCTTTACGAGGTTTCCCTAGTAGTAATAAAGACAATCAATGCCGACTTCTAAGATCCAACTAATTATATAGAAAACAATTTAATATTTTTAAATTTTTTTAATTGAGTGAATATTTATCTGACTGAAATTCGCATCAAAAGGATAAAACAAAAAATTCATTTTTTGTTTGATTTATTATCAGGATGAACTATAAAAATATAAAAAATAAAACTTTAATACAAAATTGGTTCAACATAATATGCTTGATATATCCATAAGGTTGCCCAAAATATACAATAAAAATTATAAACACAGCCCAAACGTTTACCAGCAGTGATGTGTATCATATGCATGAAATAATTCCAACAATAATTCAGCTACAATTTAAAAAAAATATATTTTACAATAAACTGTTTAAAAACATTTTATAAAATAATAAAAAAGTTTTCTTATTTCAATAAACATTTTACATATTTTCCCCTGTAAGATAAACATTGATGGGCTATTAAATATTTATGGTAATCCATTTAGCGTAATTTGGAAATATTTTTTGAAAATGTATGTTAAATATTAATAAAATATGAAAATTTAAATGTGAGTTGTTTGCTCAAAACGAAACATTTAGTGAATATTTTTAATCATGATAAATTGTATGCTGTCTTATTTATATATGAAATGTTTATCAAATATACAGTGAGTGCATAAATTCTCTTGCCAACTGGAAAACTTTGTTATTATTAATTTTTCTAAAAATGTCACTTTTTAAAAAGCTTTGTTTTACTTAAAACTTCAAATTCTGCCATTAGAATTAACCTATCGTATACAGGGTGAAGAGGTGAAGAAGAATTTTAGCTTTAATTAATGAATATATATATTAAAATAATCCTAGTAATTTTTTTCTAAATTAAATTACAGAAGCAACAATTATCTGATAGTAACAAAAACAAATAACAATATTTGCTAAATGTTGAACTATAAGAAAGTAAAATTTAAGAAAATTGATTAATTGATTATCGGGTCATCCTTTTCCATTTTTTGAATTTTTATTTTTTTACAGATTCTCCACCGGTCACAGATGTTTTATACATTTATTTTTTTGTACGTCGCTTTCCTGCTCTCGAAAAAGTCGAGAAATTCCAGCTAGGGTTTTTCTTATCTTGTCCGAATATTTTTTTCAGTGCGGCTGGGTGTTTAAGTTTTGAATTATTTCTTCCTATAATTCTACAAACGACAAGGATCAATGTAGGTGTACAGATGTAGGCAACAATGACTCTTGTAATAAATATTATAAAACAAGCATTTGTAGCAGACAGATAGCAATATTCTTAAAAAAACAAACAATAATTAAGTGAATGAGCCGTATGCTCTATAAAGTGTTCATTTTAATAAAATTTGTAAAACAAAAACCTACATAAATCATAATAATCAGAAAATGATTATGAAAAAAGACATAATTGAATACTTTGATTCTAGAGTGGGTTGTGTGTTGTCATACAAAATTATGGTTGTCCACAAAAAAATATAACATTTCGTTATCTACTTAAAGATGAAAACGAAATTTGTTGCCAACACGGCGTGCAGACTCTGTAATCATGGCCACCCTGATTATGATTCACAGACTAATTTAGGCCCAATACAAACATAGCTTTTCCTTAAACCAACAAAGACCCGCCTTAAGGGTATAGATGCACCTGTCTGTCTGTAAATTTACAACAAATCAGCTGTCGTCTTCTTAGACTTCTAATTTCAGTTTTATTGGGCGTTTTTGTTAAATATCTGTTTGATGAGCATCGCCAAGATTTTTATTGTCAGGTAGGAATTTACAGGCTCTTTTATGGTTGTATATCTTGGACAAGGCCTTTACTAATTAAAATTATTAGATGTATAAAATACGTTTTTATTTGTTCGCGGCAAATGTAATTCTAATACAAAGAAAATGAAGCCCCCTTAAATGATAATTATATAGTTTATACCTGTGGTCAAAATTTAACTTTATGTTGTTGAAAACAATAATTAATGTTTCGCTGAACGGAGAAGCCTCTTGTCTAATTTGTTTATTCAGTTTTGCTACAACAGCACAAGGTAAAAGAACAGGAAAAACAATTTAATAGCAGGTATATCGCGGGTTAATGAATTACACGGTCAGATTTCTGTAAAAGATTGTTTCGTTTAGAAAACTACCCACGGTATTCGTATTTCATAATAAATTACTTTGATTGTAGGTGGTAATGTCGGTCACATTTGGTTTATACACACGGGAATCATCTTTTTTAATTTGATTGCTGCAAGCAAATTTCTGTGTATTTATCAGTTTACTTTGTTAATTAAATGTGATTAAATGAAATACATGAACGATATTTGTTTTTCTGTATGTACCCTCTAATACACTGTGTTACTGTGTTTTCACTTTCGATGAAGAAGACATTTCGGAATCTAAAATGAGATAAAATAAAAACATCACAACGCAAATTATTTCCAAATACGGCGCCGTTAATGCAAAAGAATTAAATAATTTATTATCCTTCTCGTGTTTTTATACTTTCTATTTTAAAAACCCAATCAAACAAAAGTAAATTGAACGTCCAACTTATTTAAATTGTTGAAATATATAGTGGTCAGTTTAAATATGCCATTAACCATGCAATGCCTACACAAAATATGCGTGTGTGAGAATAGCACGACTACATTAAGCTGTTCTTGAAATGTAGCGATTTTATTCAATTTCGTTAGCATGCGTAGGCAAAACTGCAGTAGGCAATGCTACAAATTACCGAAGGGCAAATGTCATTTGATAAATAGTGAAACATATTTAATACATGATGAGAATCAATAGGAAAACACTAACTTGAACTGTAACTTTACTGCCGAAACGAGAAATATTAAAAATGTCATCAAGGAAAAAAGAGAAAATCTAATTCAAAACGAGCATTACGCTTTTCATTAGTGTAGAAGTTAATGCCAGTTATCCTCTATATTCAGAAGCTACAGCATTTATTGTTTACTTCATACATGTACTGTTTTTGTACAGGGTGTATTATGGGTTTTGTTACATAGGCGAATAGCATGTAAAAACACAATTTCTCATATGTTGACTCCCCTAATTATTTTAGAGAAAAAGTCTCTATAGCAAAGTTGTAGATGTTATTGAGTAGTTGAGGTAGCGGAATTTTTCAATTAGAAAAATCCCATGGTCCTAAGTCAAACCCACAACCCTTGGACACAAGTGATGCACTGACACCACTTGTTCACCGCCAGCCCTTGCAAGAATTACTAAGCACAGCTTCATGGAGCAAAATTATTCATCAGACTGCTACTACTGTGTAAGAAATAGATGAGAATTGTGCAAGAAATTATTTTCTTTAATATTGTTAGTCATGATAACAGTTGCTAAATTATTCTAAAGAATTGCTAGTAGCACATTCTGAAGGATAATTTCTATTTCATGAATCCGTGCTTAGTAAATGTTGCATTTACACCTAATGTGGTTACTGCTATTATCGAATTTCTGATTCACAATATTAATTCCCTATGCCAAAAAGTCATTATATCTTGAAAACTATTTAACACAGAATTATAAGGTGGGGAAGTTTTGTACAGTATTCAATAAAATCTACAACTTTAGCTATTTTTCGACTTTTTCTCTAATACACTCGTACTGCTACTATATATATCTTGTAATTTTTATGTTTATTATAACATCTAGTTTTTTAATTATTTAAACAGTAACACAAAATAAATTTTCATATGAATTTAGTTAAAATCTTTTATGTTTTGGTTCAGTCCATATTGGAAGTGTATGCAATGTAACCTAATCTCATCTAGTGACCATCACCCTTGGAGTAAATTCCGTAGCTTAGTGTTAAATAACCCCCTAAAAGTCACCATATGTAAATGGTGAGCCTGAAGAGTTGATGAAGGTGAACCAAATGTTTTTCTCCTTTTTATCAAAGATTATTAGGTTTATCGAGATGAAGGAGGTTAAGTAAAATAAAGTTTATTTAATTTCCTTACAAAAAAATTCAGAACATTTTTTGTGCATTTCGTCTTCTTTTTGTGTAACCAAGAAAACCGATGTGTCATATAAATTTGCACGAGACACATTCGGACTAGGGTTCCTGACGCGGGAAATTTCCGGGATCCAACTCCCGGGAATTACTATATTTTTTCTTGTCTCGAGTCCCGGGAAAAATCATTCGAGACGCGAGACTTTTGTATACAAGGTGTTCAATTAAAATTCTTACTTTCGACTTAAGGCTTTGTTTCAATTTCTTGACCAAATTATTAGGTAAAAAAGATAATTCTGCACAATAGTGTTGCTTTGCACGTATGGTTTTCTTAACCAGCTTTTTTAAAAGTACTAAACTCTTTGAAAACACATACAAATTATTTACAACCTGTCTATAAACAATCAATAAAGGTAAAGAGATTAGTTTCAGTAAGAAAATACCGTTAGGCATGGTGCCTCATCAGAGCATTCTTTATAATTGAACTTGCAGTTTCTATTCAATTATATTCAAAAAGGGTCCCCATCCCGAATTTTCTCTCTTATTTATCGACAGGTAAGGTAGTGGTCTTAAAGCCTAAACAGATGTTTTTATTTAAAAATTCATATTACAGTATGAACCGGTCGTTTTCAATAGGTAAAGGCTTCCAAGAAAATTTTGATAGCTTTTGTAATGACAATAGTGCGCTTTCATAATTAATTGCGTATAGCGTATATTTACTAGATTTCCGAATTTGTTTCATCTAACTTTTATTTACTTTTATCTATTAAATTTATAAATAAAATAATAAATAAAAATTTTCTGTTTAGCTTCAAGATGAAAATAAATCAAATTGTAGTTTTAAATCGATTTAAAAATCTCAAAACGGCCCAATGTAATTATTGCCTCAAACAAATTTCGTGTAAGGTTCGAATTCTAGCGGGCTCATGCGGCATTTAGAATTTAGCAGTTACCTATGTGAAATTACTACCCCGGATTCCCTGGAATTCCCGGGACGTTCGCAAAAAAGTCTCAAGTCCCGGGAATAACAAAATTGTCGAGACCCAGAAACCCTAGTTCGGACATAACCCTTCGTGGTTTCATATTCGTCATGAAGTAGACGTAATCGTGGTACAGTCATCTTCTACCTTAGCATCTCTTCCGTAAACTTCAAGCGATATTATCGATACTATCGGTGCCAGTCGTATGGTAATATCGTATAGTTAATTTTAGAATAATACACTGTACTGGTTATTTTTTCATTGAACCCAAAACGTACCTTTATTCCCCTATATTTCACTTTTATTTCCTTAGCTGCTATGATTTGCAAGCTGACACCTGCCGCTTTAGATAAACAAGAAGCAAGCATACCGCAAAGAAGATTTATTTAACAAAATTAAACATTAGGGGAAAAGTAAGTCAAAATTTAAACACCCAGCCGCACTAAAAAGTAAATTCGTACCCTACACGAAAAGAGAAATTTTAGGGGGAAGTCCCCAGGTCTTGATATAAGCCGACGTTGACCCGATACAACAGAAATTCTTTCATTTTTTTCTGGAGTAGCAAACAGGTCTACGAAAAAAATGACAATGTCAAACCTACTGTCTGCTATGATAAATTTGTAAGAAAATAGCAAAATTCGACTCTCGTTGGAGAACCCTCCTATCCATGTGGACATTGTCGTACTACGGACATTGAGCGACATTGTACCAAGTAACTGACGTTGGGGATTTTTTCTAAATGCCCCACACTCAATCTGAGCAACACTGGATAAATAATACATAAAGAAGCTGATATAGACTGTATGAAAAATATTTATCGACAGCTCGTAACTATATACCTCCATTACAAAAATCAGAGTAGGCTGCTAAATTTAGTATAATTTTTAAGAAAACATTATGCCAACTTCATTATTTCAATATAAAAGTATGAACATTTGCTTTTACAGGAAATATTTTTAGTGTGTACGCGCACGCGCTGCGGTGTTTCATCGGTCTGGAATATTATGACTCTGGAACTTTGTCTAAATGAGCGTTCTGTATTTTAGGTTCTGGATAAATTGAATCTACTGTAAGTATGAACTCCGAACTTCCGGGGCCAAGAACTTGTTGAGATTGAATTCAAACGCTGCACCATTCTGACGAATAATGTAAGCCGAATTACAAATATAATTAAAATGATATATAATAAGGGTGCCCATTATGTATGGAATATAGTATATATCTCGGTAAATATCGACTTTATAAAAAAATTTGTTATATAAAAGTTGTTTAACCTTTTATTTTCCATAATAAGATAACATTCAATTGTTTTTATTTCAGAAAACAAATGAGTAATAAATAACACTTTAATTTTTTTAAATAGCAATGTACCCTTTCATTAGGCTCATTTGCTAGAGATTTGTTTCTCTTTTCGATGACCTAAAATCTTAGTACCCTTATATCAAAATAATTTTGAAAAAACGTAAAAAATGTTTATTAAGTTAATTTCACCAATAACATGAATCTAGATATCCGAGTTCTCTTTCATTTGTCTTAACAATTGATTGTAGGGTTTTATTGTGACAGAAGTTTGTTTTTTTTAATTAAGTTGTTTGTACATGGAAAAATAAAAATGGTTCATTTAACAGAAACTGAACGTATAGAAATTTTAATTATGGTCGGTTATGGGGATCGCAAACGAACACAATTACAAGTATGTGAAATTTTTAATGAGCGTTATCCACATCGAGAACCAATCACCCAGTCAGTAGTTAGCAAAACCTTGAAACGGTTTAGGGAAACTGGCAATGTTAAAGATCTGGTGAAGACTGGTCCGCAGAGGTCTGCGACAAATGAAGATAAAAAGCTCGATCTTTTAATAGAAATCGAAGAAAATCCAAACATTTCAACTTGTCAGTTAAGTTTAAGCCGAGCAATACAGAAAATATAACATTCAGAAAAATTACATCCGTACAAACCGACTTTATTGCAAGAATTATCCGAAGATGACTACGATCGACGGTGTTGAATTTTGTGAATTTATGATGGAGCGAATCAACAACAATCCATATTTTCTTATTTGCCGTGACCGTTATTTGCAATTATTGCAACAGCAAATTATTCCAGCTTCCCAAGCAAATCTTGATGATCTTTGGTTTCAACGAGATGGATCAGCGCCCCACTATCATTTAGATGTACGCCGATATTTAAATGTGGTATTTCCGTCCCGTTGAATAGGCAGAAGAGGGTTTGTGGAGTGGCCTCCCCGATCTCCGGATCTTACACCTTGCGATTTCTTCTTCTGGGGATATTTAAAATCAAAAGTGTATACAAACCGACCCCAGAATCTGGCCGAATTAGAGCAACGAATACAAAATGAAGCTGCAGCAATTTCTCCCAGATCGTTCAGAAATTCTTTTCAAGCTTTTCGTGATAGGTTGGGCCACTGCCTTGCAGTTAATGGTGGCCATTTTGAACACTTATTTCCATGAAAACCATTTTATTGCTAATTTCGTTTTGTCTTCAAGCTTTATAAGAGACGTACATAATTTTCTGTTCATTTGTTTTATTCTGTTTTTTGTTCATTTGTTTTGTTTTGTACATTATGTAGATTCACATCTTTTTATTTTAGGGTAATAATTCGAGATACTTTACGATCTCAGATATCTAGATTCATGTTATTGGTGAAATTAACTTAATAAACATTTTTTACATTTTTTTCAAAAATTTCTAATATAAGGGTATTAAGATTTTAGGTCATCAAAAAGAGAAAATAAATCTCTATCAAATGAGCCTAATGAAAGGGTACATTGCTATTTAAAAAAATTAAAGTGTTATTCATTACTCATTTGTTTTCTGAAATAAAAATAATTTAATGCTATCTTGTTATGGAAAATAAAATGTTAAACAACTTTTATATAACACATTTTTTTATAAAGTCGATATTTACCGAAATATATACTATATTCCATACATAATGGGCACCCTGTATAATACTTGTATGTAATCATAGCTAGATATTTGCTTATATTTCTTTAATAATAATACATGTGAGAAAACGATGATCAAGTATAAGTAGATAAATATTAACTGACTTTCTAGTAATGTTTGTAATGTCTAGTAATTGATTTGTTTGTTTATTTGCAATAAGGTTTCACTCTTAAAAAAGAGTATACATCGAAAACTTAAAATGTTGACAACATTCTTAATTGCTTTTCTATAAAATGTTTATTGTATTGATGAAGCAACCCCCTTGAGATTTCTAAATAAGTACATACCAGCCCTGTCTCACTGAAGTTCGCACACTTTATTTTTGTTATTTAAAGAACGGCCCGCATTTTTTCTTTGATATACTCGTGAGCTGTTTCTTGTTGTTATAGTGAAGTACTGTCTTTGCACTTGTCTTTGCATACCATATTAAGTTTCATAAAATTATATCGAATGGTTTTCTCACGCCGCCCCTTCAACTCTGTTCAATCTGCGGATGCAAAGAAGTGGTAAGAGGAACCACCGTCTCAGTAAAATTTTATAAAACGTGTCATGAAGTAGGTGCAGAAGCAATGCCTTATTCTAACAATAAGTAACTGTCACCTTGAAGACCAAAGGAAATTTTGAGAAAAAAAATTGTGGAACGTACCATGTTTTGAAATATAAAAGATAAATACATAAAGAAATCTAACAATAAACCAACATCACTTATAATATAGGAGGTCAGTACTTTACTCTAGCAACAAGAAATAGCTACATTGAAAAATCAAAAAAATCCAGAGTGAAAATTGCAAGGTGCCGTTTAACAGAAATATAAATGTGCAAACTTATTTCATGACAGGGCTCGTATAACTGTAGGTACAGAACACCTCTAACGGACGGTATTATAAAACCTTTTATTTCCTAGATAAAATTTACTTTGAGAGTAAATTAATTTATTTTGTCAATTTGCGTATTAAATTGATAGAATAAATTAATTTACTCTCAAAGTAAATTTTATCTAAGAAATAAAAAGTTTTATAATACCGGCCCTAGGAAGACTTCAAAGTATCTTCTTCATTTTTGCTCGTTAATAAATATTGAGTTTCAAAAAACAAACTGAAATGCTATCCAAAACAATTCTTGTCTGTTAAGTCGATTTTCATATCTATGAGAATATGTAGATTAAAATGAACGCCATAATAATTTCAGTTCAATTATTGCTGGACATAAACGGGTTACATTCAGTAAAAGCGCATTCTCATTTTACCTATACCATTACCGTAATTATCTTTATGGTGATACACAACATATTATATTTATAGGAATTTAATAATAATTATAAATTAATAGCTGTGAAAATTGTTTAGCAAATTGAACATTAATTACACTTATCGAAGCTTGCGACAGTAGCATATGCAGTTGTAATTAATTTTAATAACGCTTTCCGCTACATATGCACTTAAGCTATAACATGCTTTTATTAGTATTTACTTTACTTGTTGGTAAATTAATTAATATTGATA
This sequence comes from Agrypnus murinus, assembly GCA_929113105.1. NCBI lineage: Eukaryota > Metazoa > Arthropoda > Insecta > Coleoptera > Elateridae > Agrypnus > Agrypnus murinus. Next base: position 106,999,584 of record OV816024.1, read on the forward strand.
AAACTAATGAATTAAAATAAAAAAATATGTGTAATTATAAGGGAATTCGAAGTGTAGTAGATTAGACACTGTCCTCACAAAAAATATAGGATATCGGAATCTGTTAAACTGTGCTATTAGTACAGTTATTAATGACACCCCTAATTTTTTAAAGCAAAAGTGCAATTAGATTCTCCATTTAATGGACAAATTACTTTAAAAAATTCACCTTTGAAATCAAAGGCTGTGAAAGTATATCTTTGCGGTCAATCAAAGTGTTTAAAAAGCCCTTTATTTTTATTACCAGTAGTCCAATTTTAACTGAAGAATTAGGTTAAAAATGACTTTTCTCATTTGGCTACATCACTTCTGCCAACCAAAGCATTATTCCTATATTTATAAAACTATTCACAATATGGATAAGTTACATCCTATCTCTACAGAGAGATAAGTAATTTTGGTTTGAAATTGTTTAGTTAACTTTGCGTTATTCGTAGTAGTCGATATTAAACAAACGAAAACCTAAGTTTGTAGTACCAGAGCTTTTTAAAGATGTCGAGTATTTTTCATCATCCGCAATGAAAATGGCATTACCATTAAATATATTCTGTTGCAATAATCTATGCTTGCCAGGAATTTTATTCAATTTTTGATCAGTATATTTCTCTTGTATATATACACAGTAACAAATCATATCAATAAAAATAAACAATTTTTAAAGTATCGGGTAATGATTTTACAGCTAAAATTTAGTGTAGGAAAATTTCTTTTTCACTCTAGTCTTATAACAAAAATAATTCTTCACTACTGATATCTACTTTTTCTCTATATTATGAATTAACTTTATATATTATATTGAATATTCAAGCTAATAATATTCCACTTTAAAAGTATAACAAAATCCACTCTAATTTTAATTTTTTTAAGAGATGAAAAGCCGTTAAAAAGCAATCTAAATTGATAAAAGATTGTTGTTAGTGTTAATGTTACTCTAGTTCGAGAAAACAAAAAAGAATTGGCGCCAATATGCAGTTGACAGTGTATTTGACAAGAGAAGTGTGTGTGCAATAACTACAATAACAAAAATAGCGACAATCAGCTGTCTGCTGCATTTGACTTCGACTAGTTATAACTGTTGAAACTTTGCAATTTCAAAAGTTACTAAAAAATAATGAAAATTTTAAAATTTTACAAGTATTTTAATAACTTAATGTAGCTGTACAATTTGAAACATAATGAACAACTAAGCAAAATTTAGACATCAAAATTATATTGACTAGAACAAAAACAGGTATCTGTACACAAATAATAGTACTTACATTAAGTTTAAATTTGTAAAATTTTGTAATTCCCGCTAATTTTAGTAACTCTTTAAATTGCAAAGTTTTAATAGCTATAACTAGTTACTGCAAATATGTTCACATCTTTTTAATGAGTGAATGTAAAACTTCGCAGTTTGTTTTAATAATTAATATAAGGTAACTTAAAACAATTTTACATTTTAAAGATTTTATTAATACATGTATTATTTTGTAATGGTAGTAATATTGGTGTTACTTATGATGAGTAAGACGGGAGCAGTGGAAACTTGGAAACGTGCAAGACATGCTCAACAGTAAACTATTTAATATTTATATCCAACGGAGTACTTTTTCAATAATTCATATTCAGTGTTTTATTGCCAAACAATTAACAGATATATTAAGAAATTAGGTAAGTAAAAGCAATAATTATAATTATATCTAATGAAGCACGAGCACTTGGCATGGAGCACGAGCAGTAGTTCACTCTAGCAACAATTAACAAGCAGACCATGGACCAACAAAAACAATTTCGATGTAAAGGTTCCGGGGTGTCCTTTAATCAAAATAGAAGTATCCCAAGCGGGCTGGTATGTATATTTTTCAATGCGCTCTTATATTTTAATTGTATATACTAGTATTAGTTTGCAATTTAATCCTTTGTTCAGGTAAACAAACAGATTATAAAAGAAATAAGACATAACGGTACTAAATCTTCATCATATTTAATTCAGGTAATGCAATCATATGCATTTAATGCAGACTTTGAAGTAGAGCCGCAAAGAAATACAAAAATTTTAGGAGTAATTATCAATTTCAGGCCGGTTTCCACTTATTTGAAACCTGTGATAACTTTTCTGATTAACATTAGTTTGCAGACTAGTTTTATCAGTATTGTAATTTCTACTTCAATTATTTACCAACATGCAATTTCATGCTGAAAAAATGGATACAGCACCCTACCTAATCAAATAATACACATTTTCTTGCTTCTTCTTTTTTCATTCATTATTTAGTACAAGTACATTACCCTTTAAGAATTAGGTGAACCACAGACAACGATCTGTGTTTTTGTTCAAATAATAATATCACTGGAAAAGGTCGAAACCCTAGAGATAATAAATTCTCATAATATTTGAAACTTGCATTTTAAGCTAGGGAAACCCAACAAGTTTAAAGTTCTTGATGCTTTTATTTCCAATGTATTACCAATTCTTTTAAAAGAAACTCAAAACTGTTTTAGACGTTCTGGAATCTGTCACCTTTTTTGCTGTTTTATTGTTTAGCAGTAGTAAAATTGTCTGAGAAACGAACTGTTAATAGTCATATTGTAAGGCTCCCAAAGCAATACAATACCCACCAAAACCACAATGTGTATGTAAACAAACTTCTTCATTTGCCAATTAAAAACACAGTAAATACCTTGTTTATTTTTTTATGGTCAATCCAATGATTTTCACTGTTGCCATTTCATTCGCCAGTTTTATTCAAATAGCGCGAAAAGTAATGTTGATAGGAAAAAATTTGTTTGGAATTTTTTGTTGGCATTGATGTCACCTATCACCTTTTTTAATAATGGCAGTTTTACTAAATACACCCTGTATACTTTAATGTATGTTTGCATTGCAATAAATAAATCACTTATTTTATTATTGACCTTGATCTTGGAAACTACACTACTTTCACTCTAAATTTTAATCTAAATAGATAGAAAATTCTGCAAAAGTCTTATAACAATCCAAAAGTCAAGAGTAAAGCCTTACTCAGAAACGATTAGAAACTTGACTGCTTTAGTGTAAAATAGTTACCATATATGATTAAAGATCTAATTGTTTTAGAGTGTAATAAATTTCCACTAACATTGTATTGAAATTAACTCTATGGTCTACGTGAAGGTACAGATTAGATATTTTACTCTAAATGGACCTAAACACACACTTTATAGAGTGTTTCGAATTCTACATTAAATTTTTTTTATTTTTCCAGACTTTCTTTTTCTTTCTGGATTAGCAGTATTAAAGAAACTGAAAACCATAGAATATATAGTTTTTTGATTATGTTTCAGCTATATAAGGTTTTGTTCACTCACTTTCATCTTGAAAGTTTCTGTACTGTTAATGCTTGAATACAATCACAGAATGTTAACAATATATATTTTCAACAATTAAATACGTTTATCTAAATAAAGCATATAGAATTGTGCGATAACGTTTCAGTTTGTGCTGCTGCTTTTGATATGTCTTAAAACTGATACATTACGAATATACTATACAGTACAGTATACATTATGAAATATTAAGAAAATATGTTGTTTATTTCCCCAACGATTCCATGAAAGTGTCAAAAACAACAGTCAATTAATAAAAGAAGGATAATGCTCTGTAGCCTTTAGTGCTAAACCTGAAAGAAAATCAGTTCTAGTCTAGCTAGAATGCCTCACTTCACAATTATAGGATTCGGAGTAGGCCATGATTTCGCATCATTTTTTCCAGTGTATAAAAAATCAGACTGAGAAACTTGCTAGCAAAATCATTCATTTTCAATTTATTTATTATGTCAATTTAATACGCAAATTGACAGAATAAATTAATTTATTCTCAAAGTAAATTTTATCTAGGAAATAAAAAGTTTTATAATACCGGCCCTTAATTAAAAAAATTAATTATATGGAGTTAATAACCTCAATTAGAAAATATCCAATAAAGATTATTGTATTGAAAAACGTTTGGCAGCTCTTAATAACAATTTCCAGTATTTTGCATGACCTGACATTCAAAGCAGTATCTGACTGTCCAGAGGAAAAGGGACCTTATCTTCACCAAGCAGTATTTGCAAGAGAGCAAAGAAGTGAGAGTAAGGTCAAAAATGGTATTTTTGTTTTAAATTATTCATATTTTTCTATACATGAAAACCATACTTTATATTCTTTTATTTCTTAAACTGGCTAAATTTCGTATTAAATCAGACAAGAATATCATCAACAGTGGCGTAACAAATAAACTGCCGGTCTCCCCGCAAAATATTTCTGGTGGTCCCCTATATACAATTATACATGTGAGAAAGAGGGAAGGGGAAGAGAAAAAATGGAGTAATTTATCAGCTTTGTAATTATTTTTTATGAGCATAATTGCCCTCACTGATATTATTTCACTGGATTTTTTAACGCTCACAAATGCAAACCTGCAGTATTTTTTTAAATATCCAAGTACACACACCAGAATAACAAACATGAACAAAGTGCAGACTGCACTTTTCTAAGAAATAATCAAAAGGCTAGGTTTAAAATTTTTACTAAAGTGCATTCATATATTTTACTCAAAGTAATAAAACGACTTATTTTTGCTCTTTTTGCTCAATATTAACAGCGATGGGTGGTAACATCTCCAGGATCGTCACAAACATGGGGCTTTTGAAGTTCAGGGCTCCTATAAAGCCCGCGGCCCCCAACAGCTGGGATGCTGCGGCCCCTATTGTTACGCCACTGATCATCAAACTGTATTATTTGGCAAACTCAGACAGTGGAGGTCTGAAAAATTAGTGTTGTTAAAATTAATTCTGTAACGGTTATTGATAAATAATAAAAAAATAAAAGCATTTTATTCAGCCTTAAATTCTCTACAACAAGAAAACCTCTATTATGACCTTGGCGAAGATAAGGTACTGTAGCGAGGGTGTTAACACTAAATGTAGTGTTAGGGCTACTTATATGTCTCTCTTGTAGGAGATAGTAAAACACAAGTAATAACTTTTATGAGATATTTATTCGACTTGTTTATTATTCTCGTTGCCTAGTATCATTCCGTATCTACGCAATGAATGCAAGTTGTGAGCCATTCACAACATTTACCCCGCCCAGTCTGAAACGAGGGTAATACATGAAAAGGAAAAAATACGGAATGGTATTTTGGAGAAAAAATGGAGTATTTTAAAGGAACTTGAATAAAGTTGTACAATGTTCCAGCTACAAAAACTCCACTAGGTAGTATACAATAAAAAACTTAAGTTAACTAACAATACGGAACTTGCGACGGCCACTCTTAGAACCTGTAAACAGAAAGAAAAAACAGAAAAGTGTTCAAATTTTCAAAGTCAACAGATAAAAGGTTTTCAAAAGATGCCTTCGCGTAGCACTTGAAATCAGTTCATTGTTGGCTTAACATTATAAAGTAACTAATCTAAAAAATATGCAGGCTTTAGCCTATCTAAAGAGATAGGGTCAGTGTGATTTTCTAAAGTGGCGTATTTAACTGTACGTTCTAACACTTTATAGGGGCCTAAGTAACTGTCTTTCATGCCCAGAGTGTGCGTGTCATTACGAACGTACACGTGTGTGCAGTTGGTCAAGTCGCTGGGGACGAAGAACTGACCGGAATACGTTTTTGTAAAAAAAAATGCTTCTGCTTCCTCATACTACGTTTGAGATTGGCTATGAAATTAGGTAGGTTCATGTCGTTAGCCAGTTGTTCTTCAAAGAAATCTCCAGGTAGTCGTAACGGGGTATCATACAGGATTTCTGCAGGAGAAACATTAACTTGCGATTTCAGTGTTGCACGTAAGCTCAAGAGAATCCAAGGGAGATTCGTTAACCAGGAGGAAGTTCCTGTGGTTTGAATGGATTGCTTGAGTGTCCGATTAAAACGTTCGATAACGCCCTGACTAATCGAATGGAAGGCCGTGCATGTGACGTGTTTAATTCCTAACATGGCCATGAAGTTGATCCATGCATGAGAAAGGAATATTCTTGCATTGTCCGTGGTGAGATACTTGGGAATTCTAAAGCGGGACACCCACGTGTCGACAAATGCAGTGATTACTGACTCCACGGAAGAATCCTTCAGAGGAATTGCTTCCGGCCACCGACTGTAGCGGTCAATAATGGTAAGGAGGAATTTATAACCTCCCGAAGAAGGAAGGTGTACAGGTCGAGATGGACCTTAGTAAAACGTTCATCTGGTTCTACAATAGATTGTAGAGGGGTTTTTGTATGACGCCGAACTTTATGTTTCTGACATTCAGCACAAGATATGACCCACTTCTGAATATCGTGGTGCATAGATGGCCACAGATGCCAGGATGTGCGATGTTGTGTAGTTGTTGGAATAAGGGATACCTTAATTTGAGTGGGATATAGGGTCGTGGTTGGCCTATACTCACATCCACCCAGAGGTTTGATTTTTTGGCAGTTTGAAGGGAAATGAATTGAAAATTACTACGAGATCGGAGCTGGTTTAACTCGAGATCTTGTTCTTGAGATAGAGCGACTTCGTCGTAATTAAGATCTGGTCCAGGGACGTTAATAAGATTAACTCTTGCCAGAGCGTCCGCCGGAATATTCTCTTGACCTTTGATATATTGGAGGTCAGTTGTGAATTGAGAAATAAACTCTAGTTGTCGAAACTCACGTGGTAAATATTGATCACCATTATTTTTGATCGCCGTACACAAAGGTTTGTGATCCGTAAAGATTTGAAAGTCTCTGCACTCAACGTAGTAACGAAACTTCTTTAAAGCAAAGTATATTGCAAGAAGTTCCCGAGAAAAAATACTGTACTTTTGCTCTGTGGTGGCTAGCTTCCGGAAACAGAAAGCTAGTGGTTTCCACATGCCATCTTCAAACTGTTGTAATACTTCAGCTATAGTGGAAGACGAACTGTCTGCAGCTATACTAAGAGGGTTATTAATTCGCGGATGTACCAATAAAGTAGCGGTAATCAAAGCATTCTTCGCGTGCCTAAAGGCTTCTATTTGCTCATGATTTAACTGGACAGGCTTTAGCGAAGCTTTACCAGGAATAACTATAGAGGTTAACGGTGCCAAAATTTTCGCACAGTTTGGTACAAATTTATGGTAATACGAAATTAAGCCAATAAAATTGCGGAGTGCTTTCTGACTTGAAGGCAATGGGTAATCAATTATAGCCTGGACTTTGGAAGCCATTGGTTTGATACCGCGTGTATTAACGTGATGTCCTAAAAAATCGAGCTTATTGACTCCAAAGAGACACTTTGGTAGGTTTATAATTAGTCCATTGTCTTTTAATCGGGAAAACACTTGGTGTAAATGCTCAACATGTTGCTGCGAATCAGCACTAAAGACTAGGATATCGTCTAGGTATGAAAAACAAAATGGAAGCCCTGATAATACAGTGTCCATGAAACGACTCCAGGTGCTGGCCGCATTCCGCAGTCCGAAACACACCCGTCCGAACTCAAAAAACCCCAGAGGTGTGATAATAGCAGTCTTGTGAATGTCCTCTGCTGCGATTGGTATTGCGAAGTAGGCCTTTTGGAGGTCTAGCTTCGAAAATATGGTTGCGCCAGCAAGTTTTCTTGTAAAGTCAGTTAAAAAGGGGATCGGGTAACGATCTGGTACTGTCACTGAATTGAGTTTCCTATAATCGCCAACCAAGCGATAACTGTCTGTTGGGGAGATGGATGTGATGTCCTGGTCGTCACCAGGAGGTAGCGTCTCTGCTGTGCCCACTGCTCGCTTCCTGACGATGTGAATTGGCGTATCGTAGCTAGATGATGACCGCTGTACTACGTCAGCGTCCAAGAGCTCATTAAGATGATCTAGAAAAGAAAGATGATTAGGGTTCAGTTTGCGACAGCGTGCTTTAACCGGAGGGCCGGTCGTGTCAATGTGATGGACTACAGTATGTTTTACGGGTTGATGGTAGTCGAACTTACGCAAAAGCTCCGGGAAGTGTGTGTTAAGCATTTTGCTATAAACATCAAGATCGCTAGACATGTTGTTAACAATACCTGAAGATGGTACGTCAATAGGTGAAGGTAAGGGAAGAAAAGGGGAAGAAATCGCAGGAGTAACGATTGACTCGGAAGGAGGAGTCAAAACATTAGCCTGAGCAGAAAATAGTTTGCATTTAGTGCCAGTCTTAACTGGGGGGGTTGTGGAACCTCGACTGCGAGTTCGGACGGGCTGGACATCTGCTGTGCAAATGACCCGCTGAGAAGAGCAGTCAGTGAGAGGATTCACTGTTGGAGCTGGAAATTGACAACCTTGGCTGCGGGTTCGGGCGAGCTTGACATCTGTCTTGCAAATGACTCGTCGAGAAAAGCAGTCAATGGTTAGGTTGTGCTGCTGTAAAAGATCCAGGCCTAAAATGGGTGTAGATATGTCAGCGACATAAAATTTCCAGGGGCATGGCTGTAGGCCAGGAATCGGGAAATGTAACCTCAAAGTTACAATACCTGTCACAGGAATTGACGTGTTGTTCACGGCCATAAATGAAAGGTTGGCAGGAGTGATGGTTTGGTTACAGGAAACTGCAACGTGGGTGGGTAAAATGGAATAATCAGCACCAATGTCAACCACAAAATTAATTTTGTAGGTTAGGTCCTGTAAAAAGATTGAAGAATAAGTGATTGGTAAAGAAGAAGTTGGAGGGATTGAATTAACTGCATGGCCCTCCGTGGAGGCCAGGAGAGTGCGAAGTTAGTTTTTTTTGTTTGGTACGAACAACTTCCCGTACAATTACGTGCATTATTTTGAAAGCGTCTGTGATAATAGCACGGTTGCAATTGGGAATTGGAATTGCTCAAAGGCATGGGACGGCATTGTTTGAAGTGCTGAGGATTTTGGGTGTTCGGAGAGATGGTGGGAGTTACAGGGGATTGTCGGTTGTTCATGGTAGAAAGCTCATTGGAAATGTTAGTAAGATTAGTCGTCAAATTGTCTATCTTAGCTTCTAATGCAGGAGTAGTTAAAGGTTGTGGTGCCTGTTGCATAAAATAAATTAAATCTAATTTTTCTACAAAGGATATTAACGGTAAGTCATTGAAATTTAAGGATTGAATCTTAAGTTCTGATGGTAGTTTAGCTAATAAAATAACTTTGGTTAATTCCTCAGTTAAATCCAGATCAATTGCCAATTTTTGGATGTTAAAAAGTAGTTATTTGACACTACCAGAGAATTGAAGAGTCTCCAAAAGGTTATTAATTCGAGATTCTCGTGGTCCTAGGATAGATTTTATCACTGCCCGTTTCAAGGTAGTGTATGGTCGTTGTCTATGGGGTTTAATGGTCAGGTCGCGATGAGCTCCTAAAACGTCGAAAGGTAAGTTTAGTGTTAATAAGTTATATTTGGCGAGCTCATCATTGATCAGCATACGAGTAAAGTATCTTTCTACCAAAATAAAATATAGGTCGATATCGTTACTCGTAAAAATTGGAAATGGAACTTTGACAGTCGCCATTTGAAATATTAAATAAGTAAGTAAAAATAATTTGAAACTTATCGGATGAGAAGGAGCACTAGTTCCGGTTCCAACGGTCACCTCTAACCAGCCACGACAAGTCACGCAAGCGGAGCAGGTAGCAGGATCTCACGATGACAGAAGTCGAGTAGTATCTGATGACAGACGATGAAGGGAGAACTAGTAGTTGTTCACCTGGAGAATTCAGGGCAGCAGGCAAAGACCAGGGCTGCTAAATTCTTCTTCAGGAACGTAGGGTCACCAAATGTAGCGATGGTTTTTACCAATGTAGTGTTAGGGCTACTTATATGTCTCTCTTGTAGGAGGTAGTAAAACACAAGTAATAACTTTTATGAGATATTTATTCGACTTGTTTATTATTCTCGTTGCCTAGTACCATTCCGTATCTACGCAATGAATGCAAGTTGTGAGCCATTCACAACATTTACCCCGCCCGGCCTGAAACGAGGGTAATACATGAAAAGGAAAAAATACGGAATGGTATCAGATGCAAGTTGTGAGCCATTCACAACAGTACCTTTTCCAAGGGACGATCACATATACTTTACTATACTATATACTACTTTACTATTATTTATGTCAGAAGAAAATTAAAATCCAGAAAATAATGAATAAATCCAATGGTTTAAATAGTAACGGAAACCACTTAAATATTTATTCAAAATAATTCCCACTTGTTTCATAATAGTTTGGACAAGAATGTATATAAAAATAAATTAAATGTATGTAAAATAAATGTAATGTAAGTACTACCATTGTAAATTGAATTTGTTTTCAATTTACTTCGTGAAACTATGTTCATGCAATGAAAATCAACACAACTACTAAAAGGTTTTACGGGCAATGCAACCTGAAATTTAGTTCAACACATGTATCTGATATACTGAAATTGGAAAGTAATAAAATCTTTGGTGCTGTTGCTTAATGAAGCCGAATCGTTACATCAGGTATGTAATTACTGCTCTATTCTATACTATACATAAAGGGTATCGCCAGTCGATGAAGACGATGTACTAGTATAATAAATTGAAGGAGCAATAGTTGTAAGTTATCTTAGTTACCATTCCTAAACTTTGTCGTCAAGTTAGAACTTACCTTAGTACTGTAGTAATACAAGGTGTTTATGTGGGTCTTGTACACTATCTTATAAGTTATCTCTTCTAGAATATAATAAAACATATGTAACTTCTATGAGATATTTATTTATATTTCTTGTTGTCATGGCAGTCTGTTATTATTCAATGCCTTCTTGAGGGTATATGTATGTAATGATTGATTTTATGAATGACTATCATTACATGACACACCGGGTAAAAAAAGGCTGAACATTTGGATAAACTTCCTTACAACCCAAAACCATCAATGTAGTAATACAAGGTGTTTATGTGGATCTTGTACACTACTTATAAGTTATCTCTTCTAGAAGATAATAAAATACATGTAACTTCTATGATATATTTATTTATGCTTTTGTTTATTCTTGTTGTCATGGCAATCTCTTAGCATTCAATGCCTTCTTGAGGGTATATGTATGTAACGATTAATTTTATGAATGAATATCATTACAGTACTGACAATATTCAATTCCTAGGATAGAAGTGGTTTTATTTAATTTAATTTGATTTTAATGTGAATGTTGATAAAAGACTCGGCATATTAAAAAGGGAGACTATTACATAGATCGCTCTTGAAAAATAAAACTATTATCTAGTAATATTACCTATTAGCAATTACTACAACATATCTTATGTTTGTTAATTGTTACTGCCCGCGTTAGTTATTAGATTTACATTCAATAAGAAAATACTGTTGGTGATTTAAGTATGCAACAAATATTTGTTCGTGTTATTGTTATTTTTTTGTATCTTTTTTCTATACTTACTTTGCTATGATTTTCAATCTAAAGTGAAGAATCAACTCGCAGAGGCATTTGCTATTACTGTGGTGCGTAGTATACGTAGGACACTCGTTTGTGGCCCTTATGACGTATTACGTACTATCTTTATTGCTCGACTCCCCATTCTGTCTCTATCTTGTGGGGATCTCACCCGCAAAAATATATACATTTTACTTTTAGAAACCAACCAAGCAATTAAAATAAAGAAAACTTAAAAAGCTTAAGTGTCACTTAGACACTTACCTTCTTAAGTTTCCTTACAGCTAAATAATACTGAATAAAATATTAATAAAAATTAATAAAATTATTTGCAGAAATAAAACAGTATTTCAGTTCAATATTAATAAATTGGCACCGCTAAACAGCGTTTCATATATCAAGTTCAGTATTGTACTTTTCTGGTCAACGTTGCCACCACTCGTCGCAAGTGACCGACGGCGATGGTCTAAAATTACTGGAAGTAAAATCAGAAGTTTCCAAACAAAATTTGATGCCGCTCATTTTATCTTATATTATATCCTGAATCTAGCGTTTTTATATTTTATATTATGTAATATTTATAATATTGTAAATACTTTGTTCAAATATATCTTAATTTATGTGTAATTTTATTAAAAAGATATTTTGCATAAAGTTTGAGTGCGGTTGACACAACGATCCAAGTTAAACGAGCTAAGGTAATTAAATTAGTAGGAGATTAGTGCTTGGAAATACCATAGCCTGATTTATTTATGAATGACATGTACCTATCGTCGCCGAAGGAGTGTTATTCTGAAATGTGACAACATCCTTTCTATGAAGCACCATGCTGAAGCACTTGATGTATAAAACAAGGTATAGATCCGAATACATCACATACTCTCGGATGTATGCTTAATTTCAGAAACACTTTATACTAATCAGTCATACCTCGAATTTAGTAGATATGAAAGCTATCAATGTATAAATCCAAGAAACCAAGCTAAAGGAGGTAGTGCAATCTTAATTAAAGCAATACTAATCATGAAAAATGTCACCTTCAATCTGAAGAAATATAACTTACTGTAGTAATCAAACCAAATAGACAAACATCAGCCTGTTTCATCCATTCCACTAATCCGATGTGTTTGCAGATCACTAGCAAGAACTGACCAGTGAAATTAAAACTAATATGAACCCTGCAAAATCTCCTAGATTGGATCTCATTACTGATATTGCAGAAATATGGAAACAACTGCCGAGGAAAGGTATGGTGATGCTTACTTATCTCTTCAATGCAGCGTTTCGTCTCAGATACGTTCTTGCTTTCTGGAAGGTGGCAGAAGTAATTATGTTACCAAAACTTAGTAAACCAGTAAATAATGTCAAATCATACAGACCTACTTCCCTACTTCCAATTATATCAAAACTGTCCAAAAAACTATTATTGAAAAGACTACGGCCTATAATAGAAAACAATAATTTAATCCTAGATTTTTTATTTTAATCTCAAAGAAATAAGTGCAGGTGTACCACATGGCAGCGTTCTGGGGCCAATAATTTACCTGCTTGACACCAGTGACATGCCAGAAATAAGAAATGTGATCACAGCAGCATTTGCTTAACGACACGGCTTTGCTTGCAATTGAACACAATTCTGAAACCTCTACCACTGAGCTGCAAACTGCTAGTAACAGAATTTTTGATTGGGCAATGAAATGGAAAATAAAACTAAATGAACTTAAATCTGTCCATGTCCATACTTCACCGATAAAAGGTTGATGGACCCTCCTATTAACGGTAACATTGTACCTTATGCAAACAACGCTAAGTACTTTGGCTTGAACTTGGATGCTAAGCTACGTTGGAAGGATTGGTCTGAAACACAAATAGTACCATGGGCTTCTTGAAAGGAATTTCAAGTTGTCATCATTGCACAATAAAATTCTTATTGTAATCAGGTTCTAAAACCTATTTGGCTTTATGGAATTCAACTCTGGTTGTGCCAAAGATTCAAACATAAAATTAATTCAGACCTTTCAGAATAATGTGCTGCGTAACATGGTAAATGCTCCATGGTACGTATACAACCAGGACCTTTATCGTAATCTTGGCATCCCAATAGTTCGAGAGGAGATAAAGACGTTCGCTAGTAAACATCAGGCCTGACTGCACTATCACGTCAACATAGAAGCCTTTTACTACTGGACACCCTACATCTTATTCGAAGGATGAAGAGGATCAAGCCGTTTGAGCTCGTGTAGTGTTTTCTGTAAAAGCAGAACATTTTGCCCGAGTGAGTAGTGTAAGCATATTTTGCGCAGCCAGGACAAACTAAAGGACTTCATTGGATGAACTCTAGCTTATAAATATTTAGTTATCAAGATTTATCAGATTGAAATTATTGGTTGGTCATTGCTGACCAATTTTAATTTTTCAGAACTCTTGTCCCATTCATAGATGAATTACTTAATCTGCTTTTCTAACATTTGGCTAACTACTATGATTCGTTCTCGATAACAAAATATGATAATTACAAACTAGCCGTAAATGCTTGTTAAATGCAAATGCAACTTGTTAGTTTATTATGTTTAATAATAGGACAACTTGGATGATATGCTGGATTTAGAACGTATAAACTTAAAATATATCAATTTTCTTCAAAAAACTACTCTTAAAACTGAGAAAGAAATATATCGATTTAATGTATATGTATAAAATGAAACGATGCAAATGAACAAATGGACTCAACATACTAGGGGCGACAGTTTTAAAGTTTCGATATTTCTTTATGACAGTCGCGTGCGGTGAGAATTTAGGCTAGGGAAGCAACTACGATTTTAAATTTAATATACCTAGGTACAGGCGCGGATCCACGGGAGGGGGGATCCCCTCAAAGTTTTGATATATACTTTAGTATTATAGTTAAATAAATTTTGAATGTATAAGTAGTTAATGTTTATTAAATATTGCGCATATATAACATTTATAAATAAATATACATAGGATAAAAACAAATAATGTTTGTATAGTTATTATTAATTTGTTGAAAACAATTACTGTCAAGAAATCCCCCCCCCCAAAATAATTCTCTGGATCCGCCTCTGCTAGGTACAATAAAAAACAGTGCTATAATTAAGCTTAAAAGTTTCTTAAAGAAGGACTTTTATACTTTATACTTATGGAATTTGTTGACTATTATTCTTTATTTAAAAAAGTAAACTACTATTTATATATACTACTATTATAAATATAATGCAACTCGATTTTCCGGTCTTTTTTAGCAAAATACCTGGTCAGCTTTTAATATTTGTTGTTAAATTTGAAAGTTCTGGTTTTGATCTGTTTTTCTCAACAATTTGTAATTTTCTTCGACCGAAGCAGCTGAATTTGTAGTCATGACGATAATGCAATTTTAAATTTGCATACAGAACAAATTAAATAGAATTATTTGTCTTTAAAAAAAATCCAACTTATATAAATTGAAATAATAAAATGTTTCAAAATACAGTCTCATTCGCAGATTTACATTTAACAAACACTAAATTGAACAAATAAACAAATTATGATAAATAAACTTTTGGGCTTCGAGCACACTAAAAATAATATAACCTTACTATGATGTATTTACAAGGCACCCACCGACTAACGATAGCGTGACTGGCCGGCTGGCGAGGAGAAGTGCAAGAAGCAACGAAATCGGTGCTTATATGCAGTGTATGTAACACATTTGAATCGGTATTACCTTTCCGTTTTTTACTTCCGCGCAATTTTAATAAGCTTAATTTAAAATAGTAATCTAAATAATTATATTTTTTGCTGTACGGAATTGATATTGAGCTTTAAGTTGATTAAATATTACAAATTTAAATAAACGATAACCATAATTTTATAAAAATATTTTTATTAGCATTGTTTTCTATTTTTGATAAATTCTTAAGGGAAGCATTGCTTCCATTGCTTCCATGGACCGCACGCCACTGCTTTATGAGGACAATGCGGTTTCTGGTTTGTGCACTTTAGGTAAATGTATTTTAGATTCTCTTTGTGCAAATTACATACATATATTGTAATATAACCTTTTATCTATATATTACTCTAAAATTATTGTTAACCTATATAAAACTAGAGATAATAAAGCACTTATGTTAAATGGTACATGTTCCCTTTACATATTAAAACTGCATTAAAATTTATTAATTCAGCAGTCAACGTCAAGCTTATATTAGTAAATAGGAGATTTATCACATTTTACAATTCATTGATAGAGTCAATTGAACTAATCATTAGAGTTGCCCTTTTGGAGATTCATATATTTATCATAATTGAAATTTAAATATTAATAGCGGTACTTAGATATGTTATATTGTATCAGCAGTAACTTCGCCAAAGAGACAAAAGCGAACAAAAACGCTTCCTGTTGTAATAGTGAGTGTCACAGAGAAATTAGTATTCAGAAAATTAATGGAAGGCAATCTTGAAACATGTGGGTGGTTGGCGAGTTGAATGTAATCGTCAAATTGTCAACTTCTAAATTATTTTTGTCTAATAATTTCCCAGTTATAGCAATTATCGTTGATTTCTCATTTGGCTTTCAACCTACGATTTATTGAGATGTTGTTTCAAATTTTAAACTGTTTGGAAAATTGGGAATATATTCATAAGAATGCATTAATTATAATACGCTGAAAATTTATTCACTAAACAAAGGACGCCTCTTATTATTACTGTTTCTTTTCCTTTTCAAGTAACACCTCTTGTCATATTTACTTTAAAAAAACGAGAGATTTGATTTGTTTTCAAACTCCATTAGTAAATATTGACATCAACTATAAGTGGCTCTACCCTTATCATTTCTATCTTATTATAGTATGTATTTATCAGGTTCTAACCAATTACTGATTCAGCATATTTCTAGAGCTTTCGAATAGGATGGGTCTTCTAAAACAAATAAATTTATAAGAACATTAATAATACATGAAATTTATAAATACTACATCTGCTTTGAATATTAATATTGAAGCTGTCTGCGTACCTCCACTACTAACCAACCACTGTCCTTATGCATTAAGCTATACCTATAACTACTCTTTAAATAATCACTGTGAATGATTAAAGTGTAACGTCTAAAAATACACCACTTTCTGGTTTATTTAAACTAATATTTGGTAATCGCTTTAATGTTATATATTACTTAGTTAACTTAAAATATGCTAGTAGCAGAAGAATTTACGTGAGCAGAAAAAATTTAATAAGTTAAGAGTATGTTGATGTACCGGTACACTAACTAGCGGCGACTGAAACAAACTTATTCCAAACTTAATTTGGTTCCAGGCCCCGAAAATAAATGGGAAACAATTTACACATTAGGCAGGGGTATAGTAGCCCTGATAAATAATCAGATGTTTCAAATCACGTACGTGCTATTTATGAACTCGCACTTAAAATTCCTTACACTCCGGTTCAATATTTAATCAACAACTTGAAACGAACCCATAAACGTCGTTAAATAAAATTTAAATTTACAAATAACATATATGTGTATTTACATCGCCTAAATTGCTAACGAGTTGATCCGTGCTTCTGTAGTTATTATCATATGCAGAGGCAATATAAACTTATTAATTATTAAAGCAAGTAAAATCTCACCCTTTCGAATGGGATAAAAATAAATAACCGTTTGAGGATTTATTAAAATTTTAAATTAAATCCAATCGTGATGTAGGATAGGACCAGAATTAATCATTTTTAGTTAGGTAGTTCTAGTTTACATATTGAATTGCGATGAAGCTACGATATTTATGGTTTAAAAAGTGAAAAAGAAATGACTGCGTGTTCTGGAAAATACGAAAAAGTAAAATCTTAATTGTTGGTTTGCTTATTCCAGTACGTTTTTTTACTTCTTTCCGTTTCTATTTATAATTAAAGAATTATAATTCAAAGTTGACCATCATATCAGACTTTTAGGGAGTTAGTTTTCTGAGTCAATTTCTTTCTCATAACTAATGTTAAATGAAATTTTTAATATGAGCTGTTGCAGTACTTCCAGATAAATATTTTTTTTTAATATTTTGGCAAGACTTACTGAAATACATGCTTACTAAATTATTGATTACTAGAAAAACCTCGTCAAGACATGACGGTCAGAAGCACTGAAGGATTTCCCTATATACAACATTCGATGTGTGATTACAATTTTTCGGATTTACGTGAGTGATTATTTAAATAAACGCAACGAAACATAACCAGTTGAAAATTCTAAGCCTAGCACTCCTTTTTCCCAGCTTACCCTCCTTTCTTCCGACATATCTTCCACTCTGGCTTACCCCTCCCAACCGGTTTATTCTACATACATACATATACATACGAAAATTCTACCTTACGAAATGATAATAATAAAATCAAAAATCGATCTTGTTTAAAAAATTTTTGAAACTTTTATTAGTACATACAGTCAAACTTCCATATTAAGAACTTCTATATAACGAATTTTTGTGCTGTATACTGCCCTTTTAGAAAAAAATACATATAAAAGTGTCTCTAAATAACGAAGTAAAATTTCTATTTAACGAATTTTTTAGGCCAAACTAAAATACATTTTTCCAGGTAAATGTATGTATTATGCATCAATCTTTCTTAGCAGCAGTAAAAGATTATAAATTTACCCATCTTCTAAAAACCTGTAATCCTTGCAAAAGGATTTTGTAAATTTGTTTAAACGGAAATTCTAAGAAGGATTAAAAATGTCATTAAAAGGTTTACAACTGGTTTATCTTTACATTCTTACTTTTTCAGGGGACTACCGAAAATTCACCTGAATGAGAGGTCTAGGAAAGATTAAACTTCGATGCATTATACTCATTGTTACTTGTCTAAATGGAGATTCCACCCCTCGAAGAAAGATTAAAATGCAATTAGCATTTACGTAAAATTAAAAACTAGCATTGCAAATTTTTATTGTAACTTTAGTTTTGTGAGTGAACAGCTCTATACTGGAGTACAAAAAAAATCAAAGCGAAAGTGTTTAACCATTATTGAGAAAATCAACGTGTTAAGGGAAATTGATAACTGTATACAAAAAAGACAAACATCGCGGCTCGCGGCAAAGTTTGGAATTCCTGCCAGTAGTTTATCGACTATAATAAAAAATCGCGAATCAATTTTAAAATCAGTTTGTGAACTTACAGCAAAACGTGCTAGAACTTATGTTTACGACGCCGTAGATGAAGCAGTTTTAAAGTGGGTGCATTTCATTGGCGAAAAAATGCACCATTATCACAACAATTAATTAAACAAGGCAATTACAGTTTGCGGAATCACTCGAATTAAAATGAAAGCATTAAAATAATATTTACAAAAGGTGATATTTCTTTAAAACGAAATTTCCCTATAACGAATTTTTTTTTCAGGATTTACCGACTTCGTTATATAGAAGTTCGACTGTATTTCAAAACATGACATAAACATAGTGTTGGCCAATTTCCTGCGTTTTATACAAACAATATGAAACTGCTCTGAATAAGCAACTGCCATCAGCTATTATTTGTATAATTCGTCTGTTGTCCATAATTTTTAACTATGCTGGTTTTGCCTACGAAACCTAACAATTTTTTAAACATTATTGATGGAAATGGACGGCTGCATCATCCTTTTATATTTAGAAGCGGGAGTAGTTACGAAACTCACCACCGTGGAAAGTGAGAGGACGCCCCAAGTGAATGTCCAATTCGTCCGTCTCAAAGTAAACATTTTAGAGTTTTTCAAATTAAAAATATAAACATTAAAAAAATATAAAAATTAAATAGTGTTGACTAATCTACACAGCGGAAGCTTTAATATAAAAAAAGAATCGGGTAGATCGGCCCGGTGGAACTCTCAAACAAACTGAAACAAAAATAAACTTTCTGTTTTAAATATATAGATAGTATTGAGCACTATAGAAATTAATAGGGGGGGGGACAAATAAAGATGCTTTAGAACTTAATCGTATCAGAAGTGAATGGTGTAGAATACTAAACTAGTGCTTCATTATTAAAAATGTAACATTAAAAGGTTAATCCTTTGAATTGCAACCCAAGATTTTATTCATGAGGTTAGTATTAAAAGTAAATTAATAGTTAAAAAAGTACACATTGATAGTGGCACAATAGAACCCTTTACTGGGGGTCGAATTCCTCCAGATTCGGCTGAATTCTAGTAGGGTCGGCCAAATGATCATAGTAATCGGTACCATGAGGTACGAAGGATGCTCCACCATCCTTATTCCTCGTCCAAAAATAAATAAATATATTTTTAAGCGCAACACGCATGTCATACTAGGTAACAGTGAAATAAAACAGTTGGGTGGTTTCCTAGATAAATTCATATGCAAACCGTTTTTGGCCTACGACAAAAAGTGTTTACGGACGAAAAAGTAATAGCAGCAAAAAAGTGATATTTCTGGTTTGGAAATAAGTACTTACATAAAATACTATTTTTTCCAAAAGTCCATGGAAAACTATATTTTACTTACTTACTTATGTTTACTTATTTACTTACCTACTTATATTTTACACTGTTATTATGATAATTATGTGAGTGTACTTTACCTATTAACTTATATTTCCCAGATTTTATTGTTAATAAAGCGACACCACAATTAGTTATTTATTTCTAACACACTGCGACACATACTATTCAACTTGTACTACAGGCAAATGTAGGAGTGATTATTGTGCGCATTGATAAGGAGGAAGGGAACAGAGTTGCAAATAGATTCTCGAGGATACTAGATACAACTACAGTTGTATCTAGTATGTATATTTACATTTTTATTATGGAAATTATTTTTCTTACTTGCTAATAAAAATTTTCATAAAGTTTTTACTGCTACTCGACTGCCATAGTCGATGTCCGTTTGAATAACAAAGTCTATTTGCAGAAATCTTAAATTGTAGAGAAAAGGTCTGGCTGTATAGCATAAGCTAATATCAAAAGCTTCAAACACACACAACCAAATCTAAGATAAAACTCGCATTTGTTTTTCTTCATTTATACTTAATAAGATACAGAAGAACAAGTGTAACGACATAAACAATCTCAGCAAGCGTTTGACCGTCGCCAGGCACGTAACAAGGGGGTGAACGTGGGCTTGAAGCCCTACCACCCGAAGCATATATGCGACTTAAATGTAGAACAAATTAACTCCATTTCCTCATAGTCGGAGAGCTAGCGAACACGACCGCTTCACAACTCCGTAATGGATAAAATCCCTTTTATTATCTGCATTCATAGTATATGAGTAGGAAAACCCTTGTCTGGCAGGACAACCCCTCTGATTTATGGAGGAAGAGATCAAATAGTGTAGTTAAGAAATGTCATATTTGAAACACATATGTAATCGTTTTTTAAATTTATGAATCAAAATACTGAAAAAGAACGATAGCAAACTTGCCAGACAAATATTCCTCTGATTAGTGCCAGATCAACACTAATTAATTAATTATTTAAAGATTTTAAGTATAATGCCTGTCTTTTTTACTAAGTATAGTTGATCCTTGTATAATGTGATTCCAAAATGACAGATCAAGATTCCACCGATTTCATCCCTGAAAAGTTTTAAACTTACGCTATTTTATGTATAACTGGTTGCCTATGAGTGCACAATGCTCTTATACTTGAAATATTTTAATATGTAATTAATCAATTAGTACTGATCTGGTACTAAATAATCAGAGGAACATTTGTCTGGCAAGTTTGCTATCGTATTTTCTCAGTATTTTGATTCATATAAAAATTAGAAAAATCATTACATATGTGTTTCAAATGTAACATTTTTTAACCACACTATTTGATCTCTTCCTCCATAAATCAGAGGGGTTGCCCTGCCAGACAAGGGTTTTCCTACTCATAGACTATGAATACAGATAATAAAAAGAATTTTATCCATTACGGAGTTGTGAAGCGGTCGTGTTCACTAGCTTTTAGACTATCACATGCGATCGTAGGAATCATTTATCTCGAATCTCTCCTACTATTAAACTTTAATAACAATGTAATGTTTATGTACCAAAATATAAATAAAAGTTTTACTATAAGTCATATGAAATATATAAATTATTTTATATATTTAGAACTGACCCAGTTTAACATATTTTCTTCACAAAATATTTATATAGTACCCCCCCCCCCATGACATTATAATTTTTTATCTCTTTTTTCAGATGAACAATATTTTAAAATTAGTTGGTTACGGGCCTGACCGTCGCACACATTCTTTGGCCGGCGCACTGTGGGAGGGCACCTAACACTGACATCTCAAAAAGGGTTTATGCATAAGTTTACTTTGCCAAATAAAACAAATACGTTTCGCTAGTTGAAGGGTCAGTTTATTACATTCAAAAAGATTTTTGGTTGTATTGTAATGTTAAATGTAAACGCACCTTAACATAATCAATCAAAACATATCGCCCACACTTGGTTGTGCAATAAGCTTTTCAATGTCTATTTTCAAAAAGAATTATAAAGCAACTATATAAGAGTTATCCCATTTCTGAAAGCTTCAAGTTGCAGCTTTTATACTATTTTATAAAATATGATATTACATTTTATTAGAATTAAAATAATTAAAAGTTTTATGGGTACAAACATTTTTCGGGTGGCCTTAATGTTTGGTTAAAGTTTTAACTATTACCGCTGTTTGCCGAAGTTAAGGTTGTTCCTTTTTCTAATATCAAATTTATTTAAATAAAGAAAAATGTTGCAGATCTTTTGCGTTTTTATTGATAGAGCTCGATTTGTAACGTGCTGGAAAACTTATCGTTTTAGAAAATATACCGCAACGCAGTTTCTATCTTGTTTTTACTGATTATAAGTAATGTTGTATGTTACTTACATTCCATAGCAACCTAGAGTTTTCTAAAATATGCTTAATTTATATAAAAAACTTCATATTACAGGTACTATCATATTCCTATCAATATTCCCTTCTTTTATTGGCAATTGCGATGCTTTTTGTTTTATTTTCGACTATTTACAATTAAAAGTCATACAAAATCTACAGTTCCCAAACTATCGAGTGATGAATCCAAAATCCAATCGAGTTGCCTGGGAAAAAGAGCATAGAAATTACCAATTTAAGTGCTAAAGTAAATTTGCAAGATCATACACTAGTACAGTGTTGGCGAACCTATGACCCACGGGTCAGACACTGACCCACGAAGGCTTTTTAACTGACCCACGCGTTGATTTGTATCAACTTATTTTTGATATCATAAAAAAGAGAACAGACAATCGAAAATAATAAAAAAATTAAACTATAAATATCAAATGTACAATTTATAAAAAAAATATTTCCAAGTTGACGTTGGCTAACTGATTTTCTATCATTTCTAATATTAAGAAACTATCTGAAAATAAGTAACAACAGATTTCACATTAAATATACTTTGATCAACTTTATTATACATACACATGTCTGTAACTATGTTTATTAATAAAGAATATTTCATAATATATATGTGGTTTTCTTTATACCTTGTTCGTTCAAATAGTCAGTGCAGAGGCGCCACTGGTCATGGTGTCACCTGGTGCGGTAATTCATGATATCACCCCATTGATATCAATTTTTTGACGTCGACCTTTATTTTGTGCTCTTCACTTGCAAAAGTAAAAGTTGTAAAACAAAAAGGAAACGTAAACCTTTTTAGAGGATTTTAAAAATGAGAACCAAAAAAAGGATCAACTGTCAAGTTTTTCTGTTAACAAATGTTCGGTGTTTCCAAATTATTAGTGCCTTTTTTACCCCTCCCCCTTCAAGTGACGTCACTGATTTAGTGACCCACGGGCTGGTATTAAAACAAATAATAAACAAAATTTGACCCACTTCTCAAAAAGGTTCGCCATCACTGCACTAGTACTTTCTTAATACAGTAGTACTGTATTTCACAAGTCAATTATACTTATTTATTTCTTCTTTAGTACTATCAGTCCTATCAGAATTACAAATCAAGTAACAAATGAAATACTGCGGCAGAATCCTGTAGCTTCTTCTGTAAGATTTTGTCGGCTGATTTTGATTGCATTTGCGAAAGAAAAACCCGAAAAGATTAAGACTGTCGTAGATAATATCAAAGCGCAAATAGATACGTTGTCAGTCTTTCATAAATAAAAATGGTGATGTCGTGGTCAAACATAAGTTTATTCTTAACAATGATTGAAGGGAAAGTAGCTTAAGTACTTACACAAACATCTTCAAGTTCTGTGTGTGGTGTTAAGCCAAAGAGATGAACAATCTACATAAAGTATCAAGCTGGTTTATAAGCTAAACCTGAAAATAAAAGTGCTTTTCAGTATGGGTTCTCGACACTTCATGCCTATATTCGATGTATGGAATGTATTCTTTACATTTCCTATAATTTATTGCTTCAAAAGAAAAAATATGTAACTTGATAATATTATATAATAATAATTGCTCCTTCCCCCTGGCGAACTAGGCTCCAGAAGCTATGAAACTGGGGGCGATTATTATTATTACGTAGGCTCAACGTGCGGCTGCAGCCAATTTAACAGATGATCTAATTTTAAATAAGCTACATCAAGTTAGTGGAAGCTCTAACGAGGGTAACAGTGTCAGAAGATTTTTCCAGAGCTATACATGTTCAACATACATTACTGGAGTGCTTGAGAATTAATAAAGAGGCTTTACGTTATTCTTCAAGTCATGTCATCTGGAATGATGGTTAATGCAACAAAATTTGGCAAATGTGCTCTTAATACTGCTCAGCTTTATGTGAGTTATAACTGCTATTTTATGCCGCCTCTTCTGTACATGAAGTGCTAATACATGGAGAAAGCATAATTCGTCATTCTGCAACTTTGCCTGTCTAATTATCGAAAGATGCACAGGAGTCTCGAACTAAAGTCTACAAGCATTTTTAAGCTTCAGCACGCAAGGAAATGTGCTAGAGAATCTACTGACGAAGATGTTTTTAATACTCAGACATCATACCCCTTTATTACCAATCTAAGAAAAACCTCAATAAAACACCCAAAGAACTTACAAGAAGCGTTACAGCTATTAGAAGTCTCTAATATTGAATACAAATATTAATTTTAGTGTTTTAAGTTATAAAAATATTGTTTTGTTAATACAAATAATGCCGAATTTTCGAATGTAAAATTAAATTTTTTTTCTTATTAAAAAGTAGGGTAAAACACCCAATCATTGGCACTTTAAGGAGATGGTAACGTTTTTGGGTTTAGTAACAAATCTGTGGTGCTTGTTTACGGCAATTTTGAGGTTAAAAGCGTAATATAGGAAATATTTTAGGATATAAGTGGACTAATACCTTATAAGAATTAGTTATTTAGATTTTACAATCAATAATGGCACAAACCCCTTGAATTCCATTGCTTGGCACTATTTCTATAATAATTGGCACTTTATTACCCAATCATTGGCATA
The DNA here is from genome assembly GCA_929113105.1 of Agrypnus murinus. Lineage (NCBI taxonomy): Eukaryota > Metazoa > Arthropoda > Insecta > Coleoptera > Elateridae > Agrypnus > Agrypnus murinus. Next base: position 107,024,400 of record OV816024.1, read on the forward strand.
CAAAAGGAAGATTAGATATCTAGATACAAAATATGTTTCATTCAGTATTCAGTCTAAAATACATCAAAATGCACATGAGAAAAATATAAAAATAAATAAAAAATGAACTTTTATTGTAAAAAACACAATAGTGCAGATTAATCACAGCGCTAATCCTATTCACAACAAGAATAATATTTATGTTACCTTTACACATTATCTACAACTTTTACTGGCATGTTTTACACAAATAATTTTCTTTTAATTCGCCTCCTTTGTTTAAACAGTAGATGTGGTAGGTACGAATGCATTTCGGACATTTTATACCGCAGTTGATGTTATAGATTTTATTCGCACTCATAAAACATAACCCATCACTCACGGTTAGATTGTTGTCTTTTTACTTCTGTAAATTATTGCCAATTGTATCTTCTTCCAATAAACTTTCTATTTGACTCTGATCAGTAGTGCAGTTACTGGTAAATGTATGAAGTATCAATATATTATTTTCTGTAAACAAACCCTCAGGAGTATGTTGGACACATTCTTTAAACACCTGTCTTACATGAGTTTGCTTATTATCATTTACTGGATAGCTTTCTCTAGCTACCTTTATCCCAGGACGTATTATTTGGCTTTTCAGGGTAACTTGCTGCAAGACTTCTGAATTTACTGTAACACTTGCATTAGTAACTCTTTTTTTGTTTGTCCTACCCGTTTAATAGTATCTTTCTTTATTGAGGTCTTTTTAAGAAGTCTTTTCTGTTTTGCTTCTTCTTTCTTTTTTTCTTTTTCTTCTTTAATATTTTCTTTCTCTTCTATGATTTTTTTATATGTAGATGACGTTATTACAAAGAATGCTCTTTCGGTTTCTCTTTTGCCTTTCCTCTGTGGAGTTTTCGGATTAACTAAACAATCTTCTATCTTTACTACTTCTTTTATCTTTTTAGGGTTTCCTTGATTTATCTCAAAAGCATCTCTCTTTTGATGGCCACCTTCATTTCTTACTCCTAAGATCTCCTGTAATTCTTTGAGTTCTACATTTTCATTAAAATTGTCGCAAGTTTCTTCAGGTAGTTCTTGAATATCTTTTACTGAATCTGTATATGTTGTACGTTCAGTTGCAGTATTTTGACTATACGTATTTTCATTTTGCGTAAGTGTTTCTCGAACTACTTTATAATTTTCTTCTTCCTTTGTTTCCCTCTCAGCACTTGCCCAAATATCTACAGCTGCTTGTAGAGATTTCGTATTAAGATCTTCCCTGCTGTCCATAAATATAATTGGCATTTCTGTAATATCATGTTCAGTGAAAAAGCTGTCAGAATATGATACATCTTCCACTTGTACGAAAAAGCTTTCCAAGAAGCCGTTGTCTTTGTCTTGATACCTTTCCGTTACCAGTCTTTCATACACAGTTTTTAAATATTCAAAATTTTTGCAAAATTTGCCAAAGCAATCAGTATTGTTGTCGGATTTCAGTTGCTGTAATTTAGGGATACCTACTATCATCGAAAAGTCTTCTAAATGTAATGTTTTACTGTTGGTATTCTTTTTTTCACACATCTAAAGCTCCTCATAAGTTGTATTGTTTTTATTAGTTGATTTTCCCAAACACTTAGTGAAATTAATTGCAGTAGGATCCCAAGGATGTATCCCTGATACCTTGAAAACATTTTTAATAACTCGAGCCTGTAAAGAATTCACTGCGTTTGCCAAAATAGGGGCAAAGTGTTCTTTATCCAATTTACAGAATGGATTATCTCTACTCCATTCAAGAACGCCTTTCTTCCATAAGCCTTTCAACGGACGAAAACTTCCTACATCGGCGGGTTGCAAAATTCTAGTTGAGATATAGAGCCACAACTACAATTTGGAGATTCGAACATAATTGACTAAGTTAAATTGATACGTCATGTGACTTTTGTGTCCATCTACAAAAAGAATTACAGGAAACTGTACTTCGTCTTATGAGATGGGGAGCAAAAACATTTTTAATATAATCTAAAAATACATCCGCGTTTATCCACCCGTTGTCACTTAAACCAATGTCCCAGTCATCTGGAACGCTGTTAGCAATAACCTTCGACAGTCTCTTATTTGGATATACCACGAGATCATTTGAATGTATAATTAAAGTTGGCTGTGATTTTTAAATTAGATTGGCAACACTAACTGTTCACTTCACAGTTTGATTTGAATTGTCAAAGTGACGCTCCAAAATGTTTAATCTAGAACATAAAATTGCATAACCTCTAATTTACACAGCGAGTCAATTGGCAGGATCGCCAAACGTATAAAAAAATTCCCGCCTACTTTAATTTTAAATTTAAATGATCTCACGGTATAATCATGAGGGGAGTTGTCTCTCCAGACGCATCAAATGTAAACATAACTGTGAGGTTTTGCTTCGCTTCTCCACAATCCACTTCATATACATTCCGCGTTCCTTTAGGAGCTATAATTTTTCCAAGTTTGGGACAAAACTGAAAACAAGTTTCGTCCCCGCTAAACACACGCGAAGGATTTTCTAGAATGGAAAAATATCCCTTTTCCTTCAAATAGTTTTCTATTTCAATAAACCACCCTTTAATGTCTCGTTCTGCAACGTTAGCCTAAGCTGATGTTACCGATTCTGGAGCTCGCTCAGTTAGCACTGGATGTCGTTTAAGAAAGAACTTGTACCAATGGTCACCAGGCATATTATTGCTGAATGGGTTTTCACGTCCGTCTTGATCTAAGAAAGATTTCACTGACACCTGCATGTCAATCTTTCTTCTTGGAAAACCCTTACGATGACTCTCTAAAATCCATGAAATAAGTTTTTCTTCTTCTGATCTAGTTAGGTATGTATTTCTTCCAATTTCTGATTTTGTAAATTTTGGTCCTAGTCTGAATCGTAAAGTAGATCTGGGGATTCCGTATTTTTTTGAAACTGTTTTCTTCGGAAATCCCAATTGAACTTCTTCCAATGCCTTCTGAAGGGTTTCTTCTGAATAGGGCTTGGTATATTTACTATTTTTCTTTACTTTGGGCATCTGTCAAAATAGAACAAGTTATAAAACTCGCACTTTGCAACCACATACCTTTCTTGGCATCATACAGGGGCACTGCTGTCTATAATAAAATTGATATAATACGAATTTATTTATTGAAAGATTGGAATAAATAATTGCCTATGACTCACTGGCCAACACAACAAACATAGCTATACATAATATGAACTTTGTGACTGGATTGTACACAAAAGTTTATATGCATCTCTAGTATAAAGTACCTTTTTTATCCTAATATAGAAAGATTCCATACTCAATAATAATATACCGTTACATTATACATAAACAACCACGGTTGATTTAAGTGCGTACAGTTATACATCATCATATGGTGCTGATGAGAGATTCATTGAAAAAATCGTTATAATTATGCCCTCCGTATAAATACCAGTAGGTAGATCTGTGATTGTTGTCGTTTCAAGTGATAGAACCTAAGGTGTCTAAATTACCAAATCCTTGCAACCAATTGGTCTTATTTTACTGCGGGAGACTGCTGGGTTTGGTACTAGTGCCGATAATTGGTCATATCTTATCACTACAGATAAATAGGATTGGCACCAGTGCCAATAATTAAAAGTTTATACATTATTGTTCCAAACATTGGCACCCTTATATTTTATAACCTTACTTTGTATAAACGCGATTTCATGCATGAAATAGGTTTTAATAAGCATCCCTAATGTAACAAAGTACTTACAATGATGAAAGAATGCCACACAAATACAGAATTATCTGCCTTGTTTAGTCTCTACTTTGCATTTACACATAAAACATATTTTGCAAATACGCAGCCATCTTAAAAGCTCTTGTTAGGGTTGTAGGTTTAACGATTGCAGCAAGGTTGTCAGATTTCAAGTTTTAACTATAATATCAAGAATTTGTATCCAATATCCCTAAATTAAATAAAATTTAAAGCAAGTGCCAATGATTAGTAGAGTGCCAACAATTACCCTATATGTGGAATACAATTGATTTCAATTGAAGACCCTTATGTTCAAGATTAATTATGCAAAATTTCATGCTTATATCTCAAAAAATGATAAATTTATAGATTTTTGATATGAAAAAGGCCAAACCATCCCACATGTGCGGCATGTAGTGAGGAATAGCTAACCGACCTCAGGGAAATCCAGTGACCCGTCGCTGATCCTATTCCATCTCATTGTCTTTCTCTGTTTGCGCAAAATAACCACGCGTACATTTGCCTAGTGTTACAAGTTGAATGGTATTGGTAACTACATAATTTATACCTCGTGGAGTATATTTCCTGAAGTTGAGTCAATTCAACTCAGTTCTTATATATCTTTTTTAGTGCACAGGTATAAATGTACGTTTTTTCTACAAGTTGACTGTTCATTATCCAAATCTACCAAGACTTCTTAGAATACCAACTCTACCAAACTTGATTTGTTTTTCGACGCATTGTTTATTCTAATCATTTACATCTATCCACAACAAAGCACCGATTACTCCTCCCAATAAATGTTTGAATTTAATTAAACATTCAATAATAGATATAATACATTACATATGTTTGCCGATCACACCCTATTAATGTTCAACATAAATACTAGATATTTAATTTGATTACCAAACAGTTATTCGAATCATTCGCAGTTTCAACAGATCGATTTATTTCAAAGTTATATTATACACAAAGCAAACGTTTTGTCAGCTGGTAGTGGTGATATATTAAATGTAGTGAATTTATGGGACAGGTCACGCGAGGTGAAGCAATAATGAAATCCTATCTATACGTCCATCTAATTAAAACATAAATGATTATTAACTGAAGAAATTTGTCGTAGAATATACAATTATTATTAGTTAAATTACTCTTATAATTGAACTACTGTATAATAAATAGGTATTGACCATGCACATGTCTATGAAAACTTGAAAACCTTGAAGACTTTTCATGTCCTTTTATTTTCAGAGTTATATCTGCATAATAATTATCTCGATTGTATGTATGTATGTATGTATATTGTATATCTATGAACTAAAAAATCGTCTTCCGAAATTAAGATTTTCAGGATTTCTAACTTCTAAATATTCGACTGTCTGTAAATTACAGCTCTTATTACTACACTCCACAAATCCGTTGCACGTTGAATTCTACAGAATAAATTTATAGTACCTATACCCCGTCATGTAATAGTTTCATTAAAATGTTTTCCTAATTTAAACCTTGCTGTTAACCAGTAGAAAGTACGCTTTCTACCATCAAACCCTCCTTGTTCATTTTCACTGAATTTCATTTAGGTTCATGTTTTAGCCGTAGTTTAATAAATAAATAAGTTGTAAAATTTTCTCAAGCACAAATAAATATTTTGATTATTCATGAATCTAGCCATACTTTGAATTCGATTATTAAATTTTAAACATATTTAAAAACACAAACATATTTTTTGGAGATACGGGCAGTAGTTTTACATATAAACTTTGTGATAATGAAGAATGGAAAATCTCGTGCTTTTCTTATAAAGAGCTAGGACAAACCTTTTCATGTATGTATGTACCTACACTGTAATAACAAACAATTAATTGTAGAGTTAGTTTTAAAGGTAGCAAACTGTAAAAAGTTCATATTGCAGATATTTATTCTGTTTCGTGTAGCTTTTTGTGCAGAAGATTTTTTTTTGGTTTTTGTGTGCAACAACAGTAGTACTTCAAAAGATCTTTAAAAATACCGGCAGTCCGATTTAGTGTAAAATTCGTGGCATCCAGTTGAAACCAAGTTAACACTTGTACAAACGAAATCTATTTCCCACAGGTTAATATCTTGTTAGTCAGGTATTCTTTAGAATCATTTAAAGAAATGAAAAAAATGTTAGCTTGCAAGCAAATAATTTGGGTACAACAGAAACTTAATCTGTTTTAGGATCTTATTTTGTATAAGTAATTTCGTCTGCTGCATCAAGTTGCTGTGAATTTCAGTAGTTTATAGAAGAATAAACTGCGTTTGGAAACAATTCTGGTTTAACCCGACAGTTTCTATTGGTGATTGGTTGCTTTCCGATAAGCTTGTTTGAATAATGGTTTAATAGCGTCTGCAACTTTTAATAAATGTGGAATTTAAAAATATCAACTCAAAGTCTGATGAAACACCTTATCAGAGGCAATTACTCGATACGGCAAGAGATAGTTTAAGGGAACGTACAAGAGATGGTGAAGATAATTTAACTATTAAATATACGAATGTAATTCCTACAATTGTTGAAAAAAACGAATCTTCCCCAACAGCATCGCCATACATTGTTATTATAAAAATGTAAGAAGCTTAAGAATTAAAGTGCAGCAATTTTATGCTTCGGTTAGTGTTAGTAAATACGATGTAGTTTGTCTTAGTGAAACATGGTTATCAAACGATACACAACAGTTCTGAATATTTCTCGCCAAATTTCTATAACGTCTATCGATGCGACCGTAATTTTAGACAAACCAACGTAACACGTGGAGGTGGAGTTTTTATTGTCTTAAAGCGTGACATTACTGCAGAAAAAATAGATTTATCAAATTTATTAAATTCACTCGCTTCTTTCGATGTTGTAGGTTGTAAATGCACTATGTACTCTACTACTTTATATACATTCACTCTTTATATTCCCCATACTCCTTCTTATAATTCTTTAGAAATCCTGTTAGATTATATTGTGGAACTGCATTCTAACACAAAAAACTTTATTATAGTTGGAGACTTTAATATACCTAACTTTACTAATGCCTCTGTTGATGATAGATTATGCAGCTTGCTAAAACACTTTTCTGAAATATTAAATATTGTACAACTTAACTTTATCTGTACTATCCATGGAAGATTGCTGGATCTAGTATTTTCTAATATTAAATGTAATCTAGCATGAGACGAGTCCCTACAGTTGTAGAAGATAATTTTCATCCCTCATTAAGAATCACATTGGATTTCAAATCTTGTTCTGAATCAAACTTTCTTCCAAATTCACAGAATATACTATATAATTTTCGTAAAGCAGACTATGACAATCTGTACAATGCCCTACTTAAAGTAGATTGGTCTTTACTTAATGATTGCAATGATGTATATCAGACATGTAATATATTTTATGAAATATTGTATTCACTTCTTAATACTCATGTGTTTAACAATAAGCCCTCCCAGTGTCCTAGATGGTACTCACGTGAAATTGTTGCACTTAGCTTAAGCACTTGTAACAGTAAAGAGTGAAAACAGAGAACCTGGTTCGTCAGGATTACCAGGAAGGACAGGTGACAAAGGAGCAATTGCTATTGCTGGGCAACCAGGATTTTTAAGAGAGAAAGGAGATGTAGGTTATCCTGGTCCTAATGGTATTGCAGGTTTACCAGGAGGACCAGGACACCTAAAGGTGATGCTGGATATCCTGGCCCACAAGGTGCACCAGGCTTGACTGTTAAAGGTGAAAAATGTTTACCTGGATTGCCTGGAAAAAGTGGTAGAGATGCTAGATATGGCAGTCAAGGAGAAAAAGCGACAGAGGTCTACCTGGACCTCCTGGTATATCTGGTGGACGTGGACAACCAGGACCACTTGGACAAACTGGTGAGAAAGGAGATAGAGGATTACAAGGGCTTCCAGGTCCACTAGGTCTTGATGGTCAATCAGGCAGACCTGATTTTGATAGTCCTCAAGGTTTAACTGGCGAGAAAGGTGATAGAGGTCCTCCAGGATTAATAGGAACCCCAGGACAAAAAGGAGATAGAGGTTTAACAGGTTTACCAGGAACACCTAGTTTGCCAGGATTGAAAGGTGATAGAGGTTTAGATGGTTATCCAGGAGGTCCAGGTTTGCAAGGACCACCTGGTGAAAAAAGATTTGTAGGTCCCAAGGTCCAATTAGTCTCCAAGAATTAATAGGTCAAAAAGGTGAAAAAGGTAAAGCAGCTATAGTGCACCCAGGTCCAAAGGGACCACAAGGTCCATCTGGAGCACCAGGTCGTACTGGACAACGAGGCCCTCCTGGACTTGATAGACTGCCAGGTGTAAATGGACAAAAAGGAGAAGCTGGATACCCAGGAAGAGATGGAGCTCCAGGGTCACAAGGATTTATAGGATTAAAGGGTGACAGATGATTCGAAGGCGTAGCTGGAGCAGTAGGAACTATCGGGTTTACAGGTCCCAAAGGAGAACCTGGAGCACCATGTGATACAAGGCTCAGGGCAGTAATCAGTTACTTAACTGGAATTTTGCTGGTCAAACACAGTCAGACAACAGAACTACCAAGCTGTGAACCTGGTCATATCAAATTGTGGATTGGCTATTCTCTTTTATATATTGAAGGAAATGAGAACGCTCATCATCAAGATCTTGGATTTGCTGGCTCTTGTATTAGGAAATTCCCTACAATCCCTTTCTAGTTCTGCGATTTTAATAATGTTTGTAATTATGCTAGTCCACCGATCGATCTTATTGGTTATCAACAAGTGCTGCAATGATGCCTATGATGCCTGTTGAAGAGTCTGCAATTAGACAATATATTTCCAGATGTGTAATTTGTGAAGCTCCTGCAAATGTAATTGCAGTACATAGTTAATCGCTTACATTACCAGATTGTCCAACTGGATGGTCTGGATTGTGGATAGGTTACAGTTTTGTTATGCACACTGCCGCTGGTGTCGAGGGAGGTGGACAATCACTATCAAGTCTTGCTTAGAAGACTTTAGAGCTACACCATTTATTGAATGCAACGGTGCACGTGGCACATGCCATTACTTTGCTAACAAACTCATCTTCTGGTTAGGAAAATAATGAACAATTACAAGTCCCACGTAAACAAACTCTTAAGGCAGGTAACGTTAGGGACAGAATAAGCAGATGTCAAGTGTGTATCAAAAACACGTAAAAGTAATTGTTGACAATATTTAAAACTAGTAGATATATTATTTGTTCTTGTTAGATAATCTTTTTGTTTACTTTTATTATGTGCTTTAAATCAGTTCTACATGGGTTGTTTACTTAATATCTACCCGGACATACAATTAGAAAGAAATGTACTTATTAAGGAAAGAAGACCCATCTGAAAACTTTAAAAACACCTTGTTGTGTTCAGTTTAACAGCATAAGAAATAAAGTGCTCCTTGACAACGTTCAGGTATGTAGTCACCTAGTGTGATATGTGTAAAAGACAGGTGACTAGATACTCTTTTTATTATATTTTAATATACAGATATAGAAAAACCAGTTGAAAGTATCTCCGAAACTATATGTGTGTATGATAAGGAACGCGCTAGTAAAATAAAGAAGGGCCTCGCTTTTGCTCTTCTTAGTTTGTATTAGTGGGAGAATGTTCCAACATAAGAATATTTATTTTATTTTTAGTCAGTATGGCTAAAAATTGTAAGCTACTTAAAAAGCAAGTGATTATTTGGTCCTAATTTGACAAATAATTTTTGTTAATTCTGGGAAAATTTAATATCATGAAATTCTCTTTCGATTACAAACAACTACACCAATGCTTGGTTTGTAGTTTACTACTCAACTTTAATGCTCGAATATTCCCCCACTAACACAACCTAAGAAGAGCAAACGCGTGACCCGATATAAACCCTTCTTTATTTTACTAGCGCGTTCTTTATCATACATATGGTTTCGTAGATACTCCCAACTTGTTTTTCTATAACTGTATAAGCTTTTATAACTCGCTAATCGATGATATATTGCGGTGCCATTTTATTTTTTACTATTTTTTTTGTACACTCTTTAAAAGATTGTAAAAAAAATTGTACCATACTGAGCATAGGTAACATATTGTGTATGCTGTATTAGTTTACATTTTAACTCACAGAATTTTTCAGTTTAAAATAGGTTGCTTTTAATATATGTGTGAGGGTTTATAGTTCACAAAATACTATCTAGGTGTATCTCTTGTGTAATTATGCAAGAGCATGGAGCAGTAAGTTAATTTAAAAATTTAATATAATAAAATTATATAAGAGCAAATTGAAAAATATTTTTGTAATCAATTAGTCTGTTGGTGCTATAATATTAAAATATTTTGTAACTTAAATGTACTACTAAATCTAAAATTGGACTAAGCTTAAAAGTAAAAACATAAAAATTTAGACCTACAGGCTGTGTACTTGCTCAAAACGAGATAAGCGACTCATAATTCTAGTTTAGTCTAGAGATAAAGATGTCTATATGGAGTATTTGAAAACAGTAGAGCAACCTATTGCCACCAACACAAAAAATATTTGGCCTTTTATACGGAGCAGAAAGGGTTGTAGAATACCAGGAAAATTGTTTACAAATTTTGTTCATTTAGCAAACCGCTAGAATTCAGAATAAAGAAGAAACGATCACTTTCAATCTGTTTATAATACTTCTAAAAACGTATTATCCGAAATTGATACTGATATTGACAATAATATCCTAGATAATAACCTGCCATGCATTAATGTTAGTGTTGTATCTGAGGATGACATTATAAAAGCTCTAACCAGCTAAAACCAAATTCTCTGCTGGTTGCTATCAAATCCCCAGTTTTTCATAAAAGATTGTGCTGCAGTCCTGGTACGTCCGCTTTCAGTTAAATCTTTAATTTAAGTAATAAAACATTTCCACAAAAATGGAAAACTACACGAATAACACCGATGTTTAAGAGTGGAACTACAGCTGATATTCCCCACTACACTATCTTATCTTAGATCTATAGCAATCTTATTTAACTTTTTTAAGTTCTTTGAAATAATCTTATATCGGAACATTTATCTCAACTTTAAAAATTATATTTCACCCCTATGAACATGAATTTGTGAAGAAACGGCCAACTATAACAATTTAAGCTGCCTATCGCAATACTGTTGGTCAAAATGTTAGGTCAAATACGCTAATGTATTGCAGTGGGTGTCAATTAGGAAAGGGGAAATCAAGTGGCCTAGAAAAAAAGAAAGGAAAAAAACGAATTAATATCTGTCAGATGTATGAGATGTGATAGAAGAAAAAAATAAATGTTTATGAAAAAGCTGAGATTGTAATTTATTACTGTTAAGAAGAATATCGTGGTAACTAAACGAAAGTCTAACAATCTTTTAAATAAATTTTATTACTGCAAGATCCATAACATTAATAGTCTGCATATTGCATACCGACTGAGCAAACCATAGCATAAAATTGGCGGCCATAGCATAAAATTGGCGCCCAGCGTGGGGCAAAGTATAAAATATGGAAAGAATCACACGATCTACAAATATAAAAAGAGAAAATAAGACAGACAGTAAAGTAGATGACAGAAATCAAGATTTAAGAGAAATTACAGAATCAGATGTAGGTGACAAAAATGAACAAGTATTTAAAAAGCCGGAATGGATGGAAGATATTTTAATAGAGTTTAAGAAATTGGAAAAAATGGGTACGGCTACAGAGAAAATGGAATCAAAATATGACGAATTACAGAATTGAAAGAAAATAACCTGGAAATTATAAAATTAACTCAAGATTGTCAAGATTTAAAGGTTAAAATTACAGAAGATAAAGAGATAAATAATGCAAAATTTGAAACCATTAATGATATAATAGGTTCAATTGAGGTTCATCAAAAAGATCAGAAAGTGATAATAAAAGGCATATCATTAGAGGTAAAACAAGAATTAGAAAAAAAGTTGACATTTTATATGTCAACATTTAGAAGGAAAAAATACACAAATCCAAGAAAAGTTTAAAGTTGTAGAAAGAAGATCTAGTGGTAATTATGTTCCTATTTTGACTGATATACTTACCTATCTATAGTCCTGATGAAAATACATATTACAACCATTTAAATGTAATATTAGAAGATTTAAATGAAGCAAGTTTAAAAGTAAATATTGGTAAGTTCGGATTTTACAGAAAAGAAGTTAAGTACCTTGGATATGTCATAGGCAAAGATGTAATCACAATTGATAAACAGCGAATTCAAGAGATACAAGCAGTTATAACCTCCAAAAATATAAAGCAATTACAAATATTTTTAAGCACGTTGAATTATTATAAAAAGTTTATTCATAATCTTTCCAGAAGAGCAGAACTTCTGTACACAGTAAAAAATGCAGTAGTGGTGAAAAACATATTTGGTGTGGTGAAATATCTGAGTGTAAATTTCTACACTCATGTGAATGAAATTAACAACTAAAATTAACACGCAGCACCAGGTTTCTTATGAGTGTTATCTTAATTTAAAAAATGGGTAAAAATAATGTTTTTGGTGTACAAAAATCATTTGAATATAGTAAAGATAGTCTCGTTAGTGTAAGAGTCAACTTTCAAAAAATGTATTTCACTATTCTAGCATGTTCACAACATTAAAGAGTGTTAATAATATCCAACAAAACCGATTAACCCTCGCGAGTGTCATCGACCGAACATCCACCTCCAACGCGAATAATCACGATTGGACGTGAGCACTTTTATTTACTGTTTGTGTTTGAATGTAGTTGGTTCTCTTTGAAAGTGACAACAATGATTTTTAAGATTCAACTAGCCAATAAAAGTAAATATGCTAAAATAGAAGAGGATGCATCTTTCTACGATCTTGTGCAATTAAGTAAGTTTTTAAAACTACAATTTCCAGTCCTGGTTGTGTCTATTCAGCTTTTTTTTATGTAAAAGTTTTAGCTAACATGTTGATCCATTGTAATTTAAGTCATGATTATGCATAAATAAAAATGATAATGTTTACGTGAATTGTGGATAAATAATAGATAAAATTATTTTCTGATTTTAGGTTTACAAGGAACAATTTAAATGCAAAACCGTTTCTGGTTCCTGCTATGTAGTACCTAACCCTAAGTATGTATGTAATGAAATTATACTTCCATAGTTTAATTATTGGCGCGCTCTACGCGTTGGTATAGTAGGTTGGAACATTGACGGCCGAACTCAGCTTAAAAAGATGGTGGCGATGGCGCACATGTGTTTATAAAATTCACGTGTGATTATGAAGAAGAACTGACATTGTGATTAGTGACATTAAATGTCGTTTCTATAATTACAGGTAAGGTTTGTAATGTAAATTAGAATGTGTTAATAATAAATTTAATAAAACTTTAATTACAGAAACTGCTGGTCATGATGGTGATGGCTGGGTCATTTACCCTAATCATACAAAGGAGCTCATAGGTAATTGTTCAAAACTAATGTTGATTTCCTAGTAGTAACGATTCACTTTTAATATTATCAGCCGTACTTATAGAAAGATTTACACGCGTGCAACATTAATAAACATTGTGTTACACGCGTGTCATTTATCTATAGTACGGCTGTAAATAATAATATATAAATAATATAATATACAAATTATAACATTTTGTCTATAAGGTATTCTATAATATTTAAATATTGTACCTATTATATTGTACATATTTTTATTTATTAATTCTGTATATAATATAATAATATATATAATATATAATATATATATAATTCTTATAATTTAACCATTTATCTTGTTTAAGCCATAATTTTCTTTTAATTGGATTTATTTTTCTTTCTATGAGAAACACTAGATATGCTTTATATACACATGTTTCTATTTCCACAAACCTTATTCTGTGATTTACTTTATTTTCTTTTGTAGCTGCATGCTGCTTGGTGTTATGCCCTTCAAGATCCTGCTGCTGTGGTACTCCCAAAACCGTTCTCTGGGCTGGATAGCTGTCAATACTGAAATGGTAAGCTCAATTTTTTTTTTATTTATTTACCTTTCTTAAATAGCATTTCTTGATTACTATTCAAGAAACATTATTGCTAACTTCTTCTTTACTTGTTGCTGGTTTCTTGAAAACAACCGTATGTAGGATACTAATTAATATTTTACGTTCTTCTCCTGTAGTTCTTTTTTAATTATTTTGACCAATAAACTATACACTATTAACCCAGGATAACTTCTTAAACTTTGATTTATTATTTTCTTTATAAATTATACATTTATTTACTGGACAAATTCATTTACAACCATTTTTATCATTTTATTAAATTCATCTCCCCCTTTTATTTACATCACTACCCCTTGGTAACTTAATATTGTTTTTCTTGCAATTATTTTCCATATATTTTGATAGTTTATAATTTTATTCAAAAAATAGCTTGACCTTGATCATTATTTCAGTAATTTGATTATTGTCTATAAAGCAATTGTATTATGTACCCTACTAACTATATATGGTCGTCAAGACTATTTTTATATTGCTGTTAATAATGTTTGTACTGTTTTATAAACCTTTGTAACTAATACATTTTCTTTTTCAGATTTAACTGGAAGTGAAGATCCTGTAGACCCAAAATTGTTTTCCTGATCAAATTTTGTTACTATATACATGTATCCAATAAATAAATTAACTCAAACTTGAATAGATTTAACAATAAATCCTTTTAAAAATTCAATTCTTATTCCAAATGATAAACACAAACAGTCAACTTTGAACTTTTTTACATTGGGTAACAAAATTAAGAATTCATGATTTTCAAATAATGAAGGAAAATCATCACAATATGTATTTACATTGGTTTATTTAGATTTAGAATGTATTTATATTTTGTTTTAAAATAAAACTAATATTTGTGTGCACTATTTTTTTACCTTTTTCTGTTTTATCCTAAATTACAAAAAAAATATCTGAACCAAAAAATAGAAGTATATAATTACACGAACAAAATAGTTATTTACACTCCAATAAATGATTGTAACCACTATAGTTGGTTCCTTTTCCATTAAAAAAATGTTCCTTACCATTATAAGCAATAATTTTTACACTAAAAGAATGGGAAATTAACACTCAGTTCGTGCATACTTTACACTCAACAAATGTTTTCTCAACAATATGGTTGTCATTTTTACACTCAGTGTCCATGACTTTAACCTGCATTGAAGGTTAAAGTTGTTATATATTTTACCACTTTTAAGACCAATGTTATTTACACTCGTCAGTGTGGATAAATAGGAACCACTCTGGGTGTTATTTGAGTGTAAGATTTAACACTCCATTTTTTACTGTGTATGAACTCCTAAGAAAGAAGACAAGATGGAAATGGGATGAGAAGAGAAGCGGAGTTTTTGAGAATCTTAAACAAGAAGGGTGAAAAAGAAAACTTATAATTGTTTTGTTATTATGTTGAAAAGTTAATTGTAATTATGTTATGATATTGTTAGAAGTGTTAATATTGTGATAATTAGTATTTTCATTATTATTTGTTCACTATATTTTGTAGAATATGTGTACAATTTCCAAATTTATAAAATTTAAAGGTGGAATTTATGCATTGGATGTCAATTAGGAAAGGGAATCAAGTGGTCTAGAAAGAAAAAAAAACGAATTAATATCTGTCAGATGTATGAGATGTGATAGAAGAAAAAAAATAAATGTTTATGAAAAAGCTGATATTATAATTTATTACTGTTGAGAAGAATACAGTGGTAACTAAACGAAAGTCGAACAATCTTGTTAAATAAATTTTATTACTGCAAGATCCATAACATTGATAGTCTGCATATTGCATACCGACTGAGCAAACCATAGCAGTATGTAGATGATGTAAAAATATATTTATCCCATAAACTCATATGCCGACTGTATCACTCTACAATCAGAGTTGGATACCATATCAAAGTGGTGTAAAATAAATAAACTAGATTTGAATATATATGTAATATAAATGCAATGTAGTTTCATATACACGTAAGTTTCTAAGATTATTATTTATCCCTACTCAATTAAAGCAATAGTTTTAGCACGTTGCAAACGTATCAAAGATCAAGGCATATTATTTGAGGCAGATTTTGATTGATGTTGAGCTAACTTTCAGCGAACATATTAACCAAATTGTATACTTGGCATACAGAATGGTTGGGTGTTTATTTGTAAATGCCGAGAGTTTTAAAATACTAACGTTATGAAAATGCTATACATTTGTTTAGTCCACTCTAAATTGGAATATGGTGCACTGATCTGGAATCCACTGTAAGATTGCTCTAAAGACTATACTCAAAGACGTTCAGGAAGATGTTAAAATATCTATGTTTTAAAATGTTTAATGTGTATTCAATACAGGGATTTGATCATGACATTCTTCTGAAAACTTTTGAACTAGTTTCGTACGAATTTAGGCGAACTTGTATAAATCTTACATGTATAAACCATTGCATAATGAAATTGATTCGTCCTACATTCATAAATTTGTGTTCCCACACAAAGGCAGTAGACAAACTGATACTTCTTATTTGTCAACTACTCCTACCAACCTTCTCTTAAAACCTCCAGTGTTCTTAATATGCAATAGTTACAATATTATTTGTAGTACTGTAAATATAAAATATGAAACCATTTCATATGTAAATATGACATGGTTTAAACCATTTATTTGTGAACTAAATATTATCATAAATTACCGTGTGATTCCCGGTGTAACAATGTTATTTAAGTTAAAATAAAGGGGGTAGATGTTCTAGTGAAGTGACTCGAGAATGTGTCTTGATTGAGTTATGTTCTGTTACAAGTTAAAGTGTCTCTATAAGAACTTTCGCACTTAATAAATAATGCGAGTTGTCAATTCTACACTTATTTACAACAAATAACTTCCATAGTTTTGTAACCGGAATTGATTATGTTTCGATATTGGTTTCTGTTACCGTATAATAATGACTTATAATTGTCTAAAACCCTTAAATAATTAATAAGCCAATAAGCTTCAAAGTGGAAATAATTGCAACACCCGATGGTCCCGATGGCCTAGGTTTTGCTAAAAACTGGTATACTTATCATTTCTACGTTCGTATATTTTTATCTGGCGTTTGTTTGATCTTGTATTTATAGTGAGTTTAAGCCTTTTCTTGTACATGCTAAGGTGAAATAAAATATTACTAGTCTATGTTACTACTATGTTACTATGTTATTTAAACAAAATGTTTTCTCCTCAATTATTAAAATATATTTCTCTGTTAATTAAGGAATTTAATGCAAATGTATTTAGGATGGGATCCCAAACTAAGTTAATATGTAGAAATTCATGCTGCGAGTATTGTAAAAGATTTTCTGGAAGTTAATTTAATATACAGATACTGCTCAAGATTATCACTCATTGCAATAGTTTGGCACGACAAATCACGGTGTTCTACATACGAAATAGGTTTAAAAAGAACGACAATAAATAATAATAAATTTAACTTAAACTAAAGAGGAAATTTGTTCCCGAATTGTAGACTCCAATTTTTAATCTTAATCAATAACATCATAAAACTTGGGTGGCGCCCTTCTATCTTTTTAATTACTCTTGTTTCGTATCTTAAATTAGTAAGGCTTTGCAATTAACACCAACAACACCTGAATGCAATTAGAATCAATAAGACGTCTCTGCCGGGAGATGTGTTAACGTAAGTATAAGTGATTTATGGTTTTGTGGAATTTTAGTCAGTTATAATTAAAGCTCAAGTATAGGACTTTCTGTCGCTAAATTGCTGAGATGAAGGTTGTTACAAGATGTAGTGCGTTACTGTTAGTTATTTTCTTAATCTATTCGAATGGATTTTCTCAATTATAAATCTGAAAACTGATACTAACATATCAAGTGTGCCAGCCAAATGGTGCTAAAGAGCTGCAGACACCTTTAAAGAATACGTAAGATATCGTGGGTTTACTAAACGTATATATTTACTGTATAGAATATGACATTAGACAGTGTTTCGCGTAATTATCATGGCTTTATTAAAACATAAATCTTTGAGTTTTAGAGTGTCACGTCTTATACATACATAAGGCACACACAAGATAGGTTCACATGAGTTATGTTGGCGAAGAGCACTCTTTGTTGTAGAGTAGTAACTGTTATTTTCATATGTGAAGTAAATTTATTTAAGGTTGCTCTTTATATTCCCTAATTGGTCTTTTAAATCCTATTTGTAAAGATTCTTGCCATAAAAATACATCACCATTGTTCACACTCTCTCCAAAACTTTTACCCAATTATTTTATTTCAGTTATTACTTCTTCTATGTTTACTTTCATGAATTTTCACTTTACAATGCAATGGCCCACAGAAATAAGTTTAAAAGTGTACAGGTCACAGGACGTTGAGGTTTTACATTATCATCTGTGAAATCATGCACTAATTATTTGCATTGCATTACTTTATGCATTAATTCAATTGTGCTGTCTACTTAAGAGTCTACTTAATGAGAACGATGATCCTGTATCCAATTTGCATAGTTTTGTGTACAGTAACCCATAAACACCAGGCTGTGCCACTAGTGTTTCTGTCTTTATATTATGTTCTTGTTGTTACCATTTTCCATTTATAGTAATACTACTTAGGTATATTACTTCATGGTCTATGATATTACAGTTTATCTTCTCTTCAAATGATTTACATATCTACAACCTTTACTGAATCTTCTCGATTATACTCGTAGAAGCTATTCATTCTAAGTCCCACTTTAACTAATACCAGACGTTGTATTAGTTTTAAATATTACTTAACGAGAAATAATCTGTTAATCAAATTCGATATCCAAGTTTTAGAGTTGTCCTGATATTGCAGATAAGAAGCCTTGCTGATTCTTTCCAGGGTTTGTTAGAAAATTAAGTCTATCACAGCCACGGCTATATTAGCCAATTATTGACTTTTTAATCTTCCCAGGTTTGTGCTAAAAATCGAGACATCGACAATACAACGTTATGTTAAATAAAAATTAAAGTGTTGGCGCAAGCTGGGTAATATCATACCTTTCGTTTCTAGAGTTCTTAATTTACAAATAAAAAGCCAGTCCTCTCAGTCTTAATGAAAGTCTAGTCTTTTAGAGAAGACATCTTACTATAGATGTTAAAGATGTTATCAAAGTCATCTCTAGTGAAACTGTCGCTTTACAAATACGAGATCATTTTAAATCATAAAGTAGCGTGCAAAGAACTGGTGAAAGTGTCATATGTACTGTGATTTCAGAAAATTTATAAAAGTAAGTTCAAATTTTAAACACATTAATATATATATTTATTTAACCAAACTAATCAATACCAAGATAGCAGGAGAGCACAATTACTCAACTCGATACTAAGAACTACGAAACTAAGACTAATACATGCTAATAAATTGTTCAAAGGCTTACCGAAACTAACTGAAGATGAATGGTCTTAGAGACCCAAACTGGATTAGTATTTTTTAGAATTGACAGGTTAGGATTGTTGAGTTGGTGAGGCGTACATGACAAGGTCGATGTTAACAGATCTTCTTCAATTTAGTAATCATGTTCCGAACAGGTGAAGCTGTGTCTACGTTTGTGCTATGATATTCAATTAAGTGTTTGTTTGCATGATTGTGCTCAGCTGCATCCGGCAGGCTAGTACAAATCTTATGAGCTCTACAATTGCGTAGATTTATTACACACAGCGAGCGGGTCAATCAAGGGTATTTCAGTAGTCAGTTGTGATTCCCTTTATGCAATTTTATGAAGAGTAACTATCCTAAATATCAGTTCACATAAGTATAATGCGCCGTTGATATTTTTTACTACATGCCATCTCAACTTGTTCTCTGTTAAAATTGTTTATTCACGCTTGGATAACACGGTATGACTAATTTCTTCATTTAATTGTTATATTGCTTTATATAAGACGAGCATTTTTACTTTTTGTAAAATTTTTGTAAGATGCTTCAAGGTTTTTTTTAATAACCATGAGAATTTTCATCCTTAGGGTTGTCGCGTATAGAACACGGTCAGTACTTTATATCATTTGTACTTACTACTAATATAACTGATAATAGAAAGTAAATGACCTTGGATAATTCAAGGTCGAGAAGAATTTCTTCTCCCAGCTTTATAATTATCTTAGTTAAACTTAATAAACAAATTTACTGTAACTTAGTGCCTATTCTAAGAAATTTGTTAATTTGAAATAATACGTGAAATGTTTAAACAGCTAAAGAATAATCTGATAATGATATAGACACATGTCCAATTATTATTCTCAGATATACTAATTATAGATTAAATAACCCCACAACAGAAAATATGAATGTAAAAGATTCCACACAAAAAATGGTAATATAATTTATTAAATTATTATATTTACAAAATTATTTTAATTTAATTCAATTATTATAATAACTGCATTCTTTTTTGTCTTCCAACCAGGATATGCCTATAAAGAAGGAGGTAAGTTTTGAAAAATTTTATTGGATGTTTACACACGCCACATAAAAGTAGAAACGATGTTTTATCCCACTTTGTTCGCCATCAACGAGATGAAATAACATGTTCTGTATAAGGACCTTAAAACATGGGTCATAAACATTCAAAAGGAGTGAATTAAACGCAATACCGATCAGATCTGTATACAAGCTGAGGTTTATTACGAGCTGGAGTATAATCAGGTAATTTGTATGACCCAAGGGACTAGTCGACCAAACTTAAATACGACGGAATGTTCTAAGTTTGCCCGTTCATTTATTCAAATTGCTGACCGTACACATCGAAACTCAATAAAGAGGATCTAGACATGCATGCCTCACTCTCTTTGCATATTGAACAGTTGGAAATGCATTCAGATACAGGACAAGTCTTTATCCATTCTTCCTACAAAAACCAACCGTTTATCAAATTATCCCAGTTTGCTATTTACTAACTTTCAAATTGCGTGCAGAAAGAGGTAGGTAGTTTCCTGAATCACTTTCTGGGAACCAGGAAAAGTTGCAAATGTAAATTCCTTATACTATATTTATGATTATATCTTTTGGCGATCGGGTATTTATGAATTCACATATTATCAGGGTAAGATCCTCTGGTATAGCTTCGAGATTGTAAAAGAGTACAGTACTCCGTTTAAATGTATAACATATAAGTATTCGACCATGACGCCAACTTACAACTTAAAATAGCAAATTTTCTTTTGGTTATTAATATTATCATCGTATCTTTTAACAAGTTTTAGAGTTTAAAATAAAAAATACATTTACCTGAATGTTCATATAATGTGTACATATATGTGACACAAACATAGACATCATATATAAGTATACGTATAATTAAAGCCCTCGTCAAGCCGGCAACTTACATGTAACATATACATCCCATGAAATCTTCAGTCACTTCTAATGCTCTGTATACCTACATTAACTTCCATTGCGTCATTTCTAGAGGCAATCACTTTCGGCAATGTGAGTAACACTAAATCTTAATTATCAAGACTTACGCCTTGCAACTCGAACAGTATGAGAACTTTAGAAATGGCGAATAAACAAGATCAACTAAATTGTAAATGATATTTAATAAAAATATATTGCATTTTCGACAGAACGAGATTGTTGGGGATGTAGAGAAGGGAATTTTTAATCTATATATTATTTCACAAATGCAGCTAAATTACATGATTTAGCATTACTTTCTATGGATAGATTTCTGGATCTCAAAAATAACATTTTCGTAATGTTCTATATAAGACGTTCCACTGGCTGTGCATTCAAAAAATATAGTTCAGTATATCAATGAAAGCTGATCATTGGCTTTTTTCATTGCTTCAATGAACTTTTTCATTGCTTCAATGAACTTTTTCATTGCTTCAATGAACTTTTTCATTGGGCCAATAAAATGTCGTTGATAGATTAATAACCTTAATTCATTGATATAGGAGAATTGATTAGCATGTCGAAGCCTGTTCGTTAAACCAACGAACGGCGTTCTTTGTTCCAAGGAACTCTTTCAGTATCCATATGAACTTGTTCATTGTCCTAATAGAGTAGATTTTTGATTTTACACGATTTTGCCATTCCGCATACATTCATTGTCCTAATGACCTCCGTTCCTATCAATCAATTGAGCTCGGTCGACATAGAACACGAAGTGTTTGCCATTTCATAGGCTACATACATGTGAAAGGAAGAAAAAACTAAACAAACTGGTAAGTCGATGCAAAAAGTTAGAAAGAAAGGCATTTATATATTAAAAAGATCAGGTTAGATTACTTTCTTAGATTACTATATACATATTATGATACTATATACACTTTATCATCGAAAAATAATAGAAAGGAAACCTGTAAATAAAAAATGATAACGCGCATAGTATTCTCCAATATTAAGATTGTTATATTATATTAGGCTTTAATAATAGCGAGTATTTAATTAAAAAGTAATAACTTAGGTAGGTAGGGTAAGTTTAGATTAGAACAAGAAGTCTTCAAAACTAATCGTTTTACTATTCATGCGGTGTTCATTTCCATAGGAATATTGTTCAAAATTCTACAATTTATATCACAATATGTACAGTACAATTCTTGATACTGTCGTTTTGAGAAACTAATTTCTTAATTTTGAAAAGTTGTGAAATTAGAATATACAATCGATATGTCCAATCACGTTCTGACAGAAGCTGAAAATCAGGACAGACGCGGATTTTCGAATATAAGCTCAGAACAATGTCCTATATCACATACTAAAAGTCCCCATGAATATCTGCGGTGGCTGTTTCTTTAGAGACACTTGAATTTTTCTATTTTAAAACGTACTTATGTCATTTTTAGGCTGGCCATGATATTTTAGAAATGTCGAGATTTTGACAACACTTCCCATTCGACATGGCCAGAAGATTAACAGAATCGGAGAAAATAAGTGCTTAGAATTAGTACTGCTGTTGAACAAGATCTGTCTATATGACAAATTGCAGAAAAAAGCAACCTAAACAAGAATACTGTATTATCAGTAAAAAAGGATTGGCAGAATGAACAAACAAATAAAACCCTAAAATTCTTAGGACGATGTAATAATAATTATTCAATTTTTAAGAGAGAGCCTCATTGACAAAACTCAAAATGCTATAATCAATACAAATTTTCGAAGAATTAAAAACGCTGGCTTTAAAAGCTGCCGAAAATTAACCTTCTTTAACAGAACATTATAGACAATCCAGATTATGGTTTGCTTTGAATCAATCAATTATGATTTAGGATTCTGGCAAAAACTTTCTAATCATGCAACGACGGCAAAGTTCGTATGTACAGACCATCTGAAATTAGATTTAACGAAAATTACGTTAATTTTAGTTACAGATCGGGACATTTTCAGCGAATGTTTGGGCGTGAATTAATTAGAGAACAGCAGAGGTATGCTGGAGAATTCGTGAGCGGTTTGCTGCAAGAAAGTATAAGTTATGTTAACTACCATCCGTTCAAGGTATGTATTCTGCAAATAACTTTAACATAGTTTTCAATATGATAATAGTTTAATCCATACAGCATACACAATTGTAAATTGGTTGTTAACTAGTAATATATATATTTAAAACACAAGGCTTATCTTTGTTCCAGTTTGTTTGAGAGTTCCACTGAGCCAATTTACGCGTTTCTTTTTTTATATTGAAGCTTTTGATGTGTAGATTAGTCAACACTACTTAATTTTTATATTTTTCTAATGTTTATATTTTAGTTTACAAAAATCTAGAATATTTAATTTGAGACTCACGGATCAGACATTCACTTGGGGCGCCATCTCACTTTCTACGGTGGTAAGTATTAGAACTCATGATTATAAAAGTTTGCTGCAACCAGCACTTGCGGTTAACCGTTGATTTGTTATTAGGTTCCGTTGACAAACCAGCATTAGTTGAAAAACATGGAAACCAAACAAATTGTTCAAATATTAGATTATGACAATTGCTTATTTATATAGCTGTTTCATAATCTTTGGACAAAACAAATCATCGCGAGATACGTTTGCAAATTATTACAAAAGTTATAAATGACTGGGGCGATTTTTAATTATTATAGGTCAATTATTATTTGCTAATCTATATATTTGAAACATGGCTCATTATTGTTCCACTTTTTCTACAAGTTCTACAAGGCCGATTTGCTTTTTTCTGTTTTATATTAAAGTTTTAACTCTGTATATTAATCAACACTACTTAGTTTTTATTTTTATTTAACTTTTGTATTTTTACACCCTCCTTTTTTTAGTCTGTGGAGTTTTATTTGTGATTTTTTAATTATTTAAAAGTTTAAGCAATATAATATGGCCGATTGCTTCGTCACATTTTGGTATTAAACATCCTCTCTATACCTGCTTACTATGCCACCAACAGTTCTCAGTCGAGTTTCACAGTATTTGCTGTAAAAATTGCGTTTCGAAATTTTGCAACTTGAGATATTTGATAAAAAAGTAGAATAGGAATGTCTAAGAACTAATGTTTTATCTCTTAAGGTGACAAGATAACCGACAAAGTTTCTAAAGCTGGCATATTAAGCATACATATATGATATACGAATTCAATGTAGAATTTTATGATAAGAATAAGTCGAGGGATGAATACGAGTGGGAGATAGGTCGGGGGGGGGGGTAAGTCGGGATAGGTGTGGATAAGTCTGAGAAAAAGCAGTAAGACGGGGGTAACTAAAGGAGGAAGATAGGATAAGTCGTGATTGATGGTGTGGGAGGGTAAGGGGGGTGTTTGTGAAATAACGCGTTCAAAAGTTCGTCTGAGAATGGTAAGCTTAGTATTTGCAACTGTATGTGCAAATAATCAATCTTACAACCCGAAGGATTGTAATCACACAACGAACGTTTTTAAGGAAAACCTTCAATAAATCAGCCTTTTGACCGCCATGTCTTGACGAGGTTTCCCTAGTATTAATATAATACTCTAAATCTTATAGAAAATGTCTAAAGTATATGTCGAAATACATAAAGAAAAGCTATAAGAGATTATTGAGAATACTGAAAAAGACTATAGTATTCAAAATTTAATTAATTCAGTATCAGATAGATTTACAAACCGTTATAGATGCGAATAGAGGAACGACCAAAATACTGATAATTTTTCATAAACCATTATACGTTTTTTAATAAACTTACGTATTTATGTTAATGTTTACACTTATACCACAGCAAATACAGTTATAACCAGTAAATATTGTAAGTCGCCGTGTGTGACTTTGTTGTATTCTCGAGCTGTTAAACAACAGGCTGGCAGGCTACGGAATAACAATTATGCTGTGATATACGCTCCCCGTTATTAGCAGCACGCAATACGATGACGATCAGCATGCCTCGGCGAACTGATCGCGGTTTGTCATTGTTATGTGCGATATTCGAAGTTAAGTTAACAACTTCGTGCCGAGAATCGGGTGCGTATACTGTTTATTTATTTGCTGTGCTTCTACCTGATTTTCTTTGTTAATTATTGTTAATTTTTGAAATATGAACATAAATATTTTAAATAGGAGTTGTCAGATATATTTGATATAAGGTGTTTCAATTGCGATTTTTAAAGTTATTAAATAAAATGCCATTTGCATTGAAAAAGAGAATAAAAAATGCACCATATTAGCATTGTTGTCCTAGATAATTATGAAACCATAATAGGTCATGTTTTTATGATACGTCACTGTTTTTGACAAAAGCAAATCTTATAAAATAATTATGTTTCACTGGAAACATGTTCATTGTTCAATTTCAATGGTACAATTGAAAATAAATAAGTTGCAAATTTAAATAATGAACTGACGAACGGATAGCAGGTAAAGAAACTTTTGTAATTTCATTAATTTTTTAAAATAAAATTTAATCAAGGCATTCGTACGGTATAGGAATTTAACTAGTTAATCGAACAACTGATTGAGATTTACGAATGAATGCTAACAAAATTCGTGCTGAAAAACTATTCTCGTCGGAAATGTTTTCCTGCCAGACAAAACTCTTCTCAGTATTAATGTAGAATGTGCTATGTTTCCGATTATATCAAGCTCAATTTGAAGCATTAGCCATAGATGCTTCTAACGTTTAAATTGAAAGTAAAATAAACGTATCGTCACTATAACGAGTCTATAGTGGTTTTTATATTTCTTTTGTTTCGTTTCTACAGAAAAAACCAATTCACATATACGTGTTTATTTAATAAATTCTCGAATGCACAGCGGAATAAAAACCGTGAAAAACAAAAACAATAAATCAAGTGTAGAACCAGACTGAAAGTATTTAACATGAAGCGAGTGTAAAATCGTTTAGTACCCATATGTGACTTCTCGACGATAGACTGTCAGTGAGATAATCATTATAACCTTTTTAGCAAACCAAATGCGTTGAAATTCTATCACATACTACCGTAAGTCACTTTCTCACATACGTGATATTCAGTCAACACTATCAATGATAGCTATATGGGAATGGTTGACATACTGATGTATGATAGTGTCCAGAACATTGAATTAAACTTTTCACATAAAAAACATTTTATTATGTTATTTTTCTTTATACCATTGTTTCTAGACACATAACATTGTTATTTATTAGTTCATGTTATATTTGCATAGAAGTGAGATTATATCTAAACTTGTATTTGATGATAATATTTATTATAGATCTGTAGATATCTTAATACATCAAATTATACTGAATGACTGTTTTAATAAATTTTCACCCTTTGATTTTTCCAACCAAATATGTATTTCAAAATAAGAAACATATATGTTCTTTGTGAATGTAGATCAAATATGATGAAGTGACGTAGTTACGTATATATTCATATACGTAGGAATCTTTCGAAAACGTTTTATTACAATTTTATCAAACATGTTGAAGTGTTTATAAAGAAATCCAATTCTTCTTAGATTTTTCTGTATAATTAACTTTTTTGTTGGATTTTTGAATGGAGTAATTACTTTACAAGTATATGAACGAGGAGTTTAATTTCCTGCTTAAATGTGGCGATGACAAGTAACATTCTGTTCCAAAAACAACTACATCTGCAAATTTTAGTACTGTAGTAAACAAATACTCGATTCGAAAGCATACAGTCACACATCATTCATTTAAATGTTCTTATAACTATCTGACGTTCCGTTGAAAAACCAACAGCATGTTTTTAGGTTTCATTAAAAGGGTATCTCCCCCTTGAAGATTTGTTTTTCCGTCACTCTTTCATGTATTATCTGTGGAAATTTGAAGCTTAAGACACATAAAAGGTATAGCAATATTTGATTTTTTTAAAGGTGACAGAGGCTGGATTTCTCATCGGCTGGCGTCTCTGCTACAAAGTTCAATGTACGGCAAAACCTGTACATCCTCACACCACTGTCTTTTTCTAAAGTACTTTTTCCTTGTAAATCTCCCTGTTTAGTCCTTCCTGTTGCATCTCTGTTCCGATTCTCCTCTCAGCTTTTACTTCTTGCTTCTTCATATTCAGTCTTGCTAGACTGCTGTCATCTTTGAGAATCTCTCTGTATGTCTGTTGCATGTCTGTTTCTGTCGTTCTCTAACTTTTGCTTCTTGTATTACTCATCCTCGGTCTTTCTAGATTGTGTTTTTTAGCTCTTCCTTTTCTTTTCTGATCTTGGTTTGTTATGAAACCTCATACGGTTTTGCCTTCTCTTGTTTTAAATGTTCTTTTGAACAGTATTTTCTCTTATTGGGATTGATATTCATTTATTACAACCTTCAACACATTAAAAGGTACATTATGATTAATTGAGAAGATCCCTGTAGACCTCATTTTCTTTGTAGAATAGTAGAGAATCGTAAGTGGGCAACTACCACAACTCGAACTACCACAATGGAAGTAGATTTGGTGCAGTAGGTGTTAACCAAACCCATCTCTTCGCGATTCTGAACAATACTTTGGTAATTGTAATCGGCGCGCTGAGGATGTAAAACTTGGAACTTTCACTTCGGACAAATGTGATCTACAATAAGTTTTCGCACCGCCATGTGGTTTTGCCTTTATTCGGTAAATGAATGGGAGACAGCCTTGAACAAGCAGTTTCCATCACGCTTCATTGGTAACGCGGTGAGTCACAACACTACATCCTTCCATAGTTGGATTTTGCCAAAAACCAATCGATGCACGTTAAGTGCTCACGCACTCAAATACCAATGCCTAGGTATACCATCGGGAGGGTGGGGAGTAATTAAAAAATATCGAAATTTAAGAACATTTTCAAATAATAGTATATTACGTTATAAGTCCGGTAAACCCAAGTTTACAGTAGCGAGTTGAAAACGTTTCGGGACGAGGCGACGAAGGAGCCGAGTCTCGAATGTTGAAACGAGCTACTGTAATGGTTTACCGGAAGTATGACGTAAGGCGTTTTATTTCATACTGCCTCACATTGTTCATTTTTTAAAAAAATGCATTTAAAATTTTCAGTCCGGTAAAATTTTTTACCGGACTCAAATTAGATTTTCAGTCCGGTAAAATTTTTTACCGGACTCAAATTGGATTTTCAGTCCGGTAAAATTTTTTACCGGCCTTGTAACGTAATAATTCATTTACCGGACTCAAATGAGTCCGGTAAATACCCTTTTACCGGACAGTATGAAATAAAACAAATTTATTTAAATAGATATTTAGTTTTGTTGTAATAATATAATGATTATATTATTTTGTAATTTTTAATAACAAAATTCACAGCATAAGAACACTACAACGCGTTATAGAGCATGATGTTTTATTTCAGATGGCTATCTACTGTATCTTAAACTCTAGACCTAATTGGGCAAAACAGGTATTATCATTCTGCACATCAAAATTAGTCAAAACCCATGTTTATACCTCAGGCACCAAACCGATGACTTTTTTTTATAGAACTGCGAATTATTGTGTTTGATCTCTTATGTTGGCATTATACTTAAATTATGTTTTGGTATATTTATAACATATATTTCTTAATATATAAAAAATATAATATATAATATAAAATTACTTGATGGAATACAGATGAACAACAGCAAATGTTATCTATATATACTAATATAATATCTAAAGTGTATACATAATATCAGGGTCTACCGCACTGAACTCTTCTATCTATTCTACAATTCGATGAAGATATGATGTCTTATGTCTTTCCACTAAGACATATTATGTTCCGCGTGCAACGGTATACTCGAGGGTAAAAACCGAGCAAATTAAATTTATTTAATTTGCAATATATAACTAATATAACAACCTTCAATGCATAGATTCTATGCTACCAAGGATAGATTCAAGAATCTCAAGGCGCTCAGATACGGTAAGAAGGTAGATTACAATCCAACGTACATGGAACTATGAAGTTCATTCATAGAAAGTACTAAAATCAAAGATCAGGCGAAGTTTCGCAAATAATTCTGGAACTGTTTATTCCAAGGAGCAGGTAGAGATAGCCAAATCATAAAATGATTTTTACCATACTCTTAAATCGCATAAAGCTTATGGTACATCGGTCGATACACTCTTAACACTTGAACAACGCCTTGACAGGGCGTTCTCCACTTTCGATTGCATGACGTTGCCCCGCTTAGCATATATCCAAACCGACGACGGATATTTTGCATCAAGAACAGCCAATCCCAAAAACACCTTTTCCAGTTAGTTATTTCTTTTTTTCAATACGTATTATACGTCGTATAAATGTACTAATTATTATTACTTTTTTCAAGCACTTTTTCACTGAAAAATGCACCTCGATTGTATAGTTTTGTACTGTGTATAAACAGTACATACCTAGTTAAAGCTACTGTACAGATGTACAGTAATAAGATGAATAAATTGAACTAAACGAAATTAATTAAAGGGAAATAATTTTTGTTTCGTTATCTCAAAGGATGCTGAAATATTGCCCTCGCAATCGGCTTTATCTGTTCATTTAATTGATATTATTCTTAGAAATTAATTTTTGATCTATTAGTGAACTTCCATGTTGATAACTTTTATTAAGTTGAACTAAAGTAAGGTTAAGGTGTATATGGATTTCGTTATTCTAACTTTTCAAGTTTGGGGAGTTCTTTGGTTACACCTACATTTACAACAAGAAAAATAGAAACTTGCTAACAAAATACATACATTATATTTCCAGCCCTGTCAGGCACAGTCAAGACTTTGCTGTCAAATTGGTCCTTATTTCATTATTCCAGAAAACAGGACATTGGCCGTTTTTGATAAACCTACGTAAATTAATTCTATTTATTTTTTCTATGTTTTTATTTATGTACAGTGCATTAGGATTAATCGTTAACAACTAATTGAAATGTGTGCAATATTGGTACTCAAACATCGAATTAAATACCCGGAGATAACTTTCATTACTAATGGCAAGTTAATGAAAATGACATATCGCAGCATATTAATTAATATTAATTAACACTAAAATTTTACTTGTTGATTTTCCCCGTATGAAAAATAATCACAGTTGAATTTGATCAATGCTGAGCTAATAATGATTCGCGCTGCACCCGACTACACCGCGTTAATTTTAAACGTAACTTTCTCAGAATTTAGCAATTACTAGCAGCTGTTTTTGATTTTATTACATACATGTAAGTTCTCCGAATCATTTAAACAAAAATTCAAAGCACCGATTGGCCCCGCACAAAAGATAAGCTTTTGTGAAGTACTTTATGCGTTGAATTTTTAATGATATATTTAACTAGTACCTCCTGTTTGTCATATACAATACTTATTACTAAAAATGATATATCATATTATTAACAAGAAACTGTAATTTCAAGAAATATTACCTATATCTGTTCAAACACTAAGAGAAATAAGTAAAAGCGTTCTAAACTCTGTTACGTTTTCTTGCGAAAAATGCGTATTCTAGGTTGTTTGTGTTTAAGGCCGATTTTATAACAAATTTCTTATTTTAATAGAAACAGATGTATTGGTTACATAAAATTAAAAGTTATAATGATCAAAATGCCAATTTTCACATTTTGACAAAAATAGGTTTTTCTGTTCATTGACCACAGTGCGGCGTATGAAGCTCAAATAAACAGCAAAAACATCAAAATCTACTTTCGCGGAACACCTGCATTTACAGCCCATTTTCTTTAAAAATGAACATTAGCTGTTTTTGATACAAACCCTTTAATTTTGTTACCAGCCTAAGCAGTATTTCAAGACGTAAGAGATTTGAAATAATCATTTCAACAATTTAGATTGGGTAAGCTTACTTTCTTAAATAGTAATTGCTGTCTGTCTGATCTTTCGTTGATATATAGGTATGCTGAGTGTTTTGTAATGTAGCGTAGTAAGATTTAATTACATCTGATTTAGACTCTGTTAAAATAATTGTCTATAAATTTCCCTATTTAGGAATTCAGATGCGTTTTTAAGGGAAAGGATATAGTAACAGCTGTTCAATTTAAATACTGATCTACATTTTGGTAGTTATAATTTCAGTAGTATTTTTAGAAAGTGGTGAAAAATGGGCAATATTAAAAATGCTCACAATCTTGACACTCTACAATTCATTTGTCAGATATTCTTTGCTTTACAATTTTCGTATAGTAGACATGAAATGTTCCCACTTTTGGAAATAAAACAATGCTAGCCAATATTTAGGTTAATTAAGAGGTCACGGTCTTTTATTCGAAACCGTAAACGAAGGAGTTGATAAAGAAATAAAAATTAATGCAAAGTGGTCTTCACACTTGAAAAGAAGATAAAAGAAGACAATAAGGCGTCGTAATTACACTTTCATTCATCACCCATACTGAAGATGTAAATAGGTGTGTAGAAGTGTAGATGTAGCGGTCAGTATGGTAATTCGCCACCAAGGGCGCGCTAAACCGCTTGATTTACGAGCCGGAATACATACTACATACACATACACGTCTTAAGCATGTGACATTCCGATTTATGTACTAAGAATGCACCAAACTTCACGCTGCTGATTTAAAAATAATAAAACAATAGACAATGCAATAAATATAAACGCTTTGTTCAAAGAAGGAACATTGTAAATGGAGTGTGGGATGGAAGATTTATCTGTGTTTATCTCGGTGCGACACGCAGAGAAATTAATTTTATTAGAATTTTTTAATTAACATATTAATTCGAATTATATAAACATGAGTGAAGGGATGATTAAGGAAATGATGTTAATTTATCGTTAAAGAAAGTGTGAAACATTCCGCGCGGCGCTGCGTTCCCTGCAGGATTCCATGTAACAATCACCTTTATCTCTCCAACTCGACTACCAAGAGTGGTAATGTTAATTTTAAACCTGTTCATAATTTTCATAGCCATCTCATAAATATTTGCATAACGCTTTTTAACCACCCAAATGGTTAAGAATTTTATTGATCAACTTTGGGAAAATGAAAATGGTACCACTAAATGAAAATAAACGGTATACTATAGTTATAAACAGTCCGAAAGTGATCATACTGACATAATTTACGCATGTGGGGTCATTCCATGATAAATTTACATATATTCAAAGTGCCTCAACATTCATTTCAATGGCTCATTTAAATAAGTCTAAAAACCGGATTCGGTAACTCATTAGACGACTGTTTTAGTTAAAAGGCCGATATTAATTACGTTGAATGGGATATATGGCGATATTCCTGTTTTCTACTTTGACTGCTAAACTATAAAAATATATTTGTTTATTCTTTATAGTAGAGATACCCATCATTTAACCCTAACTTAAACTGCGTTTAATAAAATCTGTAGAATATTAAAAAAATTAGTTTTACTTACTGTTAAATTTACATCACTAGGATAAGTGGAAATGGTTTTTGTTCTATTTAAGAAGTTGTTAATTTATATCAAATGATCAATACAAAGGAAAATCGTTATAAATTTCAAAAACACCAATTTTCACTTTATTATCTTCAAAATTAAGACTAGACAATGTACCAGTAAGTTTATTTTCGCTTAGTGTAAATTTTATTAATTTTCAGCTATATTTTAGACGTATTTTACTCTTAAAATTGGTGCAAAAAACATTTCAGCGTGAGGTACCAATTAATTTCAGAACTTTGATAGATTTGAAAAAGCACTGCATTGAAAATATATGCTTGCTCTCGAAATCAACGAAGTAAAATCTAGTAAAATGTACTTTACATAGTGCAAAATCAGAATAGGGGGATACAATGCAGAGAGGCATGCGATACCGTTTATTGCCGGCCATTATCGTCGTTGTTTTTTATAATAGTGGTCATGGAGGGATTTAAATAATAATTTTTATAATTATTGTGTGTAAATCAGGACTAGATAGCGTAGTATGTTTGTCTGTTTATACGTAGATTAGCTGTTAAACGTTAATATACCTGATGTATTCGGATACCTATTAATTTAGTTTATAAATTTTATTATATTGAAAGAAATATTTAAATTTAAATTGGATTCTTTATGGAGTATCTAGTAGCTATTGCCATCTCTTAGAACAGTAAGAGCTCTTGTACAGAGTAATTAATAAAGTAAATTTAGTCAAAGTAAACACTCTAGTTTAGGATAATTAAATTACACCAGCTACACAGAAACTACGCTATTAGAATTTATTTACTGCAAGCTTTTATATTACATCTATTAAATTCACTTTAGGAAAGTATTACTTTGAATGTTACATGCGCTCTACTATATAAATGGGATATTTATTCTGTAATTTACACTAACTAAATCATTTATTTAGAGTAAGCTTTCAACTCTAAGTAGAAGCACCTGTACAGGCTAGAATTAGAGTTCATTGAAGCTTATTTTTAACATTAATTTCTTCTCTGTGTAAATTATCAAAATAATAGTTCCTAATACTAAATACAAAATATAAAGTAGAATGTGGAATTAAGACATGGTTGGTACAGACAGTGGATTAAAGATTTTGGAATTATTGTATAACTGCTAATTTTTATTTTAAATTAAGTTTAATTTTTAAGTATTGTGCCAGGTAGTCTCTCGGACTCTATTAACCAGTTTAACTGAAGAAATTTACTGGATTTAAACAGCCCGAGCGACATAATTTAACTAAATTACTAAATAAATAACTAATTTAATTAAACTATATAGATATAGACAAACAGATAGCTATCATGCTCATCATCATCAGATAGCTATGAACTGATATTATGTTTTACGAGGAAGTGTTCTGTACCATTTCCACATCATAACAGATATAATTTACTTCAAGTTTAATTAATACTGTATAGGTTAGCTACTTCAATCTAACGAACAAAAAGTAGGTGCTGCAGACACTTTTTGAAATACAGACGTTCTAATACCATATGTTCGTATGTACAATTTGTTACTCCTGGTTTTCTTATTGTATATCCAGTAGAGAACTTTCTCGACATGTGACGGGCAGTATTTTTACCTTTTAGTACTAGTTGGATAGGTAAACAGCCTGCGCATCAATCCTCCGGCTCAACTGCCTTGTCGTAGCTAAGGGCCTGCACCAACTAGAAATCAAGTTAACACATCTAACTGAGCGAGTCTAGCTGTAAAACCATTATAGCAGGAATATCACGGAAAAAAGCGCCCACGGTGAGTCTCCAGTACTACAAAGCAGCAGCAGGAAGCTCAGGAGCAATATACCGATTGAGTCTTACAGATTTTTGCCAAAAGCCTTATAATCGCAATTAGAGACAAACAAAAATTCTTGAATCAGGCTAAAGCCGCACTGATCCAGGATAAGATCATCATCGAGATTTTGAACAACAGTGCAAACCCACTTAAATTGAACGCAACAGCTTTTGCTGCAGGGGTTGTTTAGCTCTACTGCGCGAACTTGTTTCCCCGAAATGTTTTCGGAAACAGTAACCTCTATGCACCAACTTTGAGAGGGTGCGGAATTAACAGCTGTTGACTGTAAGGATCTCCCACAGCGACTGTTAGCGTTCAGCTACGTTTCAGACATTGCAGAAGAGCATGTAGCAGGGGTCTGGATTAGCAGGCAAAATTCACTGTTGAAGGCGGCAGTCTGAATACAACTCAGCCGAAAGGTGGAGGAGATGCAGGAGCCCGATGCAGGATTAAATCAGAGATAACTAAATACAAGCTCGGAAGGATGGTCTTCAGAGTTTTAGGATCGATATTACCCGAATGGAATAAAATACATACTTCAGATAAACCTATACATTGCCACTCGGCTGCTGTGGCTCTTAAAAGCTGCAGCTCTCTCCATTTTCAATTATCTTTAATCATTTAGCAGTGTTTGAAACTGGAATCCGACAAATTGCGTACGCTCTATTCCACTAATAAGTAAGATTTATTTTAATACAATCAAGCCTGCGGCATTTCGAAAAATTCTACAAAATTAATAGGGTTAGCAAAATTAAAAGTACAAACCTTTTAAGTATACTAAATATTACAAAGTCTTTATTATTTTTTTGATACCGTTTGGTCAAAAACAATTGGAACCTCTTTTCGAATTATTATAGCTAATCCTAGAGAATGTTAACAGTTGTGTAAAGTGAGTTTTTTAAATTTAGATTTGTTTTGTTGCAATTTTGCATAAAACGTCGAAACCAATTACGTAACAGCAGTAGAAGTGATACACATCAGTATTACAGCTCTTTTCAGTCGAAGCACTTTGGCTTAGAAATATGGTTTTCAAAACAAAAAGATGAAATTCTAAAATACTGAACGAAGTAGGTGAAACATAAGATTTTTGCAGTTCTTACTGTTTAGGAAGTATCATTCTAACTTTTCTCGTTATTTCACATTTTACAAATCCGTTGACTTAAATTTCGATTTTTATGCGTAAATTTGAAAAGATTAGTTTGACATACATAGTCTCCTATATGTACTTAGATCTATAATAGAGACAGACCTTGTATAAGATTTACGTACGTTACATAAAACCTTTATATAAAATTGGTTTGTTGTATTTGTATGATGTAACAGGCAGTTTCTCTGTGTATTCTTTTATTTTAAAAACACTTTGTATATTGACGAAAATATTATTGGGTTATTTTTTGTAAGACGTATACTAAAATAAATTTGAGTGTCAATGTTTATTTGCAACGCTATCTACGTTTGGTAATTAACTACAAAATATCGATTTTTCAATAATCCCTATTTGGGCATAAATATTTTCTGACGTTCTAATTCGCTAACAAGCAATAAAATTATAGACGCTTCTTCTAGCGCTAAATAATTCCTTCCTGCGGCCTGTTGATATTCTACAACACGGTCCGTTTTGTAAGATTTTCTTGATAATGCAAGACCTTTATTTGGTGGTTGATTAAATTTTTGGTTTTGATTTAATTAGTTAAATTCCCTTTTAATGAGTCAATTATAGTATAATGTGTGCTTAAAATGGTTTTGTGATTTATTTAGAGCATTGAATCGTTGTTTGAATGTTTGGAAGATAAGGAAATTACGTTTCGTCGTCCGTCTTGAATACCTTTTGAAAAGGTAATAAAAATCTTTATTTTAATTAAAGTTTCTTCTTGTTTTATTGATGTGATCAATAAACTTTTCTTTGCAATATCGATCATTATTTTAATTAAAAAAGGTCGATACGGACTTTAGTTTAAGAAAATCGATTCTACACTTCCTCACTAGTTGAGAATTGCCATCAACGTGGTGTTTTAAGTCTCGTGTCCATTTTGGATAACAACGTATTTTGGTGTTAATTTTCATAGTGGAAACTACGAGCTTCACCTTTGTTTGGTTGCTTGATGTTAATGGCGAACATGGTCTTGCAGTCCGTAGTATTTTGAATCCTCACAAGTGAATCACTGGAAGCCTTCTCCAAAAGGATCCTTAGATACTTCATGAACATCTACGACGAGTCATTTGAAATAACGTTTGAAAACTAAATTAAGTTTATAGAAATAACCAGGTGGGTTCCTTATATCATAATATTTTTGTGGAAGCATTAATTAGTTCATTTAATCAAAATTTGTAATTTAAAGAAAACTTTTGATATGAGAATAAGTAAAAGTGAGAATTTAATTTTTTTAAGTAAAATTGATTAACTTCAGACCTAATAACAATCATAGTACAAATTTTAAAAGTATTTCTAACTTAATTGTAATATAATTATAATTCATGTTACTATATTATTTGAATAACAACTGAAGGTCTTCCAGTTCTTTTTTTATTATCTAATGATTTTTTATGTGAAATAAACAAATAAATGGTATTATTTGTGTTATTTCTTGTTTACTTTTTACTATGTGCTGCTTTTGCTTGTGTAATAACAGAGTTCGGAATTCGGTCCTTGCATATTTGAGACTAAATCATTTTAAGATCTAGAGTTTATTATTGTGGAGTATTAAGGTCTTAAGTATTAGGTTAAGGTTTTATTAATTTAAATCAAATATCCTGCGACCTTAATCTCAAAAGAGGGAAAGAGTTCTCATTTGATGGTATTTAAGCTAAGCCGAGGCATAGATAGTTGTATAACGTAAGTACATTTGTACACAAGTACAAAATTCGAGAAAAAAAATAGAAGGAGCTGTTAACAGTTGGCTTCTTTGACCCAGAAAGACAAGAATGATAATGTCAAATGTATGTTTATAGTTGTAATAAAAAAGATAATTTTTAGAATTTCCTACAGAAAATTTCAGATTTATCAGATTTAAATTAATTCAAATTTTAAATGCATTGATTATATTAAAATTGGATTCGAAACCGTTAAGTGGTTTTTATCAGAGCTACTAATAGACGGAACGTGTTTTAATAGTTATTATTGTTTGAAAAATTTAATTGGAGGTTATAATAAATTACTGAATGTATAAATCACTTCGCGTTTGTTATGAATGAGTAGATAAACTCAATAAAGTAATTTAGGTAATTGTATTTTAAAAAGGCATGTATAGAAACGCGGTTACAAGTAGCATTTTATTTTGTAAACAGAATATGTTGATTTGTATATATGAAAAAAAGTCTAAAAATTACATCCATAAAATTGAACATAATAAAATAAATTAAGCATTCAAATCCGAAACGCAATATTAATATTTTCTTTCGTCGGTGCCGCTTATTCTCAAATTGAAATTCTTAACGGAACGACCAATAACTATAAACTAAGTTGTGTCTACATTCTTAAATAAACATGACGGGCGGCCGCCATCCACAAGCAGAAAAAAATAATAATTTCGGCTTTATTTTTTATAATTACCACTTTACTGGACAGACGGAGCATCATATCTCATAACTCTCTGCCTATTGTCATGGTAAACGGGGCTATGAAATATACAGGAAACCGCCTGTTTTGGTCGGCTAGGTCGGTGTGTACCTGCCTTACATTCGGATAGGAGAGTTAGCAGATCCATACTAAAAGGTTTTGTTTTAAGAGCTATTTTAGTGTGGCTTTTAAAAGGCAAGATAACTACTAAAACTAGTACTAAGTAAAAGTAAATAATAAGTAGTTGAGGGAAGACATCCAGGAATGCAAATGACGGTCACTTCACCACAGAGCGTACTCATGGCCAACCGCTGCTTTGAATTGTAAATGATAGACACGACACCCACGCTTCGTGTCGACACAGTCAGCCACGCTGTATTGTTGTCAAGTAATTGTTACTTGCTGTTGTTTGTTTATTTATTTCGTTGTTATTCAAGAACAGCAAGAAATTAAAGTTATGTAGAGTTCGGTGGGTTGAATTGAACTTCACCAACACACAAGATAAATGTAGTTACAAAAAGAATATTAATTACATCTTAAATAGTTGTGCACTTTAAATGTCTCGACTAAACCACACGTTGTAAGATGTAAAGTATTGTTTATTGTTGAATCCTTACTCTTGTAAAAATAAATTAATTAGGAAGTAGTTAACCTCTGTACATTTTTACTTTGATGTATAGTGTCTAAGATTCTGTTAGTAGGAAAGGCATTTGCGCCATTCATATATAATACACTTCCAGGACCCTCGCAGAACCATTACTGATTTATTAAAGTTTGTATACACTACCCACAAATGTGTTAAGATTCGACTTGATCCTTTCACATCTGTATAAGAGCACGTCGGGAATGAGAATGTTAGTACATAATTACGGCATTTGCAGTGTTCACATTAGCATTGTATAACTGACTATATCTGAGACTACACTTGAAGCTTTAGAATCGTATAATATAGTTAGGATATTAGTATGGGTAATCTGAATTCGACACTAAATCGAAAACCTACTGCAGAAAGAAGCCGACCATTCGATTAAAGAAAAAATACGCGTAACTTTCTAATTGTTGAATTGATAGCTTTTGTGTCAGTAAGTGACCACTAATAACAGTGACGAGCACTATGTTATAGAAGACAGAAAAATATTAGTGCAAAGGTGTGCGTAATGTAACGAATGGAAAAACCCCTATACACGGGCGACGAACAAGCTAGAAGATTCCCGGCCAGTCTACAATGTTTGAGACTGGCGGCTGGCATATATGACGCATCGGCGGCTAAACGAGGCACAATACACCAGTCTAATCTAGCGTGTTTCAGAAACCTTATATGCATACAGATTAGGGTGGTCCAAAAAAAAGCAAAGCCGGAAATCTTATGCTCTCACCCCCTAGGATTATTGTATATCGCAAAAAAAAGTACCCCTATTTTTTTATTTTGAAATCGGTCGATGTTTAGGGGTGCCTCAAAGCCCTTAAACTTTCTCATGTATTTTATATGGGAAAAAATCACGTTTTCGTAGATTTGGTATAGAATTCCAGAAAATCAATATTTTTCAACCGGACTACTCTGTTTCCCTTCAGAAATGTTCAGAGAATGACATCCAACAATTTATTTGTTAAATTTCTTATATTAACTATTTTTTACAGACCCGCAAAAAACCCATAAATGAAAGAAACACAGAAAAATCGTTAAAAAATATTTATTACTATGTTTTAATATAAAGATTTTGATAAATAAATTATTGGATGTCATTCTCTGAACATCTCTGAAGAGAAACAGAGTAGTCCCGTTGAAAAATATTGATTTTCTAAAATTCTATACCAAATCTATGAAAAAGTATTTTTTTTCCATATAAAATACATGGGAAACTTTAAGGGCTTTGAGGCACCCCTAAACATTGTCCGATTTCAAAATAAAAAAATAGGGGTACATTTTTTGCGATATACAATAATCCTAGGGGGTGAGAGCATAAGGTTTCCGTCTTTGCTTCTTTGTTGGACCACCCTAATACAGATATAGAAAAACAAGTTGGAAGTATCTACGAAACCATATGTATGATAAAGAACGCGCTAGTAAAATAAAGAAGGGTGTATATCGAGTCACGCCTTTGCTCTTCTTAGTTTGTGTTAGTGGGGGAATATTCGATCATTAAAGTTATTTAGTAAACTACAAACCAAGCATTGGTGTAGTCGTGTAGTTGTTTGTAATTGAAAGAGAATTTCATGATATTAAATTTTCCCAGAATTAAAAAAATTATTTGGCAAATTAGGACCAAATAATCACTTGCCTTTTAAGTAGTTTACAATTTTTATTTTATTTTACTATCGCGTTCCTTACCATATATATACACATATGGTTTCGCAGATACTTTCAACTTGTTTTTCTATATCTGTATATAAAGTCGTCGCGCAAGGGAGAAGGATCGGTCATTAGATAACCAGCAAAACCGAATAGTGTTTCGTGGGACTACCCACGAAACACTATTCGGTTTTGCTTATACTAATAAGTATCAGTGTAAAAATAAATGTTGAAAATGATTATTTGTGTAATCCAATTAGTGTAAATATTTTTTGTGTTAATACACGTTAAAACAGCACTTTTAGTATTATTGAAAAAGAACGTTACAGTAATTTCAGTTTTCTTGTTCATTTAATTAAATTATAATAGAAAAACAACCACTTTTAACTACTTGAATATTTTCAGTGGATGTATAATAACTTTTTTCAAAGGAGAATCTCAAAGAAGCAAGAAACGGGAACAGTTACTTTTGCATCGCTTAACGTAGAATACTCATTGCGTGTTTAATTATTTCAAATCTACAGGAATATGCTCAATTATAAGGAACTTCCATGCTTTCATCAATAAAAAAACGTTATACTCACTTCCTGTACCTAGTAGTACATTTGTATTACTACGTAAGCAGCAGTAGATACTACTTGCAAATACAGTAAGTTTGTATTGCCTATATTACATAGGAGGATCCAAAGATTTCCGACCTGATGACTTTGAAACAATGGATCATATATTTTGCCAATGAGTCTTTAAGCAGTCAATCCATTATTAATTGTAAACATTTCGTTATTACTTATCCAGTGGTTATCAAAATATAACATTTTCAGTGATATCTCGTATTCATCAAAACAGATAAAACACCGCATGCGCACTGTTTTCTACAGTAGCGCTTTCCTTCCAATTCCACTGTAAGAAATTAAAAAACGCTGCCATTTATAAAGAGAGTTGGTCAAAAACAACGCTCGTCTAGGAAGGACTACATATGCTGTTACCAAGAAATTATCGATTGTGAAAAACATATTGTAAAGAGAATTCGTCAAAGCGAACCCCGACTGAGAAGGTTACCCAGGAACTCATTATCTGTGAATAGAAAGATATTTTGAAAGACAGACGGTAAGGACAAAGTATCTAACAGCAATATATGTCCTTTAAAAACTGCAATAACTATTGAAGTTTTTACATTAATATCTTGAAGTGAAAATTCAAGGGGAAGATCGAAAATTATTTTGACAAAGCAGTGAAATGTTGAAGGGTTTGTCCATTTGCAAAAGCTAACACAAGTTTATGAATTTGTAGTGTTTTGTTGTGATTTTATTTCAAAAGTGTTATCGTTAGTCGTTTTCCGCATTTACTATAACCCAAGAAAGCAAAGGTGATATAATCCCAAAAGCAGTAAGTTATGCCGAGGTCTTCTACTGCTCCATAACATCCAAAATTTTACGAACTTCAATTCCATCACTTCAAGAATGTGACTTTAAAAAACTAAAGATCCCAAGAGATTACAATATTTACTACGGTTTCATTACGTGCCTGAAACCAAAATGGGGAACAATTTTTGAGTAGTAGATAGCTACGTTGCAATAACCTATCTGGAACTTATCCAGGTACGTTTCGGTTATGTTTAGGCTAC
Organism: Agrypnus murinus; assembly: GCA_929113105.1. Classification (NCBI taxonomy): domain Eukaryota; kingdom Metazoa; phylum Arthropoda; class Insecta; order Coleoptera; family Elateridae; genus Agrypnus; species Agrypnus murinus. The sequence goes on from OV816024.1 coordinate 107,066,157, forward strand.
GTAGCGGAACCGTGGCGGCGTAGTAATTGCTACTTTCATAGGACTTCTTTCTCTTTGACACATCAAGTCGCGTAGCCCCCCTCCCTCTTTCTCTTGCAACTCAAAAAAGTATTTTACTATCATTTTTTTATACTAATACTGCAATCGTGTCACAAAATGGATTAATATTTTGTTTGTAATACGTACTTAATAATACAAAGAGAGATGAAATGTTTGATTATTTTGTCATTCCAGTATACCAAAATTATAGACCATTTCAACTTTTCTGTTAAATGTAATTCTGATAGATCGAAAAATAACCGCGCGCCTTCTTTCATCTATTTTTTAATAAAAAATGTTGTTATAGTTGTTATACATGATGATAGAAACCACTTTTATATTACTCCTAAGGTAGAATTTGGCATTAATTTATTAGTTTTATTGAAGGTTATAGTAAAACTTCTATTAACAATTATAATTATAAACTGAAAACTGATGAGCAACCTCCAACATTCTAAAAGTAAATATGGAGTAGTTTTAAAAATCACATTAAAGTAGTATTCACTGTAAAATTCGTGTGTGTTACTTAATTACCAATAACGGGAAACAAATCCTACTTCGAGGTTGTTGTTACCACAAAGTATAAAATAAGTTGAACAATTCTCGAGATTTCAAGTGACTTTTATCATAAAGTAAAAAAAAAACTTGAAAGTAATTCTGCTGTGTAGCAAAGAACGTAAGTTTGACTTACAATAATATTGCAGCGCGCCCATGAACTGGACGCTAAGAATTTAGTTGATCCTTATTGCCCTAAGTATACCTGTGAAGAGTGCCATGAATTGGACGCTAGAAATCCTTACCACGAATTAGACGCTAAACACTGCTGTGCTTGAAAGTGTTGTATGGGTATTCACCCAGAACAAAAACTATCTTAATTTATTTTTAATGTTTTATTTTTTTAATATTTTATATAAGTAAGTACAATACCTAACTACAAATATAATTAATTATTTACATTCGAATACATGTCATATGAGATACAAATTTTACAAAATGAAATCTCGAAATTTCGCCTAAACTATACTGTTTTATATTGGTACGTAATAGTTCTGTACGCTTACGTTCTACGGGGTCCCGAATTGGAACTTTTTCGTTTAAATTTTGAAATTTCATACGTATCCGTTTGAAATTGCTTTAACACTTCAATGAATTCAAATAAGTATATTAGATTGGGAAGAATAAAAATTATAAATAAGAGTGGAAAGATTCGCATGCATTTGTGGTTTTTTCTATGGTGTCGCTGCACTCTGCCCATAATTCTTTGGTCTCCTCAAATCTAAAAATAATTTCTTGGAAATCAGTAACTGGCAATAAATAGAAGTTAATCCCTATCTCAGCGTCCAGTTCAAGGGTAGGATTAAAAGGAACCATATACTTGGCGTCCAATTCATGACCGCCGATATTGTAAGGCTCCGTTACTTTAAAGGTTAAGAAATGGTTTCAGACAGGTGGCAGGAACTTTCAGTACTACTTTAAAATATAAAAACTTTCAAGAAGCTTCGGGCAAGTTACTGATACAATCAATTGCAAGAATAGCACGTTGAAGTCTAATATCTTTAGAGTAATTATAATAAGTGCCAATACTGCTCCACATACTTTAAAAGCTACTTATAAGTAATGGAACTACATAGTTCCAATAAGCATAATAAGCAATGCATAATTACTAAAATATTCTAAACTGAAGTAATTAAACCTATAAAGTCATAAATTTAGTTGCAGTTACGTAACAACTACTCAATCAAAGTTTCGATCTCAGTTACTGCTACTTACATGCTGCGTGGGGAGGGTAATTATTGTAATTTTATTAATTATAATAGGTTAGTTCGGATGTTGCAACTTCGCAGACGTGGACAAGGATGACATTTCAGTATTAAATAAAACAAACATAAGCAAAGTTAGTTATACGGATCTTAAGACAAAATACATATTTATGCTATTGTTGCCTACCTTAACCTGTAAGAACATAGCCTTATGACTATTAATAATGCGATGACTAATGGACTTATGGACATGAAAATATAACAAGATAGAGACAGGCATGCTTATCACACCAACACACAGACCTGAAAACTCTTGTTATAACGGTAGTAAAAGAGGAAATAGAATTATGTGTAAAAACAACATTAATTGACGCCTTTGAACAATTGGTTTTCATTATTTAGATATAGTATACATAGTTCACCATTTACAAAAAATGTCACAAAACTAAAAGTTTTCCTGTTAAAAAATTCTTTATTATAATAATTTTGTATTTTGAGGACTGGCTGCCAATAAAATATACTAGTATATACAGTGTGTCCCAAAAAGCTTTATACAAATGGAGAAAAGGTTTATCTTACACTTCACAAAAAAAAATTCTTGATAAAAGGCTCTGCATGACTTGTAGATCCATAATCAAGTACAAAATTTTTAAAACATTGGCTGGAATACCGGGAAAATTAAAATCATGATTTGGAGTGACAGTCAAATACCTTCAAACTGTAGTGGAGAGCAAAATGTTCATTGAAATCGTTATTAAGTAGCAAAAGATTACACACACTTGTAGATAAAAATTAAAAGATAATTTTAATAAACACGTCAGCACTTGTTAGATTAATGCGCAGTACGAAACGTTGTAAGATTCCGTTGAATTCCGCATGAAATTCAATTCTTAAATTTCAAGATATCCATGAAAACTCCATAACAGTCAAATAATTTATTAGTAAACAACGCAATGATCCATAAACCTTATCGCGCTCTATTCACAATGTCTACAATAATTGTACGTTCAATATAAATAATAAATAAATGTTAAAGTTGTTAGTATATTTTTTATTCATGAAATAGTCGACCTGTATACAACTCGACGATATAAAATACTCGAAACTCGACATATTGCCTAATAAAACACCACTCGACGTTCCGTGTCGTGGTGTTTCAGGCAATATGTGTCGTATAATCGAGTATTTTCGATCGTCTTGTTGTATAATATATGAATATTTTGCTCTCTACTACAGTTTGAACGTATTTTTCTCTCATTCCAAATCATGATTTTGATTTTCCCTGTTTTCCAGCCAATGTTTTAAAAATTTTGTACTTGATTATGGATCTACAAGTCATGCAGAGCTTTTTATCAAGAACATTTTTGTTTGTGAAATGTAAGATAAACCTTTTCTCCGTTTGTATAAAACTATTTGGGACACACTGTATAAAATATTACTACGTTTCGCTTATCAATGTAGGCTCTCTCAAGCAATTTTTTTTATTAATGAGAAATTATTAGTTAAAATTTATTGATTTGAAAATAAAACAAAGTACATTTAGATTTGTAAACGTGTACAATTTTTTTATGTTATATCATTACAGAAATTTTCCCGTTTATATGTTGAAAATTGAAAAGTTAATTAGTTAGATTTTTTCTATAATATCCAACGAAAACTGTTTTAATGTAAACATCAAAACGTACCCGTCTCAGTTCGAGCGATTTTAAAATAACCGAAGTGTACGGGAACATTTAAAGATTAATTTTTTTTATAGAATGCAACACATGTAAACACATTTTTAAAGTGATCAAGTTACTTTTTAAATTTCGTTTATTATTATTATTAATAATAATATTTAGTATAATTTATTTATGGTTCAACTTAACTAGAAAAGCCTTCTAACGAATGGAAAATTATAGGAATAGAGACTTTTCGCAACCTTCATTTCATACGATACGGAGTCACTACACAACGCACAACTAAAGTTATACGGTTCTGGCGTAAACGATGTGTTCGCTTACGCATATTAAGCATAACGTAGACAGCATGTCTACATTCCGTCAACGTCCCGTGAAACGGCTTTCAATATTAGCGAGAGTGGAGCCTACTGGTTATTATAATGTGGTATAACAGTGGACGATTAAGACTAATTCTTTGAAATGTGATTGGCATGAAAACTGCATGTGTTAAACAATCTAGATGTGGCAACAATTTAAATATCTGGATAAACAAATAAAAGCGGAAACTATGAAGATTCGTTATTGCCAATTTGATGTTGATTACAAATATTTTTATTCTGGGAGAAGAAAGAAATTTTGTGTTTGTGTTGTTGATAAGTACTTTTCAGAGAATGAGTATTTTAATGAAGGATTCTGGACACCAGACAGAAAGACACAAACTTGTTGAGAGATATAAGATTTATTAATTTGACTTAGCACAATTATAAATTTGCAGAAATGACTGACAGTGACGAATAGTGATATTCGTTGATATATATATCACTTTGAAAATATCCGAAGAAGGATATTTGGAATTCTTAGAATTCTCGCATTGATATTTCTGTTAAATAAAAATTAAAATCGATTTATCACGTGAAATCGAAACTTTTCGTATTTTATAGAGGACAATAAAAAGGGAAAGAAATTAAGAAACACTTTTTTTATAGCGGTGACTACGTCAAAATATAATTCACTGAAAACCTATCAAAGACCCAACCGTCGTTTTTACCTGTATAAAAGTGAAATTCCTGACCTGGCGGATGACCCAATCCATTCCAATACATAAACGTAGGCAAAAGTATAAATTTTAATCAAAACACAGGTAAAAAATATCCTATAACAGAAGGCACCTAATAATACAATGAATGTTAGGGTTTTTGAAAGAGTAATTTGAAAGAAAGGAAGTGCAAATCGAGTGCTGTATGATGTAAATTTATTACCAAATCATGAAAATGGAGCTACCAATGAAATACTTAATTACAGATTACTAAAAACACAATTTACAAGCTATTTATAAACGTAAATGTTTTGATAAATTAATTTTAATTTTTAGTTATGTTTCTTAACGAGTTTTTAAATAAAAATTAGGTTTTCAAACTCGTAGGAGATGTTTCTCTACAAAAAGTTTTTAGCCTTTTTAGGAAGTCCATTAGCAATATTGGTTGACGTTGAGGCTGCGTATAAAAGCTGTTGCTCTGTCTTACTCTAGCAAACAATGCTCGTGCACGAGATAAAAGGAGCCAAACTCTTATGTTGATTTAAATATAATTTTAAAACTCCCGACTCTTTCAAATGCTTCTTTGTATTATTGCTTCTTTTTAACAGATTCTTTTATATAATATTGTTTAGTTATCTCTTAATGTACCCATTCAATTTGGGAAATTTCAATTGAATTTGCTTATGCTTTTTTCCTAATGGGTTTCTTAAGTTTTTCTCTGCAGTACTTCCCTGTAATAATAATTTCCTTTTTCTTCAGTAAATATTTTGTTTTCCTTTGTTTACGACTAGGATTTTTATTATATTAGTGATATTTAATTATGGTATCTTACGAACGTATTTATTTTTCTGTTTATTAGGTTTTCTATTGAAGTAATCAAAATCATCAGCAATGCTAAAGTGCCAATAATACAATATTTTTCAGTGGGTTTATTGCCTCTAATATATTTAAATATACTATCATGTTTTTTAATGAAAATATAGCTATGTGTATATTTAATTTATTTATATATTGTGCTCAAGTAGGTAGCATTTGCAAGTTTACACAGAAACTTGATTATTTTATTTTAAGCTAGTATTAGATCTCAAAACATGTCATGTATTTTAGTATTTCGAATCCTTTCCTTTTCATTTTATCTTTAATAACGAAGGAAGTAAATAATAATGTAATGAAAGATAACTTAATGTAACGTAACGTATCGTAACGTAACTTATCGTAACGTAACGTGACGTGACGTGACGTGGAGTGACGTGACGTGACGTAACGTGACGTGACGTGACGTGACGTGACGTGACGTAACGTGACGTGACGTGACGTGACGTGACGTGACGTGACGTGACGTGACGTGACGTGACGTAACAGAACGTAACGTAACGTAATCTAATAATATTAATAACAATGAGTGCCAGGTACCCGGACCGGATACCTTAAGATTCACTGGCAAGAAAGGTAGGTACAGCCAGCGACCTCAACCATGGTTGCTCTAGATAATTCTAGATAGTAGGTGTCTTTCCCGAAATGACCCGAACTGCCCTCGGAGTCTACTCTGAGGTTATACAAAGATTTAATGTTATGGATAAAGAAAACAATAATAATGTCCCCAGGCCTGGGTGGCACTTGAATGTGCCAGGGTTGCGAAGAATCTCCCGGCCTCCATGTAACAGAGTGTTAAGATACAGAACAAGATTAAGCTCCAGGTACTCATTTTCACAGGCTGCGTCGAACTGGAAGCCTTAGATATTTTTAAAAATTCCAATGTATCCACTCCTGGAATTTGAATCCAGGACCTCAAGATTGGTAGTCAAGTGCCATACCAACTGAGCTACCATGGCTTCTAACAGGTCTTAGCTTGCAAAATTGTATTAGGCAGTGTACGCTTTGACGCGTGTTTACTTGCGTTTCACTTAGTGGAGTATAAAAAATAAATTTCCATTTTTCGGGAATTTATTGGTGATTTTTATAAATTGCCAAAATAAATTCCCGGCAGGGAATATTCCTCACCAGGAATATTCCCGTCGCCCATCACTATTCACAATATAAGTAAATCCACTGTGATATTGTTTAGAATTTTTGAATTTACCGTTACATTTTTTTGGGTACACTTGGACTTTAATAGAAACAACTGCACCATCAGAATCCAGTATAAGTCCACGCAATGACAACTTAAAACATGAAATAACAGAACAACCGAATGAGAATATCTGCCCCAAAATTTGACATAAGACTGAATTCGGTAAAAGTGAAAGGCTGAAGATCGTGAACGATAAGGGTAGCATATAAATTATGAAAACCTAATTAAAGCATCTCAACTTACTACAAGCTACTTTTATTTACTTTTTGATTTTCGCCTTTGCTGAATAAGTTGAGCAAAGATTAGAGAACAAGGTCCTCAGCGGTAAGTCGTGTTTCGGTTGGTTAGTAATTTTGAGTAACTAGTTACCTTCGAACCAGTAGCGATTTATTCCATAAGTGCTTTTGAAAATATTAGATTCTTCGCATCCATTATAAATTTCTTTAAAAATCGTACTAAGCCCCAAGGTAGATCGAATCGATTTCCCAGAGCTAGACAAAGTTCTTCTTCTAACGCCTTAAAAAAATCTTACCATCTTACCATTTACGACCAAGGCTAATAGAAATAAATGTTATAATTAAAATCAATAGTGAATACGATATTCAATTAATATTTCTTAAATAATTTTTAAGATCATTTTTGAACAACATATAAAGCTATGTTACCAAATGTTCGAATCGCTTTGATTCATTATTAAGGTACTGAAAATATAACTATAAATACAAATGTCAAGCAAAACAACTTAATTACTTTGATTAAGATATCTAATTTAAAAATTAATACCTGCGGCAATTTTATTGCATTTACGAATTGATTTTTGGCTTTTGTAAACATTTTCAGGAGTTAAAGCACTTAACAGTATTGTTATTGATATGATTCGATAAAAGTTAATCGACACCAGTTATAGTTCAACCAAAGTCACAAAAATGAGTCATCACAGACACGTGGGCGAAAATGTAAAATGCATCTAGAATTACGCGGAAGCCGCGCTGTAATCTAAATGATAAAATAAACAATAAATGAGCTAGAAAGATACATTAGCGGAACAAACCCCTTTTTAATTAAAAATAAATGTGAATGAACCAATGAAAATCTGTTGGTTCTAGCGTACGTCACTGAATTCTTAGCAATGTGAAATTTGCACTCTTATCTTATCTCACCTCGGGTCGTATTTCTTCATTCCGGTGTGATTACGAAAATGACTCATTTCATGTATTTTTGGTTGCAGTATAGTTAAATAATTTTGGAACTAAGATCTTTAAGAATGAGAATTCATTTTTTATACATACAGTGAGTTAACTTTTGCTTAACAAGCTTATGACCACGGCCCCCATGGCATCAACGAATTGCGATACGCTCAATTAACATGTCACTTGACTGAGTGTTACCAGTTCACATTAGTGAGAGCGAGGTTGCCTATCCATCTTCTACTAGCTCTCCAGGCTAGTGCTAAAACTATTAACGTGCTTACCCGTCGGGATTCGACTACGAGGGAGTCCCACATCACCCCTAGTTCAGCATGCGGACTGCCACTGACCAGCTGAGTCCAACCTCAAGTTTGTTGCAAGATTTGTCTTTTCTGAGTAAACTGAAGTCACCGATCTATAGCAGAGTTGCCTCCACTGTATTTGATCTACAGTATTTGACTACACCAGGGTAAAGCACCTGGCGAAACAGTTTCCACAAGAACAGTGACTCCCTGATCATTGTTCTAGTGCCCCCTGACCACTACCGGGATAAGCCTTGCTAGTACATATCTCTCGTTCTGGAGTTGAGCCTTGTTCTGGTGCCATCCCCAAACTAAGGGACGGGAACGTCCTCCCATTTTCTACACAGGTCGTGAATAATAACTTAGTACATACAGTGCGAGTCAAAAGTAAACAATAAATTCGATAAAAGGGAAAGTATTGATTTTTGGAAAAATTCCAAAAACAGGTCAATTTTGTTTTTAAAGTCCTCACTTTTTGACATAATATTCGGATATACCAGGTGATTCGTTTGTGTGTGGTGGCTATAATAGCATTTTCCCGTCTTCTTAATTATTTTTTTTAATTTCCTTATGTAAGGTAACAAAGTGTCAGAATTTGGAATCAAAAATGGAAGGTGTTATTTAAAAAAATGCCGAACACGTCACCACACTTAAACGCATCACTCTGTATATCCGAATATCATGTCAAAAAGTTTTGACCCCACTGTATGTTTTTTAACTAAAAAGAAGTAAAACCTGAATCCTGATAGTGAAAATCATAAAATCTATGCACCGCTGTACATTTTAAAATTGGTAAACGTAAATTCTATGAACTTATGCCAGCAAAAACCAAGGAAGAAAGTATAAAACGGCGGACAAGATCAATATTCGAAAAGTTTAGTTTTCTATTGAATAATCATAGAAAAAGTACAGTATTCTACTTGCATTTAACGGCTGTTATTCATTCGGATGCATTACGACAGAACTCACCCTAATGATTAATAGTCATCATTACACACTCGTTGAATAATATACTATTACACACGCGATAAAATATAATTTTCGTTTGCACATTGAAGGCTACTGTATATTAATATAGAATATTCCTAGATACACCTTGAGCTGCAAATAATACACATGTGAGTTCCTGGATTGTAAGTAAATTAATTTATAAATAATAGCTGATGTCAAAGTCTTCTGACAAATTAAGGACGTATCAAGAGAAAAAAAGTAGACTGAATCCATCATAAACAAATTAGTTTGAAAGGATAATGAATAGCTAAACAGGGAAGCTCGCAAAGGTATTTCTCATGCTAAAAGATACTACTTAATTGTGGTGGTCCCATTAACTATGTAATATAAATGTTTTTTTTTATTAATTTTCTAAAACTATAATAAGCAGTTATACAAGTACTTATATCATAGTTGCAAAAGCAAATGTGCTCATCAATTGGCAGTTATAAAGAAGAATTTAAAAGATTAATATCTGTTTCCAACCCACTCTAGTTTTTGACAGCATCCTTACCTCAAACATTAATAATGAATTAATATACATGTGAAAAGGTATAATTTTATTTACTTAGCTGACATTTCTTGTTTGAGAAGGAACGCCTTTAAAAACAAAAATCTCTTTATAATAGATGTTTCGGCGCCTATTCACTCTAGTCATCCAACAAAACGAAAATACAGGGTCTCTTGAATTTAAACTATCTAAACTGAATATCATTCGACTGCTCCACCCTTCGACCGTTTTCGTGGCGACTTTAAAGTATTGCCTTGTCCTTACAGCATACCTATGATAAAAGGGAAAAGACCGATTCACCAAACAAAGGGAAAATGTAATGTATTGGTGGAACTTAAGTGTTTCCTTGATTATCTATTTGATTTCGTAGTATCGTTTAAATTGAAAACTAAGAGACTTTTAAAACCGATTAGAATTGAAGTAATGGTATCTATACAGCATTTCATATATCAAGTTCAATAACTCTTCAAGTTCAAGGGAAAAATAGGACAATGTATGTAAGTAAATCTTATGGTACCTTTTTGGTCAACGTTGACACTTCTCCCCTAAGCGACAGACGGTTTAAATTTACTGGAAGTAAAAACATAAGTTCCCAAACAAAATTTGATACCGCTCATTTTACCTAATACAGTCGGTTTCACTTATAAAAACCAAACCTACCCAATGTGTAAGTTACATCATTGTTAATAAAAGTAATTTAATGTGTTTTTGGTCAATACCATACTATTAAAAGTACTATTGACCTACAGTCGCGATTTCTTTAAATTCTAGTCTTAGCAGCTAAACCTAAAATGTGAACGACACATTTATGCATTATTAAAAGCTCGTTCATAATATACAGAATAATACAATGTAAAACCAAAAACCTATTAATAACATGCATATATTGCATATATGTTACTTTACTGACAGCTAAGTTAAGTACACTAAAATATTGAAATATTGATCTAAGTTAAGGTATCTAGGTAAGGTAATTAGTAGGAGATTACAGATTACAATAGGAGAAATATAAAAGCAAGCTTTATTTATGATTAACAGGTACCTGTTGTCGTCGAAGGAGTGTTATTCTGAAATGAGGCCACGTTGCTTTCTAGAAAGCACCATTCTGAACTCGATGTATGAAACAAGGTATAGTTATGAATATCATCAGATATGCCTCTTTGATTAGAAATATTGGGTTGATTTTAAGAATTTGATTAATGAAAAGATTGATACTACAAACACACAAATCCATCAGCAATAACATTTCAGAATCTGTAGTGAATGTTGTGTTATATTAGAAAATAAATAATATTTTGCAAATGCATGTAGTCATCACTATAGATTAGTGGGTATTGACGTTGGATTTGGCAAGAATAGTTTGGTTATTTTTGTTATCTTAATCTGTACTCCATTCCAAAGTTTGAATTTCATATTTTAATTTTCAATTTTTGCTTTTTTTGAAAGAGTACATAGTTGTTTGACTTTGTGAATTGTAAAGATGTTGATTGTTCCAGAAAGAATAAAATTTTCTAATTCTTTTAAAACGACTTAATTATCTTAATAAAAGTTACGTTACCTTCAGATATAGTTACGTATTTATGAATTTTCCCTTTGTTTAGTTCCAAAGTATTAATTAATCTATTTAAAATAGAAATTCGATACTTGAGAGTCTACTTAAGTCTCTGCAATACGTAAATATTTTGTATTAATAACCTTTTAACGTTCCCGTCTAACATGCAATACAATTACACACAGCCATAGTTGAGGAGGCGAACTTTCTAATTTAGAGAAATTCTGTAGTCCCAAGTGGGAATTTTTCTTCAGAGGCTTTTCCCCAGTTCAATTTCACTTAATGTTTAACCTAAAATTTTTCTTTCTTAAAAGGCTTTCTTCTAGTGTGTTTATCACATTTCTGTCTTTGCATATATGGTAGTGTTTATGGGCACACCGTTCTATTGGCTTTGCCATATTTGGTTATATTTCTGTTCAGGCTGCCTCATTGGTGAATTCAGCTTTATCTCGGTTTTCTTGAACCTTTTTGATAAGATAATCACTTTTATGCTTTTAAAAGTTAGTTGTAATTTGACTTGCAAATAGAGTGTTTACTTCATTCCAGTTTTAGGAAATGTTTGATAATTTCTCTCTTTATGAGTTTATTGTGGAATGTAGTTTAGTCCCGATGATCAGTTTTTCACTGTGGCGATTGTTTGGGTCACAGGAATCCAACTTATTGGTCTTTTAAGCTCTACTGCAAGGTACACTTTTTTATTACTCTATCTTTATGATTATCTCTAACAGCTCCTTGTTTTGTAGGAATACTTTTTAAACAAATACAACAAGAGGGGATAATCCACCTGTATCTATCGTTTAAAGCCGATGAAAACATCTTTTCCGGTAGGCCTGTGGTTATGTTGATAAACAGTTAATTTATACAGAATTTTTTTCTAGGTTCCCCCCCCCTTTTTCCGGTTCTTTTCGTTTCCGGTAACTACTTTACCTCCTTCTTCACGAACTGGATATAGCAGCATTCTGCCTGTAACTAAAGTATTTTTACTAGCTGCCTACAAGTGTAAATGAAGACAAACCAACACCAACATCAACACAGACCTAAACGAAAACACATTTTTCTCTTCTTAACTTTTAGGTTATGTAAACAAAGTAATTCATAAAATTCATTTTAACAGATATTAAAAGCGCAGTTTCCGCCTGCATTACTCTTCTGCAGAAAGCGTAAGTCTGATTCAAATATTCAATTAAGTTAAGTTATATAATTAAATAATTGCTATTGTGGTTGTATAAATTTATCGATTGTAGAATTTTTTAAGATTTCCGATTTCATAACGTAATATTTTCTTTACATTTATTATTATTAAGGGTTTATTTACAAATAATTTTGTGTTCTGTATAATCATTGCATTTGATGAGTGGTGTGTACCACACAATTTCTTTTATTTATGTATATAATAAATAACCTTCTGTTACTTTTATATCTGTGCCTTTTATTTCTATCTACGCTTGTGCTGAGTTCAAACGGCTGCTCTTAGAGCAGACGTTTGCCGGACCCATAAATTCGTTCAGTTTAAGGTTAATGTTTTGTGTAATAAATTTTAATATAGCTGGGACTTCTTTTAACACCGTGGGCTAGCCGGTCAGGAAGTTCCCGTTATAACTCGAACCCAATGATGTACTGACACCACTCGTCTATCCGGCCCAATGTTGGTGGTTATTGATTTAAATTAACCTGCCAGTGCCGTGCGCAAAGAACTGGAATGAATATTTGCATTAGAATTTTTTTTTTACTACGAGCGCAGAATCATATTAGTTCGTATGCCTTTAATTTTTGTTCAAGGACTATACTTACCCCGATACTTCTTTATCTGCTTTTTGTTACTAAAGTGAGATACTGCATCTGCACATACTTCTTGCCAACCTTCAGCAATTTCTGCTTCCCTTATGTTGCCTCTTGAAAATTCTTGGATACTTTTATGAAACTTGGCATATACTCCGGAAAACTGGAAAGCAATATGTAGATCTCTTGATCGGAACCCACACAGAAATTGAATAATAGGTCAATCTAGTGGATTATGGAGAAGGACAAGAACAGTGGAAGCGGAAACAAGACAATCACAACAAAACTCGTAGCATTTGTTAAAGATAGAAAACGCTGGAGAAATACGTCAACACCATAGGGTGTTGACGTGGAACATAGGTCTCACAAGGGAATAAAGGGCCCAGTAAGTAAGTATTACTGACTAATAGCAACATTCATGGGCATAGTTTAGTAATATGTTCATTTTTCAAATAACACTAGCATTTTGACGTACCTATTTTACATTCGTATTTTAATAACGCTTCAGTTGATATTTTTCATTTTTTGATATAATACACAGCAGCGGCACCCATTGATCTTCATCCAAATACCATGCTCATTTGAACGGACAAAGGAATTCTAGGACTGGCTGAGGGAGCTTACACCAAACACATCGCCTTTGATGAACATTTCCATTGATGTGAATCGACAAAGCGTTTATTGTCATCTTTGTGTACCACTAGATAATTTTGACAAATTATTAAAAATAAATGGCTTTCCTTATAATTATTTTGTTAACCATTGCGTACGCTATACCGCAAGTGAGTTGTAAGTCTGTGCTCTGAGTTAGGCTGGCTTTTCTGACCGGTTTATCTGCTGTTTTGTGGTCGTCTGTCCCTTGATGTCCTAGTACCCACATCAATTCCAACCTGTTGTGTTTACCAGATGTACCAACTCTCTATGGCATTATAAGACCATTCTAGGTGTAAACTGGTTTAATTCTAGTGTTTTAGCGCGTCCTGACTGTTAGTAATGATCTAGATTATCTTTCCTTATTGGACCTCTTCGCCATGACCTGAGTACAGGTAAGAATTATTGCCATTATTTCTGCTTGAAACATCGTTGCGTATTGTCCCAGGTTTAGAGTAAAATCCCTCCCCTGTCCATGAATGCCTGTTCCTGTTCCAGTTTTTATTTATGATCCATCTGCAAACCAAACTTGTCCACTTAGCTTGTTATGTTTGACTTTTCATTCCAATTCTCCCGCCCTGGAATAATTATCTAAAACGGTTTTCATAATTCAAAGGTAGGATCAAATTTATCTGACTTCATTTGTAAAATAAAATTTTCCTCCGATTCGAATGAATGTATAAAAATTCCATCGTGGTATCCAGTGTATGTTTGCAATTGATATGCTCCAAGTCACCAATCCAGTTTCACCTTTAGGTGTAGAGGGGCCAGATCTAAAGGATTTCTAGTGCAACTAAGGGAGATGTGGCAATTGCGCTTGTTGTACCTAAGCGGACCATTCTTTTTATTTTACTTAGCCTGTATTAGTAGGTATGATTATCTTGACGTAGAACCAGTGTACCATGTTTGGTTTCTGCTCCCATGTTTTGCCACATTTCCCTACCTGTTCAAAAGGCTCTGGTTGCCATATTTAGGATGTGTTATTGATGTCACTTAAAAGTCAGATCTGTGTCCACTAGGACTCCCACATTCTCGACTATTTACCATTTGTATCTTCTTCTTGCAGAACGACATTTCTTTTTGCTCTATAGTCTTCTTCTTGTTATTGCAAGGAGCGAGATCTTTCCCAGATTTACCGACAGTCCTGTTTTGCGCCATTTCTCCACTATGTTGCGAGTGACAATTACATTCTGTCGAATACACTTCCCTCAAACTTACCGTGAGTGTAAATGGTCACAAACAAATGGGCTACACTCTATACAGTTGTAAAGCTTAGAAAGGACAACATACTGGAAGAAATTCTTCGTAGCGTTCAGAGAGCTTATGTAATATTGTGCCCTCTAACCTCAAGATATTATAAATCATTGCGGAACTTTACAACCTCAGCAATTCAGAATGAGAAAAAAGCATATTTTGAATTCACTTTAAACAATAAGAGCTCTAAGGCTATTTGGCGTGAATTAAAATCTTTAAATATTTCTAAAAATAATAATCATGTACTGCCTAACAATCTTCTTAACTCTAATGAAATTAATAATTATTTCTTAGATTCAATTCTTATTCTAAATCATGATATCACTGACCTTTCTCAATATTACCTTAACAATAGCTTTACTAATAATCTCATTATCAAACTTAATTTTAACCTTGTAACCGAAGCTACTGTCTGCTCTATTATTAATAAACTGAGAAGTAATAGTACTGGTGCAGATGGTATCAATCTACAAATCATTAAACTTTGTATTCCAATGATTATCCCTTATATCACTCACATCATTAACACTTGTTTAACCTCTAGTAAATTTCCTACAGCTTGGAAACAGGCAGTAGTTGTTCCTATCTCTAAAGTTACTAAACCTGTAGATTACAAAGACTTAAGACCTATTAGCATTATTCCTACTTTGTCAAAAATACTTGAAAAGGTGATTGATAATCAGCTGAGACAGCATTTGGAGAAATATAATATTTTACCTGTTAATCAGTCTGGCTTTCGACCTAATCATAGTTGCACTACAGCTTTGGCACACGTCTTAGATGATATCTTAACTTCTTATGATCAAGGTAAAATGTCTGCACTAGTGTTATTAGATTTCAGTAAAGCGTTTGATACGATCAATCATGAACTACTTTGTGCTATACTACATTATATTGGACTATCTGATAATTCTGTATCCCTCTTGCAAAGTTATTTAACCGATAGAACTCAATTTGTTAAATTACCCAATGGTACATCTGACTTAAAAAACGTCTTGCGCGGTGTTCCTCAAGGCTCTATATTAGGACCTCTCCTCTATATTATATATACTTCTACCTTTCACAAATGTCTAAACTCCTGTAATGCTCATATGTATGCTGATGATACTCAGTTATATCATTCGTTCTTGGTCGGTGATTATGATCATGCTTCACTTAAAATCAATGAAGATCTGAATAGTATTTCAAATTTTTCTAAGGAACACTGTCTCAAGCTCAATCCACTTAAATCCGTAGCACTACTATTTGGTAACAATACTCAGCTATCACTATTAGACCATAATTTCAAATAATATGTTGATGGTTCTGTCTTGCCTTTAGTCAAAGAAACCCGTAATTTGGAACTTATTGTAGATAATAGCTTCAGGTTTAATTCGCATGTAACTAATTGTGTAAAGAAAGCATATATTAACTTAAAGTTAATTTTTCCTCACAGACAATCTTTATCTACTAAAATGAAGTCCAATTTATGTGAGGCCTTAGTTCTATCTCAATTTGCACATTGCTGCCAAGTATATGGTCCATCTTTGACATACGATCGAGCACAACGAATTCAGAGAGTCCAAAACTCATGCTTGAGACTCATCTTTGGTGTAAGAAAATATGACCATATCTCACATACTTTCTCCAGATCTAAATGGCTCTCCATGTCTAATAGAAGGAAATTATTAAGTGCATGTTTTTATCATAAAATTTTAATACTGAAAAATCCTTCTTATTTGTATCGTAAAATCAGATTTACAAGCGATGTTCACAATATCAACATTCGTTTTAAGGGCACAATTACGCCACCACGCCATGGAACGGCTCTTTTTGAAAGGAGTTTTAGCTATCAAATTTCCAAACTTTATAACTCTCTACCTTTAGATTTAATAGAATTATCTGCTCAAAGCTTTAAAAAACAATACAAACAATTTCTTCTGAGTCAACAGTTACAGCTTCAGCTCCAATAACTAAAACTTTAATGCAACTAATTATCACCATTTTGCGAACCACTTCGAATGGGATTTCACACCTCATATTTTTTTTACATTTTTAATATATTTTTATACTTTGTTTTTTACTTTCAGAGTATGATTAGTAAGATTATTATGTTTGAATTTGCACCGAGCTTTACTTTACTTTTTTCCCCTAAATTTCTATTCTTTATTTTTCAAGGTTTTAGTGGAAGAGCAAGCTCTCAGCTTGAACTACGCCTTGTGGTTTCTGCAAACAATGTATTTTATTTATTTTTCTTTTACGTTTTTTTACTTTTGTATAGTTTGTATATTGTTTGTATGAAATAAAGACGTTTATTATTATTATTATTATTATAATTGTCTTATCTGTTTCTCTTACCGTTTTCAATATAACAGTTGACGTTGGGCCGTTTTGAGAAAGGAGCAGGAGCATACAATCTGATCTTTTTCTTGAGAATCTATTTATTTCGCTTGGTTCTATTCAAAACTGAGACAATTGAGTCATTTTTGAGCAGTAAATGTTGTGGGTAAAGTACACCAAATTCTTTTAATGCTCGCAACCAACCTTGTGTGTCCTTCCTGTCCAGCCTTCATTCTAACCTTTTCTATTCGTTATCGTTTTGTAATTCCAAGGCATTTTGAAGCAATCTACATACAGTAATCTACATACATCTTAAGTAATGATATTTTATTTCATACTGTGTCACATTTGTCAGTTTTACGTCAAACTTCTTAGTCCAGAACATGCGATTTTGCGGTCTAATATGCTTGTAAAAATTTTTACAGGACTTGTGACTGTAATAGTTATTTACGTGCCAAGCTTTGTAAATTAATCTTTACGGGCGAGCTGGAAAGTTTGTGGGGCGAGTGACGAAGGAGCGAGCCTCCATAATCCAGCGAGCCCAGTAACGATTAATCGCAAAGCGTGTCGCGTACAAACTTTTATTTCCACATTCACCAGCATTTTTTATGAATTGTACATTTTTATGAAAAGACATTTTGGAATCAAAGGCGGTAGCACAATTTATACCTAGGCGTTGCCATGGTGTTGTGGTTAAGCAACACATTAGTTGCCATAGCTTTTTGTTAATGAGCATTGTAAAATTTTACAGGTCTCTTTTAGGAGCACGTAAAGTTTTACAGGTCTGTGGCTGTAATTACTCATTTACTTAGTTACATAAAGGCCTGTAAAGTGGCATTTACATAGAAGGGGGAAATAAAAAATTTTACCGGACGCAAATACAATCAATCACCTGGACAACGTTTTAGTACGTAATCAGTTACCATGGAAACTCGTTCTTCATAGATGTCCATATTTTGTATTCGGAAATTTATTTTATATAATTTTTTTTTAAATTAAACCAATATTCCAATAATTGCAGGCCTTTGAAATACTAAATGTAGATAAAAATCACCACACAAAAACAAACAGTAGAAAATCAAGAAAACGTAATTAGCTTGCATAGCAATGTTTATAATAAGAGATAGAATCAACCCAAAATGTTTGAGCAAAAGTAGTCTTAAAAGTACGATTTAATAGCGATTTTTTGTTTATACAACCCTACTACGAGAAGACTCAAACAGCCAAAGTCCAAAAATGCTCTTTCACTCACAATAAATAGATGCAGGAACAACAGACGAGAATATGTGGATTAGGCAAGTACGTCGTCAAGTGGAAGCTAGAACTTGCGAAAGCAGCACTGGTTAGCTTAGCGATCGAATGTCGTTAAATGACATATTTTAGGGTAATTCCATGTCAAGTGATGAATTGTAACTTACCCATTTTGATTTATTTCAAATTTTGCACGATTGTTATACTTTTAATGTTAAGTAAATATCTAAAATATTATGTTTTTAATTCAAGTGGTTTTTGAGTTGTGTCCTTCTTCAGTGTACAGAAATGAGTGACTTTGAGTATGTTGGCGTTTATGTTTTCCTTTATAACTTTTGATAAAAATAAGATAAAGAAATAAAACAAAAACTGTTTTAAAGTTCATCATTTGGACTTTAAGATGATGGGTTGCATACTTTAATGTGAAAAAGAATTATATTGGGCCCCTGGTTTTTGACCTTAACATTTTCAGAAAACATATGGTTAAACATTCTAAAAAAATTGGACATAGAGTTGCATATTTTTTACTTATTTTTAGCAATATAACAGTTGTGCCAAATTGGAAAAAATTGAAGATGGCGATGGTCAAAACTTCCAAAAAATTGGATCACTTGTTGTGGAATTACCCTTTATTCAAACTCAAAAATTTTATTGTTGCGTATCTTCCAGAAACGTACAGATGTAATGTACAATTACCATTGAGAAGGAAATTTTAGTTTACAATACGTATAACTAAAACTTGCTGATGTTGAATTTTTTTTGTAGATATATCTGCACATAAAATACCTTTGCTGCCTGAAATCTTATATTTACAATTAACAAAAAATAAACTGTAGTGGAGAACGATAATAAGAAATCGATACATTTCAAGATTACCATTTTTGGTAGCACTTATCAGATCATTTGCATTTTTGTTTTAGAAGAATAATGAAAAACAATGAATAAAAATAAAGTTCTTTCAGTTTTTTATGATCAGCAGTGGTGACATAAAACCAATGAAATTTAAATATACCTTAAAATATAATTTTACAACTTACCATTTTAATGTTAAATGTTGGTGAAGTATGTAGGTGGGTTATAATATCAAATTTCATCTGAAAATGAACATAACTGCTTAATTTCTCTGAAATAGTTCTATATTATATACAATCATCGCCGAATATTTTATTTATATCAAGTTTCAAAACATATTTTAATACTTTACTGATTTTAATCCGTGTAGATTATTTACATTTCAACAGATTAGGTTTCAGATTTTTATGCGAAATTATGCAGAAGATTTCAATGATTTAATTTATTATTGTTATAAAAATCTCGCATACCAACTATTCCATAACTCCTTGAAGTATGCGCTTTAATTAATGGATACCCATTTAAACGCCGACATTCATTGCTATATAAATTTATTTTCAGTAAAGTCTCACTTATTTTTTATTAATAAATCCATGAATTCATGATCAAGTTCACAGAGTTAAGCCAGACAAATACCAAAGGAGCAATCAATCAATCATGCATGCCGAGTAAAAGTGAGTTGGTATTAAAGTGATCCTCCAAGGATTAGTCAGTGACTGTTTTGATTTTTTGAGCTCTTCCGATTTGTCATTTTTTGTTCCCTAAAGCAGAACTAAATTCTTTTCTTAGTTGCAAGTCATCGATGGTCTCTTCTTTTGTTCATTTCGATTTATCATTTCCTAAAAATGTAACTTTTGCGGTTTTAAATTCTAATTTTAAGGTTGAAAAGTTATACATAAGAAAATGTTAAAATGCATTTTATTCAATTTACGAAAGCAGTCTTGGAAAGAATGTTTTAAGTGGTAGTTTAAGGTTTACAATCATAACAGATTACATCCAAGGCACAGGTCTTATTATTTTCTTTTCTGTTCTTCTCTCACTACTCATATTAAGAAGTAGGTGAGTTCTGTTTACAACGAGCAGGTAGTAAAAGTTAATCTTCTAAGGTTTACCAACATAATACATCTACGAGGAAGTACAAGCTCTCATGTGATACTGCCTTACCAACATCGCAACTAGGTAAACTCACTCACTGCTGTCTTCTAATATCCCAGCGGTATTTACTCATTCTCGAGGCACTTCTTTTAGCGAGTTGAAATATTTGAGATTAGAATGAAGAAAAGATTTTTGTTTGACCCAGTTTCTAGTTGTCAGTTCGTACCCAAGCGTATACTATTTTAAAGATATGCAGTAATTTTTCTCTTTGTTTTATTTGTTATAGTAATTGATTTTATACAAGACTGGCTGCTTATTGGATTTTGCATTCGAAACATATTTCAACGTATTCAATGAACATACTCTCGCATTGTGTGATACAGTTTGACTGCCTTTCAAGAAAACAATTTCTTGTGAATTTGACACGTTTGTTAGTTAACGGTTTTAACGGACAAATTGAAATGGTAATATAGTAGAAAGTTCTGTATAAGCAATATAAATATTTCTTCATATACAGCAACCGAAACCCGTCTGCTTGAACTATACAGTGTGATCCAAAATGATTGAGGTCGATTTGAATTTACCGCCACGTTAAATTATTGTCACGTTGGTAACACGAACACTTTCCAGACATTTTTATTCTTCTTTTATTTTACATAGGCGTCTCAAAAATAATATAGCTCATTAACTTCATTAATTGTACATAATAAATTTACCTGACAATAAATTCTAACAAACGGTAGTTCTGAAAAAGCTCTTATATAAAATAAAAAATCAAGCAAAATAAAGCAGAAAGTCAATGAAAACCCCAAACACCATGGCAAAGCAAAACGATGTAAACGAGAAAGTGGTGAGTTGACGCTGTAATTTGACGCAATACATTTCAATAGTGCTACACTAACGTGAAATACACTAAAACCGACGGCAAGAAATTCAAAGCGTCCTCACTCATTTTGGATCACACTGTACTTAAGAATTAAACTACTAAAGTATGAAAACTAAGATGCAATCAGTACAATCAAAAATACAAGGAATGGATCTATATTTTGATTGACCTAATGATATTAGTAATAATAATTGTTTATAAACTCTCAAGATACTATCGTTTTGAGTAATGTAACCATGTCTACACGGGAAAACTAATCTATCAGCAAATGCAAATCGTATAAAGCTACTACTGTGGTGGTCCGTGAAAGAAAGATATACACATGCATTTGGCCTCCTAGTTATTTTTGTATCTAAACAGAAAGGTACTTCATTTTGATCTTTTATGTAACAGTTATATGACGCTAAGTATCCCAAGCAGCATTTAAGTAGCAGTAACTGAGATCGGAACTTTGATTGAGTAGTTGTTACGTAACTGCAACTAAATTTATGACTTTATAGGTTTAATTTCTTCAATTCGGAATATTTTAGTAATTGTGTAGTTGTTTCTACTATTTATTGAAACTATGTAGTTTCATTACTTTTGAGTAACTATTAAAGTATGTGGAACGGTATTGCCACTTAGTATACTTACTTTAAAGTCGTTGCAACTTCAAAGTGGTATTATGATTGTAGCAGTAACTTGCCCGAAGCTACTTTTTTAAAACCTTACAGTAGTATTGAATGTAACACTTACGTTTTTGCTACCCAGGAGAATCACATTAAAGTAATTTTTCGCAAACTACTCCATCTCCATATTTACTTGTAAATTGTTGGATTAATCAATAATCATTAATCAATTTGCAACTTGTTATGATTGTTAATAGATGTTTTACTATATAACCTTCAATAAAAATAACAAATTGGTGCCAAATTAAGCCTTAGGGATTGTTATGTATGTAGCTTGAAGTTGGCAACATTTATTTGTAGCGATGTAACTAACCAATCCTGGCATCCTGGCCCGTTCCCTGGGCGAGCGTCACTCAGCATCAGTAACACTCGGGCCGGTTTGGAGGATATACGTCTTCTACAGTCTATGCATTGTGTATGTAATTCGCCCTGCTCACTCAATATTAATAAAGTTAATTAATGACAATAATTGAGTATCTTTTATTTAAACACATAAAAGAACATAACAGGAATAATATAAAATGGTTTCTATCATGTGTATCAACTAAGTATTTCGTGTATATTTATCATGTTTTATTAAAGACATTTTTTTACTAAAAAATATATTTAAAGAAGGCGCGTTGTTATTTTTCGATCTATCATCATCATATTTAACAGAAAAGTTGCAATGGTTTATAATTTGGGTGTACTGGAATGACAAAATAAGCAAACATTTCATCGCTCTTTGTATTAAGTACGTATTACAAATAAACTGGTAATTCATTTTGTGACACGATCCAGCATTATATAGTATAGAAAATGATAGAATATTTGTTAAGTTGCAAGAGCAAGAGAGAGCAACCACGCGACATGATGTGTCAAAGAGAAAAGAAGTTCCAAGAAAGTAGCAATTACTACGCCGCCAAGTACCTGCTACCCAAAAATTGTTCCCCATTTTGGTTCCAGGCACCTAACAAAACCGTAGCAATTACGTGCTTGTGACTAGTGACTAAAACTTAATAGTTCCACCGATAGTTGCTGGTACGTAGCGACGACTAAAAATGCTGCTTGGGATATCTTTTAGATTTCCTTTTTACAATACGTTTTACTAAATCTTGTTCTGACTGAAATCTCAATAATACAAATCTGATTGAATTGTGATTAATGACATATTTAATCAAAGATGTGATTTACTGAAAGTCTGAGATAATTCAAGCCTGCTTGAAACTATGCTATTGAACGGCATAAAGTTCTCCTTATTAATAAAGAACTTCAAAAATATAATATATTAATTTCCAACTTGCCATGTAGCGTTTTGAAACTTTATTCCAATCTTATCATGTTTAGAAACAACAATAAACATTCATTACCATACACAACATTCAAAAACAAAATGTTGAACTATTATTTGAGTTCACGTTTAGACAAACATTCTAACCACTCTACATGCGATCCAAAACCAAATACTTCATCTCACTAATTGCTAATAAAAAAACCCGCTCCTCCCAAAGATATTGCAGATTTCTGGATGCTGCAATCTTTGAATCCTTGTCCTGCATCTTTTGGACTAGCTGAACTGTTTCAGGAAGAAATCCTTTCTACTACTCTTACTAGCTTCACAACCACAAACTACGATAAAATTTCACACAATCCGTCAAATCTTTAGGATCCGAACCTCCAAATTGGTACTGATAATCAAAACGTCAATTGTACTTCACTGACAAAACACAAATATACCTTTCCAAATGCACCTGCATCAATTGATAGTATCGTTAAATCTATCCATTCAGTTCTTGAAGACACCATTCACAGGTTAGTAATTCCATCACAGAATCTATTCCAAATAATTCATTTTCCAAATTCCATCTCTTCCAACCGTTCGAACACAATCAAACAGTACTACATTCTCCTACACTCATCACAGAAATTCCAGAATCAGTTAGAACCAAAATTGAACCCTAACCAATTATGTTTTTTAAATCGGAACTTGGAACAGCTTCTCAAAGTCGACGTTTTAAGGGGATCAATTACCGTCTCTTCCGCGAAAATCCCCTTGGATCCAGTAAACAATTCCCGGAAATTACAAACTGCACAAGAACGAAAATTCAAGAGCAGCATAAAAGAATTGCTGATACCAATAACCTTCCTCAAGAACTACACGCTGCGACAACCGTAGTTTCTGATAAGTGCTATCTTCCAGTTCCCACTGTCTTCAGCTTCCTCAGCAGCTCCCAGACACAACTATGCCCACATATGTTGTTATGTCGAATTAACAGGATTAAAATGTTTCTTTTTCTATTTATTTTTTAGTGTATTTTTTCGGATGAGCACCTATGAGTTTCTCATCAACCTTAAACAACATGTTATTGGTGTTTTAGAACGCAAAATGTTATGCAAATATGTAAAAGGTCACGGAGTTAAACGACCTTACCGTTCAAAAATTAAAAAATGCGAACTTTCCATTAGTTGCTAACCAAGAAATTTACAACTTTGCAATTGCAATTGCAGTTGCAATGAGTAGCGATGAGCGGCCTCAAACCGATCCGCTTATTACATTTTCATTTTGATAGCTTTTACTTATATTTATAAACACTAATTGTTTTTTGCTGTACTGTAGGTTGCGCTTTTATGACTCTGATTCGTTCTACTTTAGAAAGGGTCATACATATTTATTTCGCTACCCGCTTTGGGAATCTCTTCACATTCGGATTAGCCTCAACAGGTTTTGGGGATTGTTGAAAATATTCTTGTTTGTCCGTAAAGCCGATGGACAATAAAATTAGTATCAATGACTGCTCTTCTGTGCGCTCATCTAGCAATTAGCTGCTAACTTTGGATACTTTTTAAAATAAGATTTCTACATACAAAATGTTGATTTCCTTTTCAGTATTTTATATATTTTTTCACACAAAATAAAAAAATCGTTAATAAAAAGTACTGATTTAGATCAGAAGAACAATTTTTTTCGTAATTTGTTCTAAGTATGTGATTTCTTAAATCAGTTCGACTGCTTGACCTAACCTAACCTAGATTTACCTAATCTAAGATTTACTGGTCTAATGTAACTTAACCTAACCTAAGTCCAAGATTGAATCATATTCAAATATGAACAGGTAAACAACGCACCAAATAAGAAGTCATAAAGCCGTTTTTTATACGGGGTGATATTTGCTTAATTTTCTGTCGAATAAATTAATGCACGAATTTTGTGTGTTTAATAAACAAGGTGGATAGTGCAAGGATCATTGTTTAAAAAACCCCACGTGCTGTTCACTATTTAGAATTTTATTAATTAAGCCATAGCTAGAATATAATGAAAATATACCGGGAAAAGTGTTCGAAAAATCGTGTTGAAAAATCGCACATTTCATTATGACCCAGTTACAATTAAGTAGCTAACGATTGTAGTTGGATAACTTCCCTTGTTTCTCAATTGGAAATAAAGATATTATACCACATCCCTTTTTTGATTTCTAAAATCTGGGAGTATTGTGTTACACTTTAAAAACTGTTTTGTTACTTTTAAGCGGTGGCGTAGCTATCATAGGGTGAAAGTGGTGCATTGCAGTGGGGCTCCAAAACTAAGGGGGCTCTTGGCCAACCCTAGATCTTCTTCCACAAGAAATAATGTTTCAGCCAAATTATCTGAAAACAATTATAAATTTAATTAATATTGTTAATTAGCTGTTTTCAAACAGTCAATACAACTACGATACCAAATATTCGCGCTAGTGGTAGATAATCAATGAAAATGTGGAGATAACAATAATTGCATTATTTTACTGGAACATTCTATAACATACTTAATTATTTTTTAACAATTAATCGTGTATGTACAATAGAAGTACGTTCTTCGAAAACGTCTTGAAGGATTTTAATGAAATTTGCCAAACGAGAGTTGTTGAGGACGAGATAGTTTTGAAGACTGTAATCGATCAATGTCAGTGACCCCAAACCTTTTTTAGTAAATACCTACCTGGTTCTATTTGGACTTTTACGTTCAGAAGTTAAAAAAGTTTTAAAACCACCAAAACGATTAGTTGAATTGGTGCTATTGGTTTAGGTGCTATTATTAAGAAGAAATGATTGGCAGCAATGTAGTATTTTAAATGAAATTATTTTAATCTAAAATCGCGAATTGCTAATTTCTTATCAATTTCTCCGTGTTGGGCCATTGATAAGATTTTTTAGTTTTCTTATTATCTATGGAATGATATAAAAATCAACAAAGTCGACAGGTCGTTAGATTTCCATTTAAGTGGTGTAGTCTTTGCACCAAAGAGACTATGAATTTGATTTGACTAGGCATAATGGACCGATTTTATCTTTATCTACTTCGTTCTTAATTATTTATTATTTTTACTTTTAGTTACATAACGGTAAGTTTATGCATTTGACAAAAGATGCTACATTTATATTTTATTTGATAAAAAATAATATTGGTTGTGGAAGGGGTCGACTTTATTTTTTGCACCGGGACCCTTGGCCACCTAGCTACGCCACTGTTTTAATGTTTACTAAAAAATAGTAATAAATACATTTGTACGTAAATAAACAGATAATAGGATTTGTAACGAAGATTATTCGAATGATATTGTTTTAGAAAGCATAATCGAATTCATATTTAACAAAAGTCGTAAGAACTATTTATACTAATAAAGTTGGTGAATAGAAGTGTAATACTATTTTTTATCATTACCTGCTGTTTGTCACGTGCTCATTGGCTTACACTTCTACGTATATATAGAGCGAAATTAATATTTCTGTTCTTTAATTGACAGACAGGAATGCGCTCATAAGAGATGTGCGCAGTAGAAGAATCATAATTATGTACGTTGACGTTGATAGTATATAATCGTGTAGGGTATCGCGTCAGTAACTAAGAGTTTATATCATAATTTATATTACTGATTCATCAGAATGTATCAACACTGACTTGAATGAAATGATAAGACGTTCAAAACTCGATTGTGGTTATGTATAAACAACTATACCAACGTTCCAAATGCCCTAACGATAACATAATATATCACATACTAAAGCACTAACATAAATATTCCATAGACAAGCATATGCTGGTAATGTTATAAGAACTATTAGACTCTTTACTTAGTGTAAGTAATAGTAACATTATTTACTGAACAATGGAATTTTAGATTCTATAAATTTAAAAACGCGGTCAATAATTGGATTCAAATTCGGAGTATAGTATTGTTATAGTATACATATGTATTTGCTATTACCATCACCACGAAAGATTCTTTGTTTTTTGCATCTACAGGCCATCAGTAACAACATACAAAAGGTCTCATGTCAATTTCTCACATCAAAATGTAAGATAACACACAACACAACATACAGCTCCTGCTCTCGCGACTACGAAGTTTTTTGTTTCATGCAGATCTACAGACCGTCTTTAATGTGCATGAGTCACATGACCTACCTTTTACCTCCAAGCATTATGGTTAGTTGCTAAATTGAGGTGTGTCTTCTCCAAGAATGTAATTACCAGAAAGAAAGCGACTCATAAAATGCTTGGTAGAAGCACATAAAAAGCTTAATACGACATTAATAAGCGTCGACTCAGATGCAAGTTTCTTATGGTCGTATTCTTGTTCCTCTGACATGATAAGATTAATAATCTTATTGGCATGGTATAAAATGCATCAATAGTTTCTATTGCGGCTCTCTAACTATATAATACGATTCGATACGATATAAGTATTATCAAACCAGAGGTATCCGATGCCTCCGAATTGAATAACAACTGTTTGTGAGTACGGCTACGGATATTTCAACTTGAAAAAACATCTCCGTTTTTCGGTTCATTTACCGTTTTTGAGTTAAGAAAGTTATCTAGACTTAGATTCCAGAGAAATAGTAGAAACATGACACGGTGGCCTTTTACATGGCAGTGCACTTCCTCTTGTACAGTACACTCACAACCTCCTCTTGTGAAGAAAAACGAAGAAGTACATAGTCTACAAAATAACCAATTAGCTGAATTTGACGACACTACTTCCCTAAAAGTAATTTACCATATATAATTTGTGTAATTCCTTTAAGTTCCTAAAGATGTAAAGATGTAAGTTCGCATTAAAAAGTATTTGAAAACATAGCAGCGAATAAAACTTTATGGTTACTCATTGTACAGTTGGGATCATTCGCTAAGGAGCGGTGAGAAAATCGTCCTAGCTGTCTTTTCAGTTTTTTGAACAATGTAAATATGGAATAAAATTTTCCTAAAATAAGTTAACACTGATAAAACTGAACTTACATACCCTGTGTTGTATTCGGTAGCGTTAGGAACCTATGTGCTGATGTTGCCAAAGCAATACCATTTCACTCCATTCAATCTATTTTATTTCATACCCGTTCATAATTTGACGTTTTTCGGATCATTTATAGTACGAAAAATGCATCTTTAAAGTACTAGGACTTTAAAGTAAAATATTAAAGTCCTAGTACTTTAAAGTAAAATATTAAAGTCCTATTTTACTTTAAAGTACTAGTACTTTAAAGTAAAATATTAAAGTCATAGTACGTTAAAATTTTACGTCAATTGTTTCTATGGTAACGAATTTAATTTATTATATAGAAATTACTCAACGCGCACTTTAATTATTACAGATTACTTAGAAATCTCAAATTTTTGATTCGTACTAATTCAATACGGTAACAGTCCAGTATGAAATAAAGTTTTGTATTTACTTCGAACGAAAAGTGTCTTTAAAGTATTCACAAGTAATTTCAGCCTCGGCTAAACGCCTCGGCCGAAAACAACTTATTCATACTTTAAAGATTCACTTTTCGTTCTTGTTAAATAAATAACTATTTATTTCTGTATTTTATGTTAAATATTTTTACAAAATTAAAACTCTTTTCAAAAGAAAGTTATTGCATTCTTTCACAGGCTGCATCTGTGAAACGTTTTCTGAATAAAAGTCCCATTGAAATAAATAGAGCTGTCATAAGCTACGAGTTTGAAAAAGTGAGTTGCAGCCGTCTACATGTGTTTTGAACTTATTAGTGCTTATCAGGACAGTATAGCAAATATAATAAAGTAAAAGCAACGAATTCAAGAAGATGTACAACACAAGGTTTCACAGATAGCAGTCAATCACAACGAACGTCACTACGTTTGTTGTTGACTGAAAATTCAGTATCCTCTAGCCGATGCGGCCAATGTGTGTTGGCTGCTAACTGTGAAACTTTCTGCTGTACATCTTCTTGAATTCGTATACTTTTAATCCTTAGTTTTTATTGCAGGTTTGGATTCTCAGAAAAAATTACATTAGTTTGACCTAGGACTGACTAACGTCAATTTTTTCGCAGATGCGCTACAATAGATAAAAATCGAAGAGAGGTTCGAACGTCTGGAAATGGCAAAATATCCCGATAAATACACTTTAGATTGAAAAATAAGAAAATATGTGTTCAATATTTTTAAAAAAGTAATCCAGTGGTACCAAAGTTGACCTCACCCCCCCCCCCACCAACCCCTGGGGGTGGGGTAGAGGGTAACTTTTACATCTCAAATGGAAACTCCCAGTTTTTATTGCAGAATTAGATTTTAATTAAAACAATTTTTTTTTATTCGTGATAGACGTTGAATTTTTTCAAGAAACTACTTTTAGCGTTACTGAGCGCCCTCGCCTCTCACCCTCGGAGCAATAATAGCAGAATCCCCTACTTGATTAAAAGTTCAAATTGCTGACCTCCAGCTACTTGACAGTGTCCCAATCGTAGATACATGTTATCAATTACTTTCTCCAAAGTTTCTGGTGTTATTATTATTCTTTCTTTTAATTTATTGATTTTTGTTTCGTACACTTTGCTTTTCAAATAGCACCAGTAGAAATAATCTAGAGGAGTTACTCCCCATCCCATCTCCGGGGAGCAGGTGTAGGAAGTCAACTTTGGTATCACTGGATAGGTCTTTAAAAATATTGTGCAGGTATTTTCTTATTTTTCAATCAAAAATATATTGCTCGAGATATTCTGTCATGTCCAGTAGAGTTCCTATATAATAAATAACAATAGGTTATATAAGATAAGAGTTAGGACATGTTGATCCAATGTCAAGAACGACTTGATTTCTCATAAAGTATTTTCGCCAATCAACTTTCAGTTGTTTGATTTGACAAATTGTTTCTTGACAAAATATGTAGATCGATGTCAATAAATTCTTTGATTCAACATTATTATAATACTCTTAATATTTATTTACTAATAAAAAATACATATTATTATTAAGATAATTTAATACTATAAAGAAAAATGTGTATTAGGATGTAAAGTAATATAAATTTTGCTATATAACCTAAAAAACAAAGTGTCAGACTGTTAAGATCATGTACTCCTTGACATTGGATCCAGCCAATTAAAATCCGGCATCGTACATGTCCCAACTCTTATTCTTATTATTTAATATTATTATAGAGGAACTCTAATGTCCAGACGATTATAGCGCCATCTGTGAAAAAAGATTGAGATTAATCCTAGGTCAAACTAATGTAACTTTTTCTAGAGAATCCAAATCTGCAATAAAAACTGGTTGTTCCCATTTGAGATTGGAGAGTTATCTCCCACCCCACCCCCAGGGGTTGGGAGGGTCGTGTTTGGTATCACTGGATAGCTTTTTTAAAAATATTAAACACGTATTTTTTTATTTTTCGATACAAAGTGTATTTCTCGACTTATTCTACCGTTTCCAGACTTTTCGGACACCGGTATACCAATCATTTTGCACTTCCTGCGCCTCATGGTTGTATTTATAGTTGTGTTTTATACTATAATGAAAATAGAAACAAAGATTTATTAAGATTCTTATACTTTTTCTAGGGTGAATAATATTTAAAAAACAGTCAAATGTAAATGTGGCAATATTCTGGAATAATGCCTGAACTGCGAATAACATCTTTTAAAGCTTCTTTCAATGATGATTTTTTCTATAGATGTAATGTAATTATAGAGATAATTGACGAAGCTTATAACAACATAAGCTTAATAAAGCAATTATTTAAATTTGTAATGTGAGCAATAATGTCCATAAATTTACAGTTTAATGTTGTATTTGCGAATAAACCTAATTTCTTCCTTCGCATTTTCTATGTCTAAACACAAGTCTAGAAACCAGACATTAATCTGCGGTAGTAGTAGAATTTCTGTAATATAACTAAGTTTTAAGTAATATTCCAAGTTGGAAAAACGTCTGTTGTTTCTTTAAATCCTTAAAGCTCTCAGTCAAAAGAAAATAAACAGGATTTCTGTATTATAATGTTGTCTTTTTGTTTTAAAATTTACAACAGTATTTCTTGTTGAAAGAATCATTGTTTGTGCGTTTGATTCTATTTGTAAAAAGTTGTTTCTTGTAAAATATAAAATTTTAAAACAGACACACATGTTTTCTTGATATACATTACTATCGAAGTGTTTTTAGTGTTCATATGAATGTTAGTCACGATCATCCGGCAAAGTGACCATTACAATATAAACTGATCCATTTATGCCCTTTATAGACCTTCTGAAATTCTAGACACCTTTTTTGAAGAAGTTAACTTTCAGGAGATCCTTTTTATTGTATCAAACACGTTTTTCAGTATCTGAAATGGCACATTATAATTCTTGTCTTGCTTCTCTGTCTCGTATTTGATGGTACATTTTACACTTAACCACTTCTCGAGTTTTATTCCGACTTAATTCTGCATCAACAGGTTTCTAATTTTTCTGATCGAGGTCTCAAAGCGGTTCTCCACGGGAGGTCAGAAGAACTAATTCTATTCCCGATCCATCAACTGTCTGTATTCAAATCCGACACAAACCAATCAGTTTTAGCAATCAGTCGGTCATTATTAATCACCCAGAGCTGTTAGTTGTTTATCATCTCACATATTTAGTCTTCTTTAGATGGTATCTACATTTCAAAGAAATTAGTGTTACGAGTTTACACTTATCCAAGGTAATGCGCCTAAAGAAGAATTCCTAAAATTAAGTGGGTAGGTGTATGAACTTCTGTAAGTAGAATCTATTTTATTTTATTTTTGTCTACTGTAGTAGATATGATGTGGGAATACGTAATGATAAAACAGAGTGTGAGTCAACCGGTTAAAATGTTAAACAAGGCTTTATTATGTTAAGGTCTTTTCCTGATTTGAATTATTGTAAATTATTTTCTTCATTGTGATTGAAGTCTACATGTAAATAAATTGTTTATATAAGCATTATAACCAAACTACATACTTTACTATTTTTGGAAATTATTTAATTTAACCAATTTCGAGTTATTTTGAGAATAACTTAAAAGTAAATTTAGTTTATAACACTAAAATATTTATTGTTGTAGGGATAGTATCGTACGAAAGTGCAAACTTGGACGTCTTATTCAAAACCCAACACAAGTTATTGATATAATTTATTGGAAATTGTATTAGTTATACTGCAATTCACTTCTATTTTTCAGATTGGATATTATTCCTAAATGCTTTACACATGTTACGGAAATTTTCATTTTAGTTGATATATATGAGTCAATAAACTATTTTACAGCCACGCGAAATCTCACTGTGCCCCTCAGTAAATGTATCAATAAATGGAATTGCAATATATAATTTATATTATTTATCGTATATGCATTAATAGTACGGATATACCAAACTCATTTTATACCACTAAAAAAAATTTATGCTAGCAATATGAAAAAAAAGGCATTCTCTCACCTGTTCCTATACAAAACCCCATGTTCCCAGATAACGGGTGATGCCTAAAATTTCAAACTGTACTCTTCGTTTTATAAATTAAGTATCCATTAATGGTTTTCTTTTGTTTTGCTATTTATAAACAGAATTCGCTTAACATACGTATAGTTTTTCTATTTTTGTACGAATTTTTTTTTTGTACGACCATGCTATTTCGGATTGTTTACCATACTTGGTTTTAGAACAGTAGGTTATATTTACTGGTTGCTAAGCAAAAACGCGTCGGTAAGTAATTACTTACCGTTCAGTTCTGTCAAAAACAGAACGGTAAGTAAATTATATGTAATTTATAAAATAAATGCACGATCTTTAGATGTCTCTTTCGCGAGAAATCATTTATTTTCTAAATAATTGGACTATTTAAAAAAATGTATGTTGTTTATATAAATTTGCTCAGGCTTCTTCAATATCCCAATTATATTCGTTTTCAGATTCACTCATTCTCACGAGTTTGACAAATATCGCATCATTCAAAAATAATAGTAATTACAAACGTATCCATGGTAAGGACAAAACCTACTTAATGTTTGGTGGATATACAGGGCAAAAATAAATTATCTTAAATCTATTTTTTTCGGGGATATTTCCTTAGTTAATACCTTTGTATTCATAATGGTCGTACAAAAAATAGTATAAGTATCTCAAACAGTAAGGAGTTTACCGATCTCCTCCAATATTGGTGACTTCGCTTCGCTCAGTCGCCAAACATTGTCGTCGATCGGTAAACTGTCCTTACACTGTTCTTGATACTTAATATACTATAAAGCTTGCTTTGAAAACACGCTTGTAAAAACTCTTGTTACTCATTCTATTCAAAATTTCTTTGACACCCTTTATAAAATAGTCCTTTTAAATAGAAGCATCTACTAGTTAAAAAAAGTTATATAGCGTGTTTATGTTTCATTCTTTACCTTTAATAAAAAATAACTAAACGAAAATAATAATGAAAACAATCATCAAAAAATAGAGGCTTAGGAGTATTTTAGATAATTAAATAATCGCAGAAATTAATGTAAGCGATAAATAAAAATAAAGTAATAATATAGGCATTTATTTATGTAAATACGTTAAAATTTTAAAAAGTTATTAAATATTCAGTTGTTTTAATAAAAATACTACAAACTAAGAAAAACTAGAAACATAGATACAATAGTCAGTACTAAAAACAAAACAGTCACAAAACAAAAATTAAGAAACACCCTTCACAAAGCATAGAACCTTGGATCATATATATCATTAATATCTGTTTACCTAAAATTTTTAGAAAATATTTGTGAAAGATTACAGATTTTTTGAAATCCCGCCTCATTTTAAGTAGTTTAGTCAATGGGTTTAATTTTTCTTTCTAACACATTATTCTGTCAATTACCCATCTCTCTTTCATGTATTTAAGGACCGTTAAGAGCAAATGCCGGATAAAATACAGAAAGAAAATCGAAGTGCTTAAGAGATCTGAGCAGCAACAGCAACAAAGTCGGCCAAGGTGCCGATGCAAGTTAGAGGAATTTCCAGAAAAGTTTTTTATTTTGGATGATGAACATTACTTTACTTTCAAAAACTGATAAAAATGCGATTGGGGGATTTTATACCACGGGCTCTCTTGCAGCACCTGATGATATTAAAATTTGAGAAAAAGTAATATGATTGGCAATAACACCTTCTGGGATTGCGAAACCCTTCTTCTATTCTTCACGAATAGTCATCAATCAGGAAGCCCATCTAAATGAATGTATTAAGACATTAAGAGATCCCTTTATTCGGGAAAATCATTGTGATGATAATTACGTGTTTCGGCCCGATCTGGCCTCACCACATTACACGAAATAAGTAATTATCAGTTGTAGCCCACTTACATCATTCGAATTTTGTGTTTGTGACCAAGGAAGAGAATTCCTCCATGTGTCCCCAAAACTACGACCTATTGAGAACTTATAATCTATTCTAAAAGGTCTTGAATGTGGGAAAGGTTGGAAAGCTCAAAATGAGGAGAATCCTAAAAATAGAATTTTATATTTCTAAAGAAAATAGGCATAGACCTCGTACAGAAAATGATAGAACGTGTGCCCAGAAAAACTGGAATATGTTAACAGTTCTTGAAAAATTTATTAGCTTTTATCATTCAAGTTGATTAAAATGTGGTTTGTACTACAACGCAATAAAGTTTATTAAAATCAAAGCATTATTCTAGTTTATATATGCATTCAAACACAGTCTGAAACTTTAGGCATCACCCTTATACTTCATGATGAAAAATAGTCCAAAGAAAACAACGGTCTTAATAAGAAGTAAATAAATAAACTACCCGTATTTACCCTTTTTGTTCTTATGATCCACTAAATATCTAAACCATTTCTTATTCCAGTTTTACTTTATCTGTAAATAAAACATTGTCCCTATATTTTTCCGTTGTGTCACAAAATTTAGGTTGTGTTATCGTAATAAAAATCCTAATACCATACTTTGGCAAGATATCAGAACAAATTGCAACTATACTAAGAAAAACCACCAGTTACAAAATAACCTATAAAACTAACACCAACACCTTTTCATTTTTATTCAATGCTAAAGACAAAACACAAGATATCATGAAATCCGGCATTTATCGTTTGAATTGTTCTTTTTGTAACTCAGTTTATATTGGACAAACACTTAGAAATTTCGACATAAGATACAAAGAACACGTACGCTCTTATAGACTTCAACATCCGGAAAAATCGAATTATGCCAAACACATTTTGGAACAGAACCACCCAATGACACCTCAAAACAACATTAAATTCTTACATTTTTGCAACAACAAACACAAATTAGACTTTTTAGAAGCTTTTGAAATATACAGACATAAACGCACAGTACCTTTAATGAATGAACAAACTGAGCTTAGTAATTCTCATTTATTAGAAGTGTTAGATATTTAGTTTTTGTATGTATTGTATCTAGTCACCTATTTTCTGTATGTATTTATCCTTAGCAACTTGTTTGTGTATCAATCTTATCTACCTTTGATAATGACACAAAGTGTCGAAACAATATTGCCAGGTTAAGATATTAATAAAACTTGTGAAACTTTAACTAATCTTTGTATTTATATTATATTTCATGATTATGGAGTTCCACAAAGTAAGGCTGGAGACAGTAAACGCTATAATAATTTTACTTTAATGTGTTGTAATTTAAGTTAAAAATTGAAATAGATCATGCAGGAAATATATCGTTTTTAGAGGTTGTATGAATAATAGTTTACAGAACTCGGTATAAAGGATCTACACATAATGCAAATACAAAATTGAAAAATATAAAAATATAGATATAATATAAACAATAGAAAATGGAAAAACACCTAAAATTTTAATTAAAATTCGATTTATTCAGGTGCAACAACAGAATCGAAAAACAATATATTAGGGGAAGAGTCGTATAAAAGAATATAAATTAGGATCAAGTAATTGTCAGGAGTACATATATTCAATTATACACTAGCTAGTTCATTGAGTTCTTAGGTTATTAATTACTTTCCTAGCATATTGATGGGAGCAAAACTTTATCTTTTTTTTGAATATTTTATATAGGCTGACAAATATCCTTTATTTCGTGAGATAAAAGACATACAATCTAGGAGCTAGGTAATTACAACTTCTCTGACCTATACTTTTTTCTCATTAACGAAATAAAATCGTGGAAATCAGCGATGCTCATGAAATAATAAACGTATTTTACCTTGTTTTATAAAAAGTTGAATTTTTAAAGATATAGTCGCCTTTAATCAATATTTTGGATTCCAAGTAGGAATAACCTATAATTTCATATACATTCTAATTTAGCTATCTTTGGAAGGTCATTTTCTATTTCCTGTTTCAGATTTTCCCACGACGACAAGGTATACAGAATGGCAGTATCGTCGACAAAACTAAAAAATTTGCCAGTTTTATCTAGATTTAATTGGCTATTTATATAGAGCTCTGGCCTTAACACAGTTCTTTGAGGGACGCCAAAGGTAATAGCTTGCAAATTACTATTAATATGTTCTCTGCCTTTTAAGTTTCGAGGCAAGGTTTCACCTTTAATTTATCAATAATTTCAGGACACAATATACTAATATGAAATTTAGGAAATTCGAACATTTATTTTGAAGTATTCATTTTTGTAAGAAATGAATCTAGAATATTGAACCTTTAAGGTAACCACATATTTAAAACTAAATAAGGTTTTAAAAATTATTATTTATTTACATTTCATACTAAATTTCTTTCACACTTTTATACGTAAACATTTTGTCATCCAATGGAGCTAGTCATTTTCTTTTTAAGTTCTACTAATCAAGTTCTTTTAAGTATTTTAAATATTTCTCACGTATAGTTGATATCACTATTGAACAGCTGTTTTTAAAATGTCAATAGTATTTAGTAGACTTAAAAAACAAATGCAGAATTTGAGCTTTCAGTGTTGCCAACTGTCAAAGTACTTAACAAACTTTCACTAGCAAATTTTATTTAAAATTAAGTTATTTTAAAATCCAACAATATCTGTTGAGATGGATTATCTAGAGGGGTAGAGGGTGATCTTCCGCAAATATATGGCTGGAATGATTGACGAGACAGTCCAGAAATGGGATTGGGGGCATTTTTTAAATTTTCGAAATTTCAATACACTTTTCATTGCGCAACACTTTATCGTCTCCTCGAGCTGACCAATAGTGAAATTTGGAAGGGAAACCATATCCATTCATGTTAATTCCCCCTTTCTTAAAAATGCATGTTTTGATGCGCATGCGGTCTAATCTAACCTAAATGAAATCACAGCTGTGAAACGCTAAAGTAGATGAAGGATAAAAATGAACACTTGTTGAACAGACCAAAAAATGAACTGCAGAGAAGTCTTCCGTCGTCCCACCTTTGAAATCAAGCGAAATGTGAGTGGAATATAGGAAACAAGAAGCGATAATAGAAGGGATAGAAAATTACAAGGTGAAGATAATAAGATTAAAAGAAACGAGAAAAAGGGTAGTGTACAGAAATGGAAATCATCTACTAATTTATAGTGAGGTGGATACGCAAAATAATGGTAGTGCTGGAGTAACTCTAATTATATACATTAAGATTGGTCGAGCAAAAATAAAGAATAGAAACTAATATCGAAACGTAGAACAACAGTAGGCATAAAAATAATTAATTAAGATTTAGTAAACTATGGGCCAAATGATCATTCAGTACAGACAAGAGTTAGAAATATTTTATAAACAGTACTTTATTTTTAATTATTATGTTAATTATTATATTTAATTGTTATAAATTATTGTGGGAATAAATAAATATATCAGTCGTTGCAATCTATAAACGCTCGGATAAGCGGTTCAGTCAAACAAACGTACGCGTCCCTTCCCTTGGCATTCATTTTACGTACGTTGCACAGATTTACTCCACCCGCACCCGCACATGCTAAGTACTATTCGATGAGTCTCGTTGAGCTGAACAATAGTGGGATTTGGGTGCGGGGGCAGTAGTTTTCGAGATAATCGTTAAAAGCTTTTTTCGGAAGTTAAGCCATAGCCATCCATGTTAATTCCCTTACCGTACCTGAAAATGCATGTTTGGATGCACATGCGACCTAACCTAACCAAAAACTAAATTAAAACTCGTATGAATTAATGAATAACACAAACTTAAATTAAACTAAACTTAAACCTAGATTAGGTTAGGTTCGATTGGGTTGGGTTCGGTTAGGATAGGACACTATTGTTCAGCTCGATGAGATGCATCGAATGTATACTATATGTAGCATGTGCGAGTGGCGAATCTAATCTAAAGTTTTACTAAATGTATTAAGAGGGTTTATAAGGGAAATAGCAAAAACAATGGATTTTGACAGTTTAATTGACCAATTCGCCTGCGTTAAAGCCCGGAAAGAACTATCTCAATAATAATAAAAAAATCGTTAAGAGATACAAGCAAATAAAAAGGTAATGAATTGTATTATTATATTGTGTATTGCATATTTTATTTTAATAAAAGTATAATTGTACATATGAGGGGCGCAAACGTAAGCCGCGCGCAATCTTACGTAGTTATGTCACTGTGCGAAACGTGCTGTGAACATTGCGGGGTTTGAAGAAACCCAGCACCATATAGTCCAGACCAATCGCTTGCACCAAGCGATTTCTACGTTTCACAATTTGGGAAAAAAGAGTTACGCAGTAGGGGTTTTCAAAATGAAAATGAGATGAAAACCGTCGTTGAAGAACATTTTGCAGATAAAATCTTCTGACTACTTTTTACACCAGTTACAATTGCTGTATAATCGCTGTCAATGTTGCATTGATGTTGAAGGGGACTATATTGGAAAATATAAAACAAAATAACTCACACCATTGTGTTAAGTGTTTGTGTTTTAATACCTTAGGCTCACTTCCCGTCAAACATATACGAGCGATATGTACAAGAAAATTTGCTTTGCTGGATAATATGGTCATATCGCAGGACACGGGACAATCCTGCAGAATTCGGGACGTCTGGCAACCCTGGCAACCAGTAGCACTAGAGCTTATTGTAGAGCCTCTGAGGCAGTCAAAAGTATATCTCCAATGTAGAGAATTGGATTGGATTAGAATTATTCCAATCACTTTAACTTTGGAAATCTAGAAAAAAACATCGTTATGTCCGTTTATTCTCTGTTTAAATTGAATTAGTATTTTCAGGTCTACTTACAGATTTAGAGAGTAACCTTACCGTATGAGCGAAGTCGAACTATTGCAAATAATGTACACAGGATAAATAAAAACGAGACCCCAATTTACAATGTATTGTTATAAACCAGAATAATTAAAAATTAAAATGAAACAATAAATTGAAAGTTAATTTAGATGGTTTAAAATTTCGACAGTAAAAGTTGCTCCATTCCGTGTGCGTGCACGTATACATATAAAAGTGGTAGTTAACATACATAAAGAAGCAGTCGACATTTTTTTCAGAAATAAAAATAGCAAATTAATTCAAAGAAGCGATGATATAACATAGCAGATAACAAAGACTTTAAAATTAAAAACCTTGTACAAATACTACAGGGTAATTAAGAAGATAGAATATAATTTCTTAGTATCGGATTCAACAAACAATACAAAGAATAACAATAAAAAGCCGCCGTAAGCCGTGAAATCTAGCCACTACAAAGTATTAAAAAATTTATTGCAACTTAAATCTCTTAATAAAATTAAGTGGAAAATCTACAATCATAATCTCTTCAAATATAACATCTTCTGACAGAGCCCAATAAGATTCATCTACCTACCTGCAGCGGTTCGATTTGGATTTTTGACTTTTTATGATGGACCCCCTCAGGAGACATTAAACAATAACCACTTTGGTGTTTCATCTATCATACCGGCTGACCTTGACTTCACAGATGTGAGATTAGGTGCGAGACCTGCTGTGCCGGTCAAAGTGAGCGCTGGAATCACATGTAGTGACATTTAATTTGTTCGGGTGGTGTTTCTCACTTATAATTTTTTTCTAGTTTTTGTTTTATTTGCATTCCATTGATTTATTTCCTGCGATTTTATAAGTGATATATCTGTGTCCGGCTCGTTACACTTCGGGTTAACAAGGTTGTTGATATATGGAAATTTTAGATTATTAATAACTTGTTTTCGTGTAGTTTATCTTCGGTGTTTTGTTTCCAAATATTTTATACTCATGAGATAAAAAATAATTGATATATTATAAACCTTTCTCACCAGTCTCATAAACTGTTCCAATCTATGCATGACACAATAATTGGTTTTTGGTTCTTTTAATAACACTTATGCATCTGAGCTGATATATTATGGAAAATATTTTCAAAGTATTCGTCTCTCAATTCGCCTTGAGTAAATTCTGGCATCAATTCCAAGAGCTTTCCGATGAAATATTAAGTAGTATGTTATTCTAAACCTACCCATTCATATGAATATGTTCACTGTAGGCTTGGTTAAAATAATGTTAAAAGCTGTTAGAACACTAGAAATTTTTGTAACGAAGAAGCAAAACTCCCGACAAGGTAAGTTTTTTAATATCTTCTCCAAACGCTAGATTTATAAAACTTTTTTTTTATTAAATTTTCAATCTGGCATTAGAACAATCTTAAGATACTATCTTTCTAATTTATCTAATAAAACGAGAGTTTAAAGGATGAATAGATGAAACAAAACGTTTCAAAATAGGTTATTCCAAAAGTTCGTTAACTTGTTCTGCTACTAACGTAAGTATAAATTACGTAAATCGTTAAAACCATATCTTTACAGATTCCTAAACGGGGTCAAGGCGCTGCTCTGCGATAGGCTATTTTTGAGTTCACCAACGGCTGCTTCTGCTGGAATCCGATAAAGCATCTGCGGTTACAGAAAATTTGACTCCCTTGGTGAGCCTATATAATTTGGACAGTAGTATTTCATGGTTAGCGGTGTCATAGGTAGACGTTAAGTCCATAAAGACCTCAAAGACTAAGATCTTGAAATTTCCTCTATATATTGTGTTAAACTGAGCACCTATCTATGCTGTGTAGTTTTTCTTCCTGAAGAATCGCCAATGCTTCATTAGTTGACATTAGTCTATTTAAGAGATATTAGAGATAGATACTAGATATATTACCTAGTCTATAATTCTTCGTATCCGTTGGTACTTTTTGGCCTTTGGTAAGATATCAACCCCGGTTTGCTTCCAGTTCTTCAGAATTTGACGTCATGTTAGACAGTAGTTAAATAACCATAGTAGCCAGTTCTTTGTGCACTCACTATAAAGAGCTTTACTAGTTCGATCCTAATGTCATCTATGCCAGTTGCGTTTTCGTTCTTACATTTTTTTATCGCGGTCTCTACGTCCCTTACGATCTTTAATTTCTGGAGACAGTTGTTCAATTTGCCGTTTAATAGTAGTTGGTGGGGCTATTTGGTCGGTAGAAACATTGGCATGCACTCTGCAGTGACTGGTTTCATTGTTGAGACGTATGAGCAGTCTCCAGGCTTTTTGAATATAACTAAAATTTATATTATTTTATAATTGTTAGAAATACAAAACTTATTAATATTAGGTGTTTTATGTTGTTGGTTAATTCTGTGCCAAATCACATAATTTAAAAACATGACCGTGCTTCAATATCTTAGATTTTGTTAAATTTTAATCCTTACATAAATACATATGAAATAACATTAAATTAGTTTTTTCAGATTTTTTGGATGAAAAATGGCTGAAGTAGAAATTTCGAAAAATTTCGCTTTTGATGCAAATTCTGCTACCGACACTCTACATCATCTAACTAAAATTGTCATAACTCTCTTATTTTTTGAGTTATCTAGTTCATCCATGTATCAGATTAAAGCTAGTTTTTGGATCTTTTAGTACGTTTCTTGATATACTCTGAAAGATCAAAATACTAAACTTTAATCGGACACCTACATGAGTCAGATAACTCAAACAGTAAGGAAATGATGCAGAGTGTTATAGTAGAATTTCAAATGCAAATTACTGCTATTCGACACTGCATTATCTAACTGAAACTGTTATAACTCCCTTATTTTCTTAGTTATCTAGCTCATTCAGGTGTCAGCTTTAAGCTAGTTTATTGATCTTTCAGAGTATATGCAAATACGCAAAGCGTGCAAATACATTGCACAGTAGAAAGGTAGCAGGCTCGGAAAAAAGGTTTTTTCAAAAATATTTTTTTCCAAAATTGCAAAAAACCTCCTTTTTATTTTTTAACTATACCAAGCGTATGCCAAGATGGGGATTCTATAAAAAAAGTTTCAAGAAAGTTATAGTTGCAACGCGGGAGCAATGTCAAAATTTGCAAAAATACAAAAATTTGCTTTCGGAGCCTGCTACTTTTCTACTGCGTAATGTCTCTGCACGTTTGTAGATATACTCTGAAAGATCCAAAAACTAGCTTTAATCTGACACACGGTTGAGCCAGATAACAGCAGAAATAAGGAAGTTATGACAAGTTAGATAATGTAGAGTGTCGGATAGCAGGCTCTGCAAAAAATCGAAATTCTCCAAAAACTTCTACTTCGGCCATTTTAATCCAAAAAATCGGGAAAAACTAATTTAATGCCATTTCATTTGAAAAGAAATTTGAACAAAATCTGAGACATTGAAGCATATGGCTCTAGTTGAATTGGCATGAAATTAGCCTGTTATTTCTTGTAATACACACGGCAAGTCGCAAAAGCCAATAGGTTAGAAGATTGAATTTCGTTTGGATGGATATAATAACACCAAATACGTAATTATTATATTCTTAAGTAGTAGGTTGATTTTCTTTGTACTGTAAAATCTCGATCATCAGAGTAGATGTGGTACTCTAGAACTGAACATTCAAGCCTTATATTGTGTGAATCAATTAAATGAGACTAAATGATGTAAAAGTGCAGCAAAAGTATCACATGCTACCACTAATTTTGGCTCTGTATGCTCAAAAAGAAAGAGAAGTCCGCTTGCTGTGCCAGTCTTCGTTAAAGAGGCTCTTCTAGGTAGAGAAGTTGAGCTTAGGCAGTCTTCTACCTACGAAACTAATCACTGGGAAAAGTCACATGCATGGAAGGGCAAGTTTATGTTGGGCATAAAACATTTTCGACCGTGTTCAAGAATGAGGGAAAAACTGTTTTTCGTTAAAATTAAAATTTGACAACGTTTATACTAATTTTGATACGTAAAATCCAAAAATGAGAAAGTATACAGGGTGTTCCATTCAAAAATTAAACTTTATGGTTATTTCCGGTGAAACTGGCCCTGTGTTTTGTACCTCCCGGCATGTAAGAACTTTTCTACATAATTTCAGTTTTACATCATCTACTTTTACTTTTCAACCTTTATTTCAAGTGAGGTACCAAATACTTCTTCAAATATTCGACATTTTGTGATCACATTCAAATACAATATCAGCAACATTTTAAAATTCGCCAATAAGTACGGCGAACACATTGAAACATTGATCATATAAAACTATTAACACTAAAAGTTATAAATATAAAAAAATTCTACTGCTTTTTATAGGTTACGGATC
This sequence comes from Agrypnus murinus, assembly GCA_929113105.1. Taxonomy (NCBI): domain Eukaryota; kingdom Metazoa; phylum Arthropoda; class Insecta; order Coleoptera; family Elateridae; genus Agrypnus; species Agrypnus murinus. Next base: position 107,109,785 of record OV816024.1, read on the forward strand.
GATTTAAAGTGACACCAAGATATTTGGGGTTGTCAGCGTTCCTCCTCGTTACTTCGTTACTTACATAGTTCTTTCTTTTGTTTTTTCTATTTCTGAAGTGGAACGCACTTACTTGGGATTTCCTTGGATTTGGTTTCAGCTGACTTGCTTTTTATTAATGATATCAGATAAACAACGTATAATTTTGATGCGATTTTGGAACGTTCCATGAATATTGTTAATTGGCTTCAATTTTCATGTTGTTGATGCCTGAAACTATTTAAATAATGTTTTAAAGGATATAATGTTTAAATTTGTGAAGATAGGAAGGTGTGAAAAGGCATTTTTAAGTAATTAAGTTAAGAAATAGTTGTTTGAAGATTAGGTTCCATCGACATTCAACAGAGGGCTTATTTTGTAATGAACATATAGTAAGTGTATCATACCAATTGTCAAAGCTTCATTTGTTTCATTCAAAAATTGTATTGCATTCATTGGTTTCGACTAAATCATATATAAGCACAGCCGTTTTTCTAACAATCTTTCTTCCAATTTAATCTTTCAAGAAGTGCACAACCTTTTGGAGAGCATAGAGTAATTTAAGGTTATGTTATAAGTTAAAAATTTAATGAAATCAATGTCAAGATTTTGAGGTTTTGTGAAACGTCAAAGTGTTTGAAATTTAAAAAAGTTGGCAAATCTAAGTGACTAATTAACAAGTACAACAAAAGTGTATAATTCATTCTTGAATTGAGATTTTATCAACTGCTGAAACAGCAAAACTTATGACGAATTAGACTGGATTATAAACGGATTTAGAATTTAATAAAAATTAATTTACTTACCACCATTGTACAATTAAATGGATTTTGAATTCCGGTTAGTAAAGCCCTTTATTTGGAAATATTTGAAAAAGGTCTTTGGCACACCAGACACAAGGGGCGTTAATAAAAATAAAGTTGGCAATCTAGTGGCATAAAATATTTAAAATAGAATTAAAATAAAAAAATGTTTTAATACTAGTTAGTTTTATTTGTAGTAATTAAGAAACATGATGATACAAAAGTATTAATCTCCAAATAAAGAAAACTGAAATATTTTAGGATTAATTAAAAAATTCTTGGATAGAATTAAAGAGATAGAATTTAGTAATGCGATTTTCTTTTGTTGCATTGAAATATTTGAAAAATAAATTTATAATTAAAAAGTGTTTCTAACTAATTACTTCACATAAAAGAAAGCCCATTTTTTTGGTATCTGTTTTCAATTTTTATTTTGTTTTGTTTGTTGATCTTTGGTATATATGTTAATTAAAAATAAAGTTGTTATTTTGAAAATTATTTTGTATAGGTGTTTTTTATTATTTTTTTCCCATAATTATTATAAGGATATGAAAAACCAGTAAAGCCACCCGCCTGAGAGAGTCTCTGTGGAAAGAAAGACTTTTCACAACTATATTTAGCCAGAGCATTTATTTTAATTAAAGGTAAGCAAGTAGTGAGTTGTGTATTTCACCTTTGTTACAATTGTATCTATGTCTGTGTCTAATAGCATTTAAAAATTTAATATAATAAATAATAATTATTGTAACATTATGTATGTACTTGCTACAATAGCTCCATTACCTCCATTGCACTCCCATAAGAGTTTGTGTGGAACCCCGACACTGCGAAATGCAGTAAAAGGGGAATGGATTATTATGATGTATGTATGTATGCATTAGTGAATAGTTGTAAAAGTACAGCGACTGCATTCGCAAATATATCCATTTTCTTATACCATGTCAATAAAATTAAATTATTTACTAAACATGGAATGTACACTTATAAAAATTATACCTGCGATACTTTTAATCATTTAACAATAACTTAGCAAAGTAATAGATATACGCGCGCGTGCACACATGCACACAAAACAAAAAAATCAACACGAAAATTCATATAATTGACATAGATTAATAATTAATACATTAATAATAATAATAATAACAATGAGTGCAATAAAAGTAAACAGTAGTAATTAACAAATGTAAATACATGTAAACAGATATGTAAACAATAAATAGTAACAGAGCAAACAAGCGAGCAAGCAGAAACTAGCGACCAAAAACTTGGTAACGAACGCCCCTCACAGGGCTGAAGCCTGATCCTAGTCGGTCAAAACTCCAAACCTCACTGTTAAAATCAAAGGTATTCTAAGAAATAGTCTTTTAGTAGAAAGCTTAGTGAACTCGTAACTACCTGCCGTTTACCGTTACGGCAAATAGTAACCATAAAGAAAATCCGACAATTCTGGTGAAGTCCACGTCAGTGTGAACCCTTCCGAAGGCGCCAATCTGATGTAGATATATTTGTAGTTTGTTCGTTAACGTGAAAGTTTTTTTTGTGTAAGTGTTTTTTTTCATTGATATCAATAATTTATAAAAACAGAATTAAAGTGCTAAAAATTCTTATAAAGAGGTAAGTTTATACCCTTCATGAACTGAAATACAATCGAAATGAAAAGGGATAGTTATTAAACGATTAGCAATATAATTTTTGTACGTTATTTCATTTAGATATTAAAGAAGCATTGATGCCTAGTTTATGCAGTCATTAACAACTAAGAAATTATCACTGGAAATTTTCATCAGGTAACTAAGAAAATTAGACCAGTTTATACAGCAACTATAAATTAATATTAACGCGTGCGCATACTGCCATGAGTTCGCATTACCGCCATAAATACTTGAATTTTCGAGGGCAACTTCATGATAATGTGGACAACCTGTTTCGATTACCAGCAGGCATGCGCTCTTGCAATTGTCATTATATCATTATCATTATAACGACTTAAAAAATGTCAAAAAGAGACCAATTTTACTGAAAATTTACAGTATGGCCTGAGTACACTACATGCTTGGATAAAATTCCTAGAATACATATTACATGCAGCTTACCAACTAAAATGAAGAAAGCCAACTATGCGAAGGGTTACTGCTGACGAGAAGAAGGAGGTGCTTTCACGTAAAATCAAAGTTCAACTGGCGTTGTGGGATTCTATTGGAATCAAAGTCGATAAAGTTGTTCATGGGAAGAGAACGTCTAACACAGGGAACGTGTTCCGTAGATTTTTTGATCATGTTAATGAAGCTGCTGCGGCTACTGGGATCGACCGGCAATTAATATCTAGGTTTGGAACTATTCTTCAAGTAAGTATTAAGTAAGTTTAAATAAACCGTTGATCATAACAATGACTTTTTCACATTTTCAGGTTATTTCAAGTGGCTACAAAATTAAAGAATAAAAGTTTGATGAGAATGCTTACAGTACTGTCGAGCTGTTTGTAAAACTGTATGGTTGGTATAGAATGCCTCCTAGCGTGCACAAAATTCTTATTCACGGTTCCTTGACAATCAAACATGCTCTTGTTCTTGTTGGAGGCACGATATAAGGACATGACTAAATTTAGACAACAACATACAAGAAAATCGTCGCATCATAAAATTTGCAAAGACTTAATTCTGATGCTGTTGATCTGATCTGATCCTGTCGTTACCAAACTTCGGCGTTTGTCCGAAGTCGTGCGAAAGTCCCTGTAAAAGAATTGCGCTGCGAGGCAAGGGAACTAATTATTGATGAACTAGAAGTTGTTTTGGAAGAAGCCGAGAATGCATCTAATGAAGATCATCATGAAGAAACAAAAGACGGTGAATCAGATTTTGAATTTTAATTCATATATTTTACGTTGTGTGATATTTTTTAAAATAAAGAATAATTCGTGTAAATGCTATTTATTTTACGCCTTTGCCTTATTTTTTAATAAAATAATTATATAAATAACTTTTTCTTGGAAAAGGTATAAAAGTATCAAACTGATCCAGTACTAGTGGCTAAAAAGGAAAGTTTCTTTCTTTTTTGATTATTTTATTATTTTTATACTACTCCAGTAACTTGCTTTCAGTTAAGCCTATAAAATAATTTTGACCGACTAGAATCAGGTTTCAGCCCTATGTTCGCCCTGAAGTATAGACAGAATGTATAGTATGAATCTATAAATGACAGCCTGTGTAAAATTAATATTATATTTATTCTGAATACCAACCAATGTCAAATATATATGCTACAGCACAACAAATACAAATATAAATTTGAAAAAGTATAATAAATATGTAATTCTACAATGATCAAGGTGTAAATAATATCCACAAAAATTAACAAAATTAAAATTGAGTTGGAACAGTCAACCTCAAAATCATAGTCCTACATTTTAAAAAGTTTCAAAAACGTTTCCTTTAATGAAACAAACTGGAAATCTCACAACTGATTAAGAGTTTTTTCCTATGCATGTCAGAACAAAAGATTGCTCCGCCTTACCAGCAATTTACACAAGGCACAATCAGCAGGTAACCTAGCTGTTATCTATAATTAAAGATACAGATTGTACAATATGTACAACATAAATACAGTGGCTATTTTTTACCATGCAATAAAGCGTATAAAAGCATGCAATGTGTGCATAATGCTTTGACTCGATTATTTTCAAATGCAACATAAGTAAATTACACACATTGCAATTTAATCTAATAGCACTGTATATGGTGAAGAAGAGCGTTCCATTGCAAAAACTGACGTTCTTGTACATATTACATAGTATTATAGGCATTGTTGATTTGTCAACAGTTGTCGAAATCGTCGATAAAATTGTTATTTGTAGCCTTTCTAAAAATTAATTTCTTTCATAATACACCTACGTGTAACATAATCAGTTTTTCGTTATTCTGAAATGCGCTTCTAATATAATTTATAATAAATATTTCCAGAATTTAAAACAAACTTTCATCGGTGAATTTCCAGTGTTTGTTTATTTTTCTTCTGCTGTATAATAAAGGTGAAAGGGAACCTCAAGCCTGATTAATATTTTCATACATACCTGCATACAAAGTTCTTAACCTTCGAGGCTGCTGCTCTCATGTGTCAATGTCAGCTTTGTTAAAATTATTTTTACCATTTTTTATACTTGCTAAAAAAATTAAAAAGTCATAGTGCTACAGCAAAAATCCGTTTAATTTTTTAAATGTAGTAAACGGTGCTTGAAAATTTAAATATTCAATAGTCTAATGGAAAAACCAAAATGACAGCTGTTTATGCATTTTATTTCAACCGGACAGTAACTAGACATTATTAAAACGCTAAATATGTAAATGTAAGGCGTTCAAACAATATTTTTTTAAGTGCATTCTGTTTTCTATGTTGACATAGCCCTTCACTAACACCGATTACGGAGTTTCGTTTAATGCCTCTGGTTGAGCTGCAGCAGACGTTTCATGTAAATTAGCATTTTATATACCACAACTCGTCCAGGCAGTCATTGTAAAACTGGCGGGTTACATTTAATCCCCTCATTTGATGCCGCATCCGCCCTTGGTACTGCAGTAGCGTTCATCCCTCTGTCCTGGCCTATTCTCTAGCTCTTTGGATTATGGTTTTGTATTCTTTCGGGTTGTATTTTTTATTGGATTTGTTGGTATTTTGTATCATTGTATTAACTTTTAATATGGATTTATTGCATGTTTTGACATTAATGCAAGGGGATTTGTTCGTGCTCTACGATTATACACGTACCTTAAGCAATGATAAAATATTTGCTTAAATATTTGTTGTTAATTAAGGTTCTATTTAATTTATTACTGGATCATATTTTATATTTACAATAAGTACGTCAGACGTATGGGGAGATTCTTGAGTTTTTGTTTTTAGTTTAATCTGTGAATCTGCACAAGCTCTTCTGTATAATTAGGATTTGCAAGTTTCCATTTGAATCGGCTTTGATAAAGAAATTAGATTTTAAAGATAATAAATGCGATAAAAATGCAATCAAAAAGCCTATTTCACGTATATCTTATTTGATTAAATTTTAAACCTGAATAGAACGACCCCTATTATGTATCAGACTGATAACAATGATGAAAAACTCGTTATAAACCCTTGTGTACGCAGTTTTGCCCACTATATAATATACTGGAGAACGATTTTGTAATTCAAACAGATGCATACACGAGGGTTCCTCTGAATACATCTGTAACATGAAGACACCAAGCCGGCATTTCACGAAATTGCTACTTTGGAAATGATAAGATCGGTTATTTATTTCAAATGTATCAGGTAGTAGGTACCCATTCTTTCTGAATGAATGAATAAACGGATACAATTGTAGAAACTAATCTATCTGTAATCTTAGTCTAGTGCTCTTTACTCGGTTGTAAGCTTTTTCAAAAGTAATATAATGTTTCTTTAAGTATATAGTCTTTTCAAGATGCACTAACTGGAAAATGATCAATAGAGCTATCGCTTCCATTTTTATTTTCTATTCTGGACCATAAATGCTAGAATCGGAAATCCTTTTTACAATGGAAAGGAAATTAAAGTTTCAATGCTTTATTAAAAAAATATAATTAATAACCCAAGTAATAACTAGGTATCTTTTAGGTCTGTTTAATACAGGAAACACATTAAATACATACATTTTTAAATTAATATTAGCCCGAGCGGTACACTGTGGTTGTCAAAAAGTTTATGTAAATTTCTAAAATGACTTGAATAACAGATAAAGAGGGATTGCTTTATACGATATGAGCAAAATTGTACTGTTTTTGGCAGAGAGGTTAATCATACCAAGTATGTTGCAGATTATAAATTACTTTGAGTTACATTTATGATATAAGTTGCATTTAAAACATCTACTTTTCGCATCTTTCATTTCATTCTTTTGAATGAAAATTAATTTTATAAAGAAAGTTTATACTATTATATATTGAATGTTAAAAAATATATGAAAATTAATACGAAGTGTAACCTCGTGATATCTTTGTGTAACATAATTGCAACGTACAGTATGGGCTGAAGTAACTGGAAATCAATTTACATTACGAGTATTAGTGATGGACTCGAGTCGAGTCGAGCCGAGCTTTCCTAGAAAGCTCGACTCGACTCGAAAAAAAAATTCAAGCTCGACTCGAAATAATCTGTTTCAACTCGACTCGAAACTCGGCTCGAAATCGAGTCGAGTCGAGCCGACTCGTTTTGGAATCATACTTATTTTCCAAATTCATATAGCAGTCGCGAAAACGTTTTTTCTCCTGTTAGTCAGAAAACGAGCCGCTTGCGGCGACTAACTGTTGTGACTGCCAAAGTCTGCCATATTGAACATAAAAATAATAATCTCAGTAAACAAGAAAAAGATTAATGTTTGCACTGATTCACCACTAAGTCTATACGTTAAAACAAATCGTTGTTAACAACTGAACTGAATTGAAAGAAATCTGTCGAATGACTACAGATATTTACTACATATCTTTTTAAACTTTTGTCGGTTCTTTTTATTACACCTTAAACCAAAAATGTGAATTCTTAGCAAATTTTAGGTAGTTTACTTGTGATTATGTATTTAAGGTGCCTAAATAAACAATAAATGTGTCAGTAAGTAGCCGGAGATAGTAAACAGGTTTCAAAGAAAGGATCAAGGGATGATTAATTGCGGCTCCTTTTCATTACCCATCCGGTTTGAAACCAAATGTTAAACAAATTTTTAGAAAATCCCGAAATAAGTAGGTAAACCTTTTTAGATAAAGTGTTTAATTGATTTATTCTTAAAAAAGATTCTGGAATCCGGTTTGTTTCTTTGATCTTGTCCGTGTACTTACACCAAGGTGTCATTCACAATTTTAAACAATTTTACCGTAAACAAATTGTACTACAAATGATAGAGCAGATGGACAACAACCAACAGCTTAAAGCAATAAATGTTCTCGATGCTGTGCGTTTGATACGTTTGTCATGGAGTCAGATTAAACTAGAAACAATTAAGAATTGTTTTAAGAAATCGGGTTTTTACACAGAATTTAAGGAAAATCATTTGGAAGAATGTTTTTCTGATGAGGAGCTTGCAAAGTGGAATACAATAAACTCTGAGATTTCCTTCAATGAATACATAGAAATAGACAATAACGCTGTTATTTGCGGTACACTTGACGAAAATGATACCGTTTCAGAAGTTAAAACAACTAACAAAAACTCATTGTCTGAAGATGAATTAGAAGATGAAGTCAGAATCCCACTGTCAAATAATGAAGCAAATAATGCAATCCTTATATTGCAACAATATTTTGAAAATTAAGACTCCACTGAAAGTGAAGTATTTGATTATATTAATAAATTAGAAGTCATCATTAATCTCAAAAAAAACAAAACAAACTACAATTACTAATTTTTTAATATAAGTTAATAAATCCACGACGTTATCAACACGTTTTGAACATAGAAGATAAGATCAGATTGCAAGCAGAAGCTCTTGTTGCTTCAGCTGTTAAAAACTTATAAAGTGGCGTGCAGGAGTTTTACTTTTTAACATTTTGTTTGTCATTGATGAATACATTACGTCGTTATAACGGGATAATATAATTATATAATAATTAAAAATTTCATTCATTATGTTTTAAGTGTTATAGTGTAATGAAGCCATTTAAAGAAAAGTAATTGCGAAAATTCTTAGTTGTAATACGTTAAAGTACAAAATAGGGGAAATACTGTAAACTGTACAATTTTCTCGAACCGGCTCGATAAGCTCGAAAAACTCGACTTCAAAAACTCGACTCGACTCGGGCTCGACATATGTGAAGCTCGACTCGACTCGAATAAAGAATTGTCGAACTCGACTCGAAACTCGAGCTTGGCTCGGGCTCGTGTCCATCACTAACGAGTATGTACAAGGAATATAGTATATGTTTCAGAAATACTATTTTTTATTTATTTACAAAACTGAAGCATCTAAGAGATAATAACTTTAAATAATTTTAAAATAATTATAAACTTCCACAGAGACCTCCATCTCTAATTCTTCTGGGCTTGGTCTTCAGATACTTCATGTTCATCATCCTCTGGATCAGAAGTCACTTCGGGTGAAAACATTTTGGTGGTCCACAGAAAAATCTGGACATTACTTGCATTTTTTATGTTTTATTAATAATGAAACAAAAATAATATGCTAAGAAATGCTTACTATCCCTGGACACATGCTAGGGATACTAACATGATGGATACTAATAGTAACAAATACTCAAATAAATTTAAACAAAAACTTTGTGTCTGGAAAGTGAATATTTACTCCGCTACCTGTTTGGCCCACTTTCGGTTTAATCGGAGATAACAATGTATTTTAGAGGATAGAGCAAGTTTGTGATTTTAAATGGAACACCCTGTATATATTTTTTACATTTTAAAGCCCATATTTCCCTTTCTAAAACTGCTATACTTATACTATGGTTTATAAGCTCTTAAAATGAATACTGCATGTTATTGAAATCATTCTTTGTGCTGTTCAGTATGATTTAGTTTCAGCAAAAAAGATTACACACAGCTTTTTCACTTAAAGTAAACATTTTTCTTAAAGAATCTCAAGTACCAGATTTGTCAATAAACTAATTTTGACGTTTACAAGTGTTTTAATTTCCATAATTTACTTTATGAATCGTTATCTGCGTTCAAGAATTTCAGAATTTCAATAATATGCAGTATTTATTTTAGAGTATAAATCCATCACCCTGTATAATAACCATGGCAACTATGGCCCTTTAGGAAAGAGGAAACAATGGGGTTTTCAACTATGAAAAACTATAGAGGGCGTTCCATTTAAAATTACAAAGTGAAAATACCCTGTCATTTCCGGTTAAACCAGAAGTTTAACCGGATTTTTAATGATAACGTTGATTTTTGTTTTGGAGCCTCTTCTCTATTTTTAAGTATTTTACATTACATTTCGTCATTTTATATCTGATGCATTTTCTAGAAGCACTTTACTCTTTGTACTTTTTATAAGTAAACGTTTGCTGAATTCGCCGAAATGTCGTGGTCGCACTGGTTTTGCGAAATTCTCCTGTCCAGTCTCGTTTTCATATCGTTTAATTCTATAACAGATAAGATTGATTCGACAGAGGTAAAGAGAATCTGGGTAATGTTTGCTGTTTTTCGAAACTTTCGCTTGTAAGAAAAAGCTTCCACTTGACTTTGACGTGTTTCAGAATTAAATTTTGCCTAATTGTAGATACAGGAGCTGACTTTCCTTTAATTATGCCAGTGAATAAAGAAATTATCTATTTTAAGCAGTGCCCTATAGATTTTAGCTAACGCCATAACACCGTTTCGATAAGATTTTGATATATCACAAAAGTTTCCATACTGGAGATCGATAATTTGTTCATATATAGCTGTGTCAATCGCCCCCGATTCCTCCCACTAAAATCATATGTGTTTCAAATTTTGCTCACTCAGTTTTCGAAAAGGGAACACTTACCCAACATTGGTTTAAAAGCTTTCTGTATACTATCACTTAGCCTAGATGGTTTTTATTGTAAGGGAAGAAATATGATAAAATCTAAATATTCAGCCTCAATGACAAATCAATCTTCAATTTTTCGGTCTAAAAAGAGCCGGACAAGATAAGAAACCGGAACGATTAAAAATGCTTCAGGTGTCGAGGTTACCCTAATAAATCAGAACTCTTCTGTGGTAAGAAAACATCCCTCGAAAAGATGACCATATAAGATTTTTGATATAACAGCACATTTGATATTACTTCACAAAAATCCGAGCTACTTCATACTTTGGAGTAAGTTAAATAACAAGCAAGCTCAGTAAGGAGTAGCAGGATAGCAGGAGGAGCAGTGGGGAGAAAGTTGACTTCGTATTTGTCTCAAATATTTTAATAAAATAATTTTATTATTTTGTTTAGAAAAAATATTTTACGTAACACATCAGTAACGTTTCCTACAGGTTTCGTAGGCTTTCAACTGGAACTGCTTCCTCATCCTGTAATTTAACATTTTCCTGACTTGTTACTTTATTACTTACTTAAATTACTATTGCTGTTATGGACAATAAATACCTGTCAATTATTAAAAAAATTCATAACAAAATTAAATCAATTCATTATTCTAAAAATTTATTATTCCAAAAATACGTTACAATTATTACAAAACTCATTTCTAAATTATTTGACCCAGTAAAAACAAATTGATTTCAAGTATGACATGAAGCTACTCTGCAATTTGTAAAGTGTGTCATAATACTAGCATAGCATTATTGGTCGCAAAAGTAATTAATGCTGACTTTAGCATTATGACACTGCCCTGGTTAATAGGGACATGTTGGGCCATCCTTGATTGCAAGAAGAAATTGTGGTAGGGATTAAGAGCTAAGATGGGAAGTGATAATCAAAAGGATAGTTAGTTGTATTGTGAACACAAAAGAAGTAAAAAGTCTTTTCCATTGTAATAACTAAAGTAAGGGAAATGGCCCTACAAATTGTTCTTAGTGGGTAAGCATAAATTATCAATTATATGTAGAATTAGTCTTAGTTATAAGTTAGGTAAATTTAAGAAATAAATAAAATAGATTAGATAAAGAGTGAGTGTATTTATTTAATGCTACATGACTTGGTAACGTCGTAAAGGTAATGCAAGGGAAAATAAAAAGACAAGCATGGTGGAGGCAAGTAAGAACGAAGCAAGCCAAGCTTCGTAACACTATCAAAAGAATATATCCAATTGATACTTGACTACTTTGGTAAGATGTCAGAACAAATTGCAAATACAATACGGAAAACCTATCCCAAAATGACCTATAAAACTAACACCAACACTTTTTCATTTTTATTCAATGCTAAAAACAGAACACTTATATCATGAAATCCGGCATTTACCTTTAGAATTGTTCTTTTTGTAATTCGATTTATATTGGACAAACACTTCGAAATTTTCACATACGATACAAAGAACACGTGCGCTGTTATAAAAATAAACACTTACGCTAAACATCTCTTGGAAGACAACCACCCAATGACACCTCAAAACAACATCAAATTCTTACATTTTTGGAATAATAAAGACAAATTAGCCATTTTCATGTTGAAACAAGTGTCAGATTATAAGTTAATAAATCTTTCAATAAGTCTAAAACTTTCAATTAGTTTTTTAATTTTATTTGATTATTATAGAGCTCCGAACTGGAGTCAGCAAACTTCAATAAAAAATATCTTATCTTTAAAGTTGTTTTTCTAAGAAATATTTCTATTTTCTGATCTTGAATCTTGATCTGATCAAATTTTCTCACTGCACTGGCTAGATGTTATTTCAGTTACGTTATGGTCTTGAATCATGACATGGCGTGAATAGGTCATATCATATCAATAAAGGTAGGACTGCGTATGTCATGGATGCCATTTTGAATGATTCCAACAAAACGATTCTCTTGGATTCCCGTATTCTACATCTTAACCAAAACCAATCTATAATTTAATTGTGATTTCTATTGACCCTTTTGATTTTAGACGTTAATGTAGATATTTGTTCAATTGTGATTCAGGTATTTTAATCTATTTTCTTTAAAGAAGTCATGCTACTAAGATTTCGTTCAACTTCAAGGCACTTTTACTGATCAAATATATACGACTAGAATAAAAACTGGTTAAGTTGAACTGGATAAGATCATTTAAAAAAATAATAGAACAAAAACTATAAAATAATAACAGTATTGAGGAAATGAAAATATGCAAGACTGAATGAAGTATGAAGCAACATAGTGTGTGAAGGCTATAATTTCTATCTACAATGGATTTCCAAAAGATCTCGTGGTGTAAGATATATTTATAAGCAGCATATGGTATGGGTAAAGCTTCTTTATAAAAATGTCTTATGATTAAGCAATATGCTGTTTTGTTCAAGTATTTTGGAAACTAGAGGAAGCAATTTGTAACCATGTCAGTTATTGTTTCTGGAATAATTTTAACAGACATTTTTAATATGCAATTTATTATTTTCTCTAATCTTCTTTAATTTGGGTTTGTTTCTAAAAAAACGTGAAAGTATACAATAAATTATTTAAATTGACATAACTGTATGTATATTATAAGCAGCTGAATTTTAAACAAAAATTTTAATTTAGAAATTTTCCGAATTATTTACAATTTTTTGCCAAACAATTTCCTGTCACAACAAATTTAAAATTCGTAAAAAGCAATTCTATTATAAAAACATAAAAAACTATTTATAATTTCTAATTTATGATACTGTTCTGTAGTGTACATCAAAGATGCAATTTAATGAATAATATAGGTTGGAGCTTTGTGAATATAAATATGTGAGAGTACATAAGTTATGTGCATTCCGGCTTAAGGATTCCTATAATATAAAAAATACATTTTTGAAATAGAAAAAGGCTAAATAATAATAATGAACAGAAAGCCGAACAGTAATTAGTATTCTAAATGCATTCTTTACGTTGTTAAGAAACGAAATGGAATGTTACTAAGTTTTGGGAATCAAACTTAAAACACTTTACATTTCTCACGAGTCCAAACTACTCATTAACAAACTTTAATGGGCGTGTTACCTTTTATTTATTGTTATTTTAGTAGCAGAACATTTTCTTGCAAAGATGCCGAAACTCTTTGCAGATTCATTTGCAAAATCAGTAGTGCTAGTAAATATAATTTTTTATCTCCTTTCTTGTTTAAATACCCAATTGATTCTTTTTTCAAAATTCTATAGCTTGTAAGTTCTGTATTAGGAAACATGAATAGTAAATTAAAGCAACTTCTGTTATAATCTGGTATTCATCAAATTAATTACATATGCAAATGTTCTTAACATAATGCTATTAAAAGTTTTAAGAGTATTTTACTAATTAATTACGAAACTATTAAATGTATCAGCATTTAAGCTTTAATAGGTATAAAATAAGTTTGAAGTAGTAGTAAAATTTTTCCTAAAGATAAGTAGAAAAGGTAAATTAGATATAGCAATGCGTAATCACGCCTTTCATTACAAAAATTAGCGTTTATAAAAATTAAAGGTTATGGTTTCTGATTTAATTTCTCCCCTAAAAACTCCCTATCTAAATGAATATCTGGCGTGACCTTAAAAGTGGCGCTGCAAATGAGCTGTTCCCTTCTTTAGGTTTTACGGCCTTAGACGTCGAGGTCGTAATGAACTGTGAACTCCGGTTGACGTTTATAGTTCATTCAATACACAAACCCAACAAAAGTGATAATCTCACTATAAAGTAAAATTTTAATACAAAAACTGAATTTTGTTATTAGGGACTTTGTGCACTTTAATTGCTAACCAAAAACGAAAAATGGTTCGTTTATTTCTACCTGCTACTTGTCCATTAATTAACTAACCGTACTTAATGTGGGACAAACTTCAGGAGTTCCTGAAATGACATAATTAGCCAAATTAGTATTCCACGCGAAATTCCAGCTAAGTGGTTTTAAATATAAAGCTTTCTAACCCTAAATGAATGCAGTTGTAATGAAAAAGCGGTCAATTAAGTACTCAGAATTATAATATTACAGAATAATGGTCCGTAGCTTTCATTTTGTAATAAGATACGTGGGAATTTTTTAAGACGTCTGTAATTTTGAAGTAAAACTTCATTTAGATGCAGATCTGTATGAAGATACTAATTTACTTTTGTTAATTAGAACCGAAAGGCAGCTGCCTAATTAAATTAACGAACAACGAATAATTATGTAATTAAAGCCGAAAATTGGGGCACCAATTATGAGCACGTAAAATTCCAATAGTAACGTTCAATTATGTAACTTAGAATAATAACTCAGCCATTTTAAATAAAAACCGGATGTGAAAACCAGCCATGATGAATTTTTAGATGTGTAGATTAGGTGTTGGACAGCCCGGTTTTTTAACTAACCAATCGTTATGCAGTTCTGCAGGAAGTTAACTATTATAGCTCTACATAGCCTTACTTCCTCTAGGTATTTAACCCTTACTATACGTTTCGCTGTGTTTGCTTCGCGGTAGGTCATGAAAACACACCGTGACGTGATTGTAGAGTTCTGGTTCGATAGACTGCATAATGGAGATGACGAAAAAGAGAACTATGTCATCGAATACAAAGATAAACGATTTAACAGGTAAAATACATGATTTGGCAGAATAATCGAAGCTTTGTCTCTATACCATCCGATCCGAGTCAATTCTTTTGTTAAATTCTTTTTTACTGTATAGGAAATACATAATTAGCTTAAGTATGTATATTCAATTTTGAGTTATATCGCGTTCATAACCAGAAGTCGTGCTGTACTGAGAATTGTGCTGTAAAGTATTGAGTGGAAAAAGAAACTGAACAGCTATTGGATAATGTAACTAGAAATTTCGTTGCAATTCTAGATTTTCATTGATGCTCAATGTACTTAAGCAATTGCTTAATTATTATTATAAAACTGCGAATCTTATAAAACTTACTAATTAGTAAGTTTTATAAGATTCGCAGCAGCTAAGAAATTTATAAATTAACCCTTTCGCTGCTATTACCGTATTTATACATTCTTGCATTATACGCTGCAAGTGCTAAAGCAGTAAATATACGTTCGGTGACTTTAAAATGGTGTGCTATCTCTGTATCTTTACCTGCGAGAGTTTTACCTAGCTCATTTATTTCTGACATCTTTTGGCTTTCATTCGATACCCAATATGTTTGTTTTGTGTTGATGCATTCTCAGTGCAATTGCGGTTTTTATAACTGTGTGTTCTTCATTTAAGTATTTTGTAACATAGAAATTTATAGCACAATAGAATCTGCGACGAAGACTAGGATATTATTGAAGCACCTGATAAAGAATTTGAAGAAAACTCTTCTTGTAGTAGCGATGACGATGATCGGTCTAGATCTCTAAATGGCGGGAATGATCATAATGAAGGTAATTGCTATGGTAATAATAACTTTCAAATTATAATTAACTTTACAGTTCTAGGAACGCGCGAAAAAACAAAGCAGTGCTAAGTCCGTATTTATATGTTTTGAAGATTTTTAACATAGCACAAGCGGGTTGCGGACAATTTAAAATGTAGCAGCAGTTTAAAGGGTTAAGGAACGTATTCCATACAAATTGCAATTCTATAATTATGAAAAGCTACTGTTCACATGTACCGCATTTGTAGATAATTCTCTCAGTTCTTCTACGGTGCAACTAAAAAATATAACTAAAGACATTTAACATTGAAGATCTAGATTAGAAATGCAGTTACTAATTCTTCGAACGATCCTAACCGAGCGTGAAATGTCTTGAGTACTATATCGTCACAATACGTTAGTCTGGATTAATTGAAGTATTCTACTCTAATAAATTAAATCAGCAGGTACTGAATTAATGCACTATGGGATAATATATATTGCAACTTTTAAGGTTAGAAGAGAATAGAATTATTAAATCTAACAAATCTGACTAACTACCACCAACTCCTACTTTCAATTATTTCTTTACTAATACTTTTTACTTGGTATTTATACATAAGTAATATACTCGGTAGATTTTCAAAAAATCCTTTTGTCATTTGCTGCATAAAAAATTGTCGTTTGCTAGTTTATCCAGAATACCACATATTTATTTTTTACTGAGCTTGTTGGTTGTGCCTCCCGTAGGAATGCTTTCACTGCAGATTATGTCACTGCAACTATTCAGCTTTGTCGGTAGGTGTACTAACACGCTATTAGACCGGGTTGTAAAATAAATACTCAGAAGAATGCTTATTGTATTCGTCAAATTCTGGGAAAACTTTATTGTGAACTCAAATGCTAGTTTAATGAAGTATTGTATATTGTGTAGAGACATTATAGCTAGAAGGAAAACTTATGACATTTTCAGCAATGTGACGCTATCAAGTATCAAAAGCAGTAGATGTTGTCATTTGGGTCATGTCTAATCACTATTATTTGGCGAATATACATTTACTCTGGGTTGTATGGGTCTATACAAGATATGCAAAGTAGCTAAAATATTGGTGAACTGAGACCACCCCCACTACTGACCTTGAACCCATCTCTCTTTAACACGTGGTGACCTTGAACCTATCTCTGTCACCCAAACATGGCAACAACGCATTCTCAAGATTATTAGAAGAAGTAAGAAAATTGAGGAATTTTGTAGAAGCAAGTGAAAAGTAAAGATTTTAATCAAAATTGAATATCTAATTGAAAGAAAAAAAACATTGGAGACAGAAAATTTAATACTGCAGGAACATGTGGAATTATTAGAACGCAAATATTACAAAAATAATGATACAGTTATATTTATTTAGAATCAAATCAATCTTACCTACTATAGTACAATACCTGAAAATACTATGACAAATTACATAAATAGTCTGTTGAAGCTAGACTTAAACTTTAAAAAATTCCGATAATGAATTTTATATAAGAAGCACGATAAATTATATATGGATAACAAAATCTTTATTGCTGAAGATATATTGGAACTGGAGGGAACTTAAATTAGTGTAGAAAAAACAAATAGTGCTCCAAATACTCCTGCAGTGAACAAGTTAGAAGATTCATCAATTTCAGTTTTTGAGTCAGCAGAGGAAAGAAACCAGAAAGAAGGAATTAAACACATACATGCTACCCCAAAATTAGAAAAATGTAAAATATTGGTAGTAAATTAAAAACACCTTCTGAATCTATGAAAGTTTGAACTTGTTTTTCTTTTCTGTATTATAAGTTAATTGCATGATAAATAATAATGGGTTATATATTTTATCACTCGAGAATCCTGGAAATGAAAGACTTATAGGGAAAGATTCAATAATTATAAAAATAAGATTAAAACACTAATAAAAATATGCAAGCTGAATTATACGAATGACTTAATTAATAAAAACAAAGCCTCATTCGCTGCTCTATGAAACTGCCTCAATACTCAAAAATCGAAAAATTTATATTAGAAACTTAACAAAACCTTGGACACAATTTTTCTAATAAGATTTTTCTTCCAAATAATTTTGAAGAACAATTAGAAATACTGGAAAGCACTATCTATTTAAGCTATACAAGTGATAATTAAGCTATAAACTTATTAACAGCCTTAAGCTAAAAAAGTCACCAGGTTGCACAGAGAGAAATACTTCATAAGAGCTTTGCACAATATTGTTCAAAACGGTGTTGGAGAAATTTATATTATAATTGTAGAATCGTATTGTCCAGCGTTGTGTAGGTTTTCGTTACTGAATTGTCTAACAGGAACGTACGACAATTATTTAACACAGTCAGATTTAGTTCTGCATTCTTTGGAACAATGTTGTAGAGGATAAGCTAGCATATTATGTTGAAGTATAATTGTAAAAAATGTTTAGAAAAATACAATATTTTGTTTGAATGAAATCATAATCCAGTGTTCAAACTGCTTGCTACTAATTATTGTGTTTCGCAAAGTTTATGGATGACATCCTATAGATGTCACCACTTGTAATTATCGCTATTAATGTAAATTCGAGATTTATACATAAACAGGCGACGGCAAAAGGAAATTTTAGTGTTATACGTGTATATATTATATACATTGTATAGCTATATACATATTAGTTACATATATTTTAATATATGTAAAAATATATATTTTATTTGTGATGCCTAACCTTCCGTATAGAATATTTGTGCCAGAGTATTGCACAATTTGTATAAATGTGAACAAGTAATTGTGTTAAATACTATTAAGCAATTGTGGCACAACTAGCGCAACAATTGTACAATTTTGTATAAAATTGTATGCAATAACATTACACATTCTGTTTTAATAAGTAACACAATTTGTTACGGAAACTTATAGACAACTATTCATTTGATTCTACAAAATTACTATTGACTTCCACAAAATCTTGACAAACTAAATGACACAATCTTGTTTTATAATTGTACACAAATTGTCCCTGTCACTTTTTTAAGACCAATTTGTTTTACAATACCACACAATTGTTGATGAAATTTAAATACATTTCTCTCTGTGTGTGATGACATTAGGGGAGACACATTAAAAGAAACTAAAATCGTCCAACTTCTCACTTATCTTATTAGTCAAAGCTTGTGTTAGACTACTTTCCTCAGTGTCTAAAGATAGTGATATTAATAAAAATGAAGACCAAACTAAAACAGAGAACTACAGGCCAATCTCACTAATCAGTTTTCTCAAACATTATTGAAAAAAAAATTTTAAATAAGAAATAACAAATTTCCTGAATAGATTTGATGTTTTGTCAGATAAAAAATATGGTTACAGAGTAAACAGATCAGTAAAAGATACAATCAAAGTTTTAACAACTCAGTTATACAGTGCTACGAATTCTAAAACACCTGTGATTGGTATCTTCGTGGATATCTCTAAGGCCTTGGACACAGTCTGTCACAAGCGCTTGTTAGAGAAAATGCTATGGATTACGCAGTAGATTTTTAAATTTATTAAAAAGTCACCTTACAGGCAGAAAGCAATACGTTGATATTGATGGGGTAGTTAGTAGTTCAAGTGTTGTTTCATAGGAGCTAGTACGTGGTGCTCTCTATTTACCATTCCTCTCAATAGTTTAATGAAACAACTGATAAGGTAATAAAATATAACCGAAAAATAGCTTACACATCAGAAAGTGGGAGCTAATTAAAAACTATATTATGCTAGCTATAAAGCTAAATAAATAAATAATAAATAAAGCTAAAAACTATTAAAGCTTAGCCTAGATTACGGTTTACTGGAACCGATTTAAAAAAACTTAAAATTAAATGAAAAAAAACAAGTACACATCTTTGAACACATTTTTGCAATTGCAAGAAAATGATCATGTAAGTACATACATAGTTAAAACATGTGAGGCGCCCCTTTAGTTTTAAATTTACATAAAAGCGCGCGAAGTGAAAGTGCTCCCCTCGCCCTTCGACAGTTGCTTTGAGACTGTGACGGAGGGTGGCAGACGATAAGCAGTACTAGTGGTGCATGGATCACTTTGTTGGTGCTAGATCAACACGGAAGATTTCCCTGGGATACGATTTTGCGGTGGTTGACGATATCGGCGGATGCACCAATGTGTTTGGGGGTACCTGTAAACTTAAGGTATTTCTAATAACCAGTAAATGTGTGTTTATGTAAAACATTAAATATACCAATAGTTCCTAGTGATCAAAGAATTATTTTATTTTTGATTGCCAACCTTAACCCCCTTAGATATTTAAAGAGGGTCTCGTTTTCACTAAGATTCCCCAAAAGGGATACGTTCAAACAGTAGACTTGTGTGGATGGTGCTATCAGAGAAATGATTTAGAGAATGAGGCATTTGTATATATGATTTACAAACCAAAATTAAATTAAAGATGCACGCTGGCATCTCTATTCATCGAAAGAACAAGGTGAATATATACTATCGACGTTGAATGCTTTTCAACTATATATTTATTCTTTGGTAAAATGGCATGTACTTACTTTATTATTTTGTATAAGGTAATACAGAAAATCTATTTTTAGGGACAGTTATATAGGATTTATTTTGAAATCAAGGTAAGTATTTGAGCAATCAAGACCTTGCGGAAGTGAAGTTGCATGGTTAGATAGAATTAACAATTATCTGAACAATTATCAGAATTAATAAACAGCTTGCAATAAATAGAAGAAATTTTACAGTTATTCAAGTGTGCCTGTAAGCAAGGATGCACTACATGAATTTGCAACTACAAAAACAATCTGCTCAGAACTTGCTTATGGTTGGAATTTAATTGCCAGAACTCCGAAGATTTGACGTTGACAGTAATAGAAGTGGAGGATAATTCCGGTATGGATGATAATTCAGATTTTGAATGTGGTAAGACCAAATGATGTTCAATTATTAACTGAAAAGTAATCTACTATCTGTATCGAAAAATATTACTTGTTTTTGTATCGATTTGGCTCAATTATTTTCTTGTTCATAAAGTAACACGCTACGTGCGAGTGCGAACCAAGCATTGTTTTCGTTGATATTTCAGCAGATATCAAAAAAGCACATGTAGGAATATTTTACAGTTACGGCCGAAAAATTTGCTAACTTGATAAATTACCGTTGAAAATTTTTCGGCCGCAACTGTACATATAGAATTTTGCATCTTTCTTATTTGAAAGGTTTTTTTTGTCAAATAAAAATTGTTTTTATATAACGATAAATATTAAAAATATCTATTATTAATATTACCAATTTTTTAAGAAATAAAAAGAAAATCATGTGTTCAAATTTGTTCATTTTAGAGCAGTTCAACAAACTGTTTTGGTGTCTGTTGTGTTTTTTTAAATATATTCGCGATTCGGTGACCATATCACCGCTATATTTTTTGTAGTGATTTGCTGAGATACCAACCGCAAAGAACTTGACATATTAGGTAACTTCTTTTAAATATGAGAGGTTTTTCAAAATCAGCAAAACATCCAAGCGAATGTCAATTGAGAATAGACTAATAGCTGACATTAAAATATCGTTACTTATGAAAACTAAGTTTTCTCCACAAAGCGGACCAAATTAGTGATTGTTTGCAATTTCTATGATTCTTACATGAATCTTCAATGGACGTTAAAGGCGATGATATTAAAAATTGTTTTCGATAGATCATATTTTTTACCTACAAATCAAAAACTGCCCTATTCGATGATTTCGGAACGGTTGATTTTAAATGTACTATTTTAGCCCAGTTTCTGTGGTATCCATTGTTGTAAATAATTGTAACTATACCAATAGAGCTTTCAGAGTAAAAAAAGCTGAGATACCGAACCCAGCATTTATAGTAACCAAAATGTAAACAAGAAGTAATGAATGCAAATGAGTACAAGTGGGTAAACTTTTGATTGGAATTCATCTTTGTACTGAACATACTATTGTTCAAAATTATTTTTTGAGCGAACCCATTGTCTTAAAAATAAAAAACTAATAAAGGGTAACATATGCTTGTATCACCCCGTACAAATAAAAAAGAGTAATTAAAATATCTGTATTACCTTTTGTTCTGTTTTAGAAATTGAAAAAGTAGAAGTTTTGTTCTAATGAGGAAAGATTGGTCGAAAACGTAAGATTTAACTAGTCGGAAGTTTAAGGGATAGAAGTTTTAATCGTAATATTTGCATATCATAAAAGCGCATATAACTTTATACGATTTGTTAATTAGTCAGTGCAATGTTGGCTAGTTGGAGTAAACTAAAACAAAATTAATAAAAATTTAAAGTACATAGTAGTTTTCTGAGAAAAAGTTTAAGAGAAGATTTAAAAAGATTTATGTAGGTATAAGAAATCTTTTCGTATTTAAGTTTTCGCGATTTTTATTTAAAATTAGCTTGATTAAGGCAATAAAAATGGTCAATCAAATTTATCCTCGGTAGCACGTACTCATTTTAAAGTTAATCAAAAATAATTAGTAGAGCTTAATTTTAAAAGTGGAAGCAATTTTGTTATTAGGCCATTTTAAAAAATTAAAGAAGTTAATTAACCTGACCATCTTGATAAAATTCTGAAAGACTGGATATAAGAAGGAAAAAGAAAAAGTTAGTTTGTGGCTGCTTGCTTTCTTATTTTAGTAAACAGTTTAAGATAATTCGGTTTATTTATTTATCATTCATGTCTCGTTTTAATTATAGTTTTTATTAATAAACAAAGCAAAATACAGAATATAAAAAAACTGTTTGAAATTAACTTTTTTGCACGTAATAAAGACCACAAATACATAAAGAGATGTATCTAATTGTATTTTTTTTCTATGTATTCTATATGCTAATTTTAATAATTTTTTGTTTTTTACTAACATAAGCTGCTATCTCCAGTTGAAAATCATAGATATCAATAATTCACATTTTAAAAGTGCGGATGAAATCCTGAAAGCTTTTGCGTTAGGATTTTGAAAATTCTTTCATCTTTTCTTTTGGCATTTTAGATTTTATCTGCGGTAAACTTAGTAAATCAATTAGTATTGTACATTTTTAACCGGTTCTTGATTGTATCGCTAAATATCAATTTTAAATTAATGTTATTTTTATACCTCTTATTCCAGCGTTAATATTATCGTTTACGATCATATTTTAAACTATAGGTGACATTTTCAACTTTACTGATTCCCATCATTACTTTTATGTTCATTGAAAAGACCGTCTCCGGATTCTTCTAAGGTTATTCTTCTTATTATTAATACTTAGACAGTATCCTTGAAATTATAGTTGTTATAGGAAAATATTGTACTTACGATAAGTTGTTAGCAAAAACTTCATTAAGCTTTGTTAACCTTTTTGATGCAGTTTGAAGCATTGTATTAACTTATTGATCATTGTTAGTAAGTGATTCTTGATTTTTTACCTTTATTTTCCTGAAATAAAAATAATAATAGATACCTACTCTTATTTTTCTACACAAAGCAGGCATCTGTTTAGAAAATGTGATCGTGGCCCACTTGATAGGATTTCATAATTATAACTGGAAATAACCTATGAAAAGTCATTCAAAATGCACTACCGAGCCTTCTGTCTACCTACAATTCTCTGAGTATGTACGAGACCCGGACACTTCGCCCACCGACCACTTCGCCCACCCGTATTTTAGTACCATATCGCCCAACGGAAAGTCCACTTCGCCCAATTTCTGAAATGTACCACAACGCCCAACACGACCATTTCGCCCAACTTTTCACAAGGGACACAACGCCCACTAGGACCACTTCGCCCACTTGTTCACTAGGGACACAACGCCCACCTCGACCACTTCGCCCAACTTTCGTATAGACACCACAACGCCCAAAACAGGACCACAACGCCCAAAATCGTTCGTTAGAAATCGGCTATTGCACACATAAAGTGTTGAATAATAGTAACGAAGCTGTGTAACTACAATTTAATCAAAATAATATTTTAGGCAGTCACACGCTATAAAAGTTGAAACGGAAAGGTTAATATTTTTTAATGAAATGCATATCATATTTGGGATAATTTATCCACAACTATTATCTAATATAATTGTACACCACACGTTCTTTAGTAGTTACATATAATTAAATAAAGCTTGCCTCTAGTTTCAAAGGCCTTTAGAAGACGGAAAGGTAACGAAATGAATTAATTCTGAATTTCCCTATTTAGCTGGTTTCTACCACTGGAAATTCACGTTTAGTTTTAGTTTTTCATTGTGTTTTCATGTGTATACTTGTTACAAAATCTAAAAATGTGAGATACAAATTAGTCATATAAAGGGTTAAGTAGATCAAATTTATGTCCAAATGAATTACACTTTGACTACATGAGAGGTTCACTTTTTATCATCGGATAATTTAAGCTTCATATGGAGAGTTTATCGTAAAGGTAAATAAATATTCGAGAATAGCACGAAAGAATCGCGAGTTTAGCTCGAAGGACTTTTTCTAAAATATACCCTTGCTTCTCGGTTTCTACCAAAATAATGAAAATAGTAACTGAATAAATTAAAAATTAGTTTATTCAAATTGTAAATCGAACTCGTATGTCTTTTATAGAGAGGTTAATCAATGCCGACTATACAAGGTGTTACACTTAGCTGTCGTATAAACTGAATACGAAAAAATCATTTTGCCATTTTTGAGTCACATCGAAGAAAAAACGAAACAGAAGGTTTAAAAACAATATTTAGACAATTGTACGGATTGACGGTATCACAGTTAATTTTGTTTGTGGTTTTAGTCTGTGTAGTTATTAAGAATGAGTGATGCCTGAAAGAAATGAGGTGTTTACATTCAGATAATACTTTATTATTGCATTACTAATCTTTAGGGGCATGTTTTGTTTAGCTATAACGCAACCTTGACATTATCTTTGAAAACGAAATACTTCTACATTGGTGAATACTTAATTCTTTTTATTTCATGCCTACACTACGGGGGAACCAACAGCTGGCTATATTTATCGTCTTTAATACATGTCCTTTATCAGTATTGATAAAGGACATGTATTAAAGATGATAAATATAACAATTTTAATTAAATCTTTATTTAGTTAAATCTTAATTAGATTTTATGGTAAATTGCCATGAAATACAGGTTTTAATAAGTTAGTACCACCAAGTAGCTCATATTTATTGTTTAAAATTTAAAATACTATTCCCTTATTGATGAGAGTATTAGGAATACTGCGAGTGAATGACTTTTAGCGTGACGTCACAGCAATATCTATACAAAAGGCTATGGCACTTGATCTGGTAGGCATTGGATTAATAGACGACTCAAAGTTATTGAAGATTCGTAACGTCTGAACAGGAGATAGTACACATAAAATGCAACAAAAAAGCTTAATATGATTAGTGCTTATCTTTCATAATAACAAAGAAAAAAGGTTTTTGAAAAGTGGATAGGTGGTCACTGGTTTAAGAATCACAGTTGGAGCTGGATATACTTAACTAACATTTTCAATGTGATATCTGATACATTGAAGCAGCTGATGCTATTAGGTGATGTCACAGTTTGTTTTGACTATTATTTCCAGCAGTTCCCAAAAGTTGCCTTTTTTAGCAATTTTTTCGAAGTGCATAAAATAAAAAATGTCATAAGGATTTTTTGTTCCTAGTGACGAGTAGGTACTATCACACATTAAATTTATACAAAAGTTTATTCGTAAATATGCCGTGAAGAGTTTAACGGGATTTATTTATTTTAAATTTATTTTAATACAAGTTAGTGAATACTAGAATACTACCAACGAATACAGAAGAAAAGGTAATTTATTCAATATTTTAATAAACAAACTAAATAGTTATATTATGTCATTGTTTTTTATTGTATACAAGTACATACAGTAACGTTTAAGGCATTGAAATTATCTTATGCTACGTACTACCTATCATTGTTTTATTGCTACGTTGAACAGTCTTACCGACCATCTCGTGTACGAGGGCTAACTTTCTTTGCGGTGATTAAGCAAAACATAAATATGTAGTGCTTAATTAAATATCTGCTTATTTTAATGTCTATTAAAATTTGTGCATCTTTTAAAATAAACTATAATTTTATCCATATATGAAAAGTAAATATAACGGGTGCTTCATCTCATCGGTCGGAGAAAAAAAGTTTCTGAAAAATGGACTTTTAATTTTATTTATAATTTTCTTATTTTTTACATTCCCTTCTATCTCTGCGGAATGCATCGGTGCATAAATTAAATGCACAATAGTGTGGATCACCCTAAAATACTGCCGACAAATGCATATTTATTGGGTATAATAAAATGTCAAAATGTGATTTTTGAGTCTCATCTTCGATAGTAACTGAGCAACTAAAAGTAATAAAGCAATATAATTTTATTGACGATCGGCAAACACATCTGTACATATTGAAATAGATTTTGGGAAAAAAATATTTTTGCTTAAAGATGCATAAACTGAAATATTAAGAATTTTCACATCTTATTTTTAAAATAATTTTGTAAATCCTAAATGGTACCTTCTTCTAAATTATTCACAGAACATACAATATTTAAATAAGTTTCGATTAGTAGAAACCAGTTAAGTAAATAGAGAAATTCAGAATTATTTCATTTCGTTATCCTTCCGTCTCTTAAAGGCATTTGAAAATAGAAACAAGCTTTATTAAATTATATGTACCTAACTACTAAGGAATGCGTGGTTTACAATTATAGTAGATAATAATTGTGGATAAATTATGCCATATATGATATGAATTTGATTAAAAAAATATTAACCTTTCCGTTTCAAATTTTATAGCGTGTGAGTTCGCCTAAAATATTATTTTGATTAAATTGTAGTCACACAGCTTCGTTACTATTATTCAACACTTTATGTGTGCAATAGCCGATTTCTAACGAACGATTTTGGGCGTTGTGGTCCTGTTTTGGGCGTTGTGGGGTCTATACGAAAGTTGGGCGAAGTGGTAAAGGTGGGCGTTGTGTCCCTAGTGAACAAGTGGGCGAAGTGGTCCTGGTGGGCGTTGTGTCCCTCGTGAAAAGTTGGGCGAAATGGTCGTGTTGGGCGTTGTGGTACATTTCAGAAATTGGGCGAAGTGGACTTTCCGTTGGGCGATATGGTACTAAAATACGAGTGGGCGAAGTGGTCGGTGGGCGAAGTGGTATGGACCCGTATGTACTATTGGTGTGATAATGATCTAGGACAGCCACGCTAATAGGATACTATTTTTTATTATTTTATCCTGTGCATTTACACCAAAAACAAAGAATAAAATAGCATCATATTAGCCTTGCTGTCCTAGATCGTTATGAAATCAATAGTACTACATAATCAGCGTTAACGACTAATTAAATTAAAAACTGACATGACATCTGCTCTGTATGGAATTTCAAGAGAAAGTAACCAAATTTTCGTGTTGTTTTTATAATAATTGGAAAACAATTGTGAATCACTAGTGATTTTTCCAGTTAGAAACTAGATTAATTTAGTAAGTTACTAGAAACAAAAGAGTGTCTTTTACACTAAACTGTTCATAACCACATTGTTAATAATAAATTAAACTTATTGTTTAAACAAATGTTATAAAACGATATAGCAGAATTTCTACTTTGTAACAATATCCAACATTAATGCCCTGGTGCAAAATTAACTCTAGGATTCAATAACAATCTTCTTGAATTTCCTCACAATCATTACTTCACAAAAATTCAAATAAAAACATTTTAACATCTTGCTACATCCTTTTCTCATTATAAAATTAATCCTAAGATCCCATCAAACATTTAATAATTTTGAGGTAAAAACAGGCCTTAAAATGGCTTCAAAATATGTAAATGTAAGACTATCAACCAACGACGTAGGATCGTCCATCATGAAATTGAGTTTGTGAAATTTAAGTGAACAATTTGTTTCAAATATATTCCTTCCCATCTCACAGTGTTGTAGTGTGTATCCTTCATAAATTGAACCAAATTTAAATAAGTTAAATCTATTTTTTAAATTAAAAATTCAGTCGCCTGTCAGAAAGGCAACACATCCTGCATTCCTGCACTACTCAAGTATGTTATATCATAACAATATGTAGACCACGTTACATAAAGTTTCACCAATTGTATTTTTGTCCTCCGAAGATTGTCACAATTCTGATTAAATATTCGGAAATTGGGTTGGCAATATTTTCCTAGCCTTCTCAGAGTAGGTATTCATGTGCAGTGATACCTTTTGGAAAACTATATCGTAGTATGATGCTACTTTCCGAAGAGCTTTAACAAGTTCGTAGAGGTTAAACATTTTTTTACCTTTTTATTGTCATCGACTATGCCAACCTTCAACAGCATTCGCAGCCCTGTCGTGCCCTGTGTCGTTTTCTATAGCATGTTCAACTCTACCCATTGCACAACAAAATAATTATTGACGTCTAAGTTTTTTGAACTATTAGGACTCGATTCAACGATACAAAGCCAGGCATCATCAATGTACTCTATCGGTAGATGAGTACATGCCAATGGTCCTCAGGATTTAACATGTGATCTATACTTCTCAATACCACGGTATTATTATTTACTAAACCCAAATCTTTTACTTTCCGCTAAATAGGTTTTTTCGCGAACACTAATATTCTATCAGCTCTCCATCTCCATCGCCAATGAGCAAAAAGTCTTTCATATTCTCAGGAATTAGGATTTCTTCTCATCGTTTGGGCAAATGTGAAATACTCAAAATATTGTGTCTTGATTGTGAAAGGTGATTTCACGGATGAATATTCTAGAATCGTTGTCAAAATATCTAATCCAAACTCTTCAACGAACAGTAGTTGATCGAGAAAAGTTTCAGAAATCTTTATTTGACAATTTTATAAATAAGAAAAATATATTTGCAAATTGTAGAAAAGAAATAAAAGTATTAACCCTTCCACAATATGACCATAATAAATAAAGGCGCCTAATAATCAAGCAACAACCTTTTAAGTAAAATTTTTAACTGTGTAATATAACGGGATACATAGAAGTAGATTTAGTTCTATTGGGAACTGATTTATTGCTACTTCTGGTCTTTTGGCAAATCATATAACATGAAAGTATCAAATGCGCAATATTACTTATATCATATTACCTCTAGTGTCTTTCAACAACTATACAGGGTATCCAGAAACTCGGCTGCAAAACGTAAATTTCAAATTTTAGAGATGATTTTGTGACGATTCGACGTAAATTACCTTACCCAAAATTGCTTCCTAAGGAAGATAGAGTTCTTTAAAGATGGCACCTTGTCATCAAATCTTTTCGAATAGTATCTTCAAACCAAAACAATATTTGATAATTTTAGAAGTTAAAATTCGATATCAAAACTAAAATGAACAACAAAACGAATCTACCAAAGATGTTCAACATGACGACTATCTGTCCCATTGCATTTAGCCTTTCATCTAAAGATTATCAAGTTCTTATAAAGACATCTCTAGAATTTGCGGTTTCCGTTTGGCAAGGGGTTACATGGACAGATGGACACCCTTTATAATAAAAAGATACGGTAGTAGGTACTTTATGTTTCTCAGTTAGTGGTACGTCTTTTAGTACTGTATGTACTTTCTGTATTATATATGCGGGGTGAACGACCAGGCAGTTGTTCGAGGTGTCGTCGGTCATGGTTTCACTACTATCCGAGACTAGCCCAGTATGACAGAGGACTGGGCAGTCGTTTGATTCGTCGGACATGAATAGCATCCGAGACTAGCTTGGGAGCATACCACACGGCGTTCATAGAACTGGCTGCTATCTACCCAATCCCAGGTTGGTCTGGGCCACGGATGATAGTCATGAAATAATGTATTGTAGAGTTACACGAAAGTGTTTCTGGACAATGACTCATAAACGTTGTGGAAGAAGTAATGCTAATTCTACTAATATGAGGGTCCGGTGTGTGTGGATATGAGTTCTACTTGACATCAGGGTCGAATATGGTGTTAGTTATCCGTTACCTGACCTAGACGAATGGAGGAGAATTAAAGTGAGGTTTGTCCTAGTCAGAGGGTGCGTTCTCTGACCTATGAGAAACTGCGTGCCACCAGGTAGTGTCCCGGAGGATTTGGACTTTGATTGTGCAGTTCCAGTCGCCTGATCCTCAGAAATCGTCTAGAGCACCACGCTTCAGGGGCATGATGCGAATATATTAGCCTCTCACGTTAAGACAACTTCACCTTAACAGGTACATACCGGGATTCTACTTAAGTATACTCGAAACGAAGCTCTGTCAAGGGCACGCCAGGCCTATAACTAGAAGATCGGAGTGGCAAAACCAAGTCCCGCCACATCTGAGGTTGGATTCGATCGGGAGTGTCTTTAATGCTTGGCGAGGGTTTTGTCCCTTGGGTTAGACTCCGAATGGGTGAACAACTGGTGAGTAACTGGTAGCATTTTCCAAGCAGATGCGTGCTGATTGAGCGTATTTCAATTATTTCCTCTTGAAAGGAACGTGGCGAATAATTTATTACAGGTGGTTTATATCCACAATATATAAAATTTAAAAACTGTTCTTGAACCATAAATGTATAATTACATAAAATTATATAAATTGATGGGTTTTCGGTTCATTATGAGATATACAAAATTAGAAACAAAACACCCTTATACAATTGTTTCGTCCTACCCTTGGACTCATCAGTAGCGAACGTTTCGTTTAAAGCTCTGTATCTAAAAACCCTAGAATTCTCATAATTATCTTGAAAAATTAGAAACTTTTGCAAGGAAATTCCATTTATTTATAGCCACAAGCACTTGTATTTTTATTTGGTAGTATGTTTTTAATCGGTAGTGGGGCCTGGGGCGCGAATTATGTTTTAAATGTTTGAAGATCAAAATAATTATTTAAAATAAAGTATTTTTATTTACAAAAATACAAATTTGCTAAAACCCCAAATGGATCAATTATGTCTACAACTTTCACTGTTGTCACCTGGTGCTTCAAAGATATTC
This sequence comes from Agrypnus murinus, assembly GCA_929113105.1. Lineage (NCBI taxonomy): Eukaryota > Metazoa > Arthropoda > Insecta > Coleoptera > Elateridae > Agrypnus > Agrypnus murinus. The sequence continues at coordinate 107,140,484 of OV816024.1, forward strand.
AATCTCAACTGATTCTGCGTTTGGATCCTTGTTTCTTTATTCAAACTCGTCCACTGACTTTTCGCATGAGGATTTGAAGGTTCCATGTCCGAGATAAGAATGAGTTCCCGCTAAAAATACACTTCTATATATCGTACTGTAAAGTATCTACGAATTTACAGCTGCTTATAACATTATATTACGTTTAAATATTACAAAAGGAAAATATAATGTGCATTATAAAGATTACTAGTAGAATGTCAACAAAGGAAAATAAATACATATCGTACCTTTTTATAAGGATAAAATTTGATAAGGCAAAATTGTATACAGCTTTTTGTATATTTAAATAAATGTATTTTTATATAGATGATATTAACCTATCACCTAAGTAAGGTAACTAGCGAGATGATGGTTGAAGTAAAGAGTGAGAGGGAATGTGAAATGTAATTGCTATCTTGCCATTATCCGTTGTGATTTTACAATTTTAGGTATTGGTTTTAGAAAAGAACAATTAAGTAGCAGTAGTTGACTGTTAAATTTAATAATAGCCAATGCAAATTTAAAATTAAGGTATTATTCCTTATTTCTTTTTTTCAGAAATAATGTTTTATATAAATTAAAAAATGGTTTACTTTTGTCCTCCTGTATGCTACTTTGGTAAAGGTTTTGACCTGAAATGTTCCTATTTGGAATATTTAGTAACATCTATCTATAAAGTTTTCTACATTTCGCTATTTACTTTAACAATAATAAATTCAGGAAAATATATAGATTGCATAGGAAAATTAAATTATTCAATTTCAGTTATGTGGTATTATGTATATCGGAATTGTCTCCCGCCAAACATTTTTTAGCTTTGTTAGAGCAGATGCTGTTTATTGAACTATAATATTTCTATGACCATTAACTAATTTTGTCGCCTCTTGCACATGAAGATTCAAAGTTTTATTACGCTCAAATCTTCAAAATTATTTCATCGTTAAATACTTCTCGAAGACATAATACGTGATGAATATTATATTGTAGGAAATGGTTAAGTATCTAAAGGGCTGACATTTATTATCTTCATTTAATGAGCAGCCTTCCAGGTAATATTATTTTACGGTAACCGTATTCTTTTAGAGGAACATCAATTAAATAGTAATTTTATTTTATACGCAACAGCTGCTTAATTTATATGCATGTAAAAATCTGATATTATTTGCTCTTTAATGTTTTTTAGTAAGTCAGTGCATAGCTGAATATTCATTTCGATGCGGTTTCTTAATTATTCCGATGCCCGGTTCTTTACCTCTTTTATAAAGTACTACATAAATGTTGAAGTAGATAAGCAAAAATTATAATTTATATTATTAATCCCACATAGTTAAGTGCAAATTTATAATTTAATTATAACTATTATGAATGTGCTAATGAAAGGAAATGGCAATCGCACGTTATACTTTAGGAAACGGTCAATCTATGAAAGTGGTTCTATGAATACGTTTAGGATGTAGTACATTCATCTGTAGTTTCAGTCTCATGACTTCAGAATTTAATCCATGCCAAATGTGTAATAATGTTGTTTAGTAACACGCACATGATATTTGATACTTAGATCAATTTTTATTTTCCATTCCAAGTCTTTTCCTTTTAATTTCTCTTGGGGTGGGGGGGCGACTCCATCATCTTTAATAGCAACTCCCAGTTTTTTATGCAGATTTGGATTCTGCGCTAAAAAATATGGATTTTTTTGTCTGAAACTTTTTCTAAGTTTGTGACAAATGGCACTGTAATCGCGAGAAAAATATTTAATTCTCCGATGACGGAAAATTTAAGGTCAGTTTAGATAAATGAGGTCAGGAATGTTAACGTTTTGTAAAAAGAGTTTTCAACGTCTTAATTATAAACATTTGTAAATCAATTATCAATTACAAGTTAAAGTTGATTAAAATTGTAGAAAAAAAATGTTGACTTACCCTTATCCTAGATATCGAGCACCAAAGTTCGTTAGAAAAACAAGTGTCTCATTTTCAGACAACAAAATATCTTCGGTGTTTCACCTTGGTAACAACGTTATGTATTAAGATACTTTTTCTGTCTTTTACTGCCAAAATGTCTCAAAATTAAACACTTGTTCTTGCAGTTTTGTAAAGGGGAGGAGAATAACACATAATTTAGACCATAAACAGCTTTACAAATACTTAACATGCCTGACATTATAGCGTTTACTGTCTCCAGCCTTACTTTGTGGAACTCCATAATCATGAAATATAATATAAATACAAAGATTAGTTAAAGTTTCACAAGTTTTATTAATATCTTAACCTGACAATATTGTTTCGACACTTTATGTGTAACGGTATAATTTCTAACGGCTTCAAATACGTAGAATTTTACATTTATATTCATTAAAAATCTTAAGTTCGGTCCTGTAAGACTGCGCTTTATTTAAACCAGAACTTCGTCAAGTAAATATTTCTTATGAAAACATTTTAAGAAAAGATTGTTTTACTTTAGTATAATTAAAGAACGTGGAGTCATAAAAAATGATGTCTTAGTATTTTGCTAAATTGCATTTTGGCATAATATCAATTACTTCGTGAGAGACCTTGATACAGAAAACTGTGGGAAGTACTTGGTCATCAATTTCACAAAAAGAAAAAGGAATATTTCTGTTAACATTCTGAGAATACAGGATTCAAAAATAAAGTTTTCTTTGTCTGTTATTTGGGTTTTAAAATTTAAGTCCGGTTAAGGCGTAGCAATCTTCGTCTCGACGCCAGATGAGGTGCCACTTCGTATTAGTTTGGCGCGCAATTTCGGAGGTTCTACTTTCTACATTTAAGTCGAGAATCCTATAGAAGGTCAACCAAAAAGCATCCTTATTGTATAAAAACATATGTTTCTACGCGCGAGATTCGTGATCCGAGATAATAAAAACCCTCGCTGGGGTTGACGTAAAAAGATTCGCCACGGCACCCTTACAGCAAGCGGTCGATTGCGGTCGATATTAGAGATTTTCCCACTCTAGTATGGGGTGTGCTGGTTCATCGTTTGAGTTCCGATCAATAATGGTTGATCTTGAATCACTGTTATCAAATTACAGTTAGTTATAAACCCTTTAAATTTGATATAAATCTAAATACAGTACAGTTTCAGTGCTATTTTGTGCAAAGTGCAAGTTTTAAAAGAAATTCCGTCTCGCTAAATCGTGTTCGAAAAATTTATAATTTTGTTTCACTCTATGGTGAAGAACTATTAAAACAATTATTTCGTTTCGTTTGATTTTAAGACCAGTGCAGTTTTCATAAAGAAAAATCATTTACTGTTGATCCAGAATTTAAAGACAGATTCTCGTTCGTTTATAAATTAAAACTACGTGCGAAGAATTAAACGTATGAAGTGCCACTTGTGGTTAAAAATTAGTTAAAATCTTTGAGATACATTATCGCTTTAATTTTCAAATAAAAGTAAATCCATTACAACGTATGAACATTTTTAAATATTGGATTCTTTTTAATGGTGCTCGATCAAATTCGTTTATAAAATCATATGTGCAAATGACAGTAATTAAATCTCATTTCTGGTGTTCGTTACTGAAAATCAACACTTCAAGACAGCGTAGAGGTCAGTTACGATCTTTCGAAATAGAGGCCAGTTTCCAATTTCTACTAGACTGCTTTTGGTTGTATTCTACGAGTTTAGTTGGATAAACAATTCAAAGGTACCGTAATTTTTAAGTGATTGTTTAGTATTGCAGTTAGTTAAGAATGTTTTAGTCAAGGAATGTTGCAGTTTTTTATTAGGAAGAGAGCTCTTTACATTATCTAGAAACCTTCAATATTAATGAACTTCAAAATAATCAATATTAATAATATTTGGATTATTCTAAACTGCATAATATCCTTTAGATATCTGTTTGTAGATTCTTTTAACGAAGTCGAGTCAACATAGATTTTAATACTTGAGTAAATTTTACCGAATAATTTTTTTGTCAATCTAATAAACTTTTTTTGGTTATTTTTTGGTGATTAAAGAAAGATCTTATGTAAATCTCTCTTGATTTACTTTGGTATAATTCATTTAGAGAGGTTAGTTACTATTTAAAGAATATTGATTATGCTTGTAATAAATTTGAGTGTGTGTTTTATTATTCATATGTATTGTTTTGTCTTATCCATTCTCTTCCTGTTAAATAAATGTTTTCAATTTATATTAAGGATCTAAAAACGGAACCATATAATTATGAACATCTCATTCCATTTTCATTCCAAAATTTCATATAAACAAAGCTTTTTGATTTAATTTAATATTGTATTTATTTTCTGGTTAATGAATTCAATAAATTTTAAAGCTTATTCAATTAACATCTTTGATTGGTTATTTATAATCAATACTTTAAGCTTCATAATCAGATGGCGCCCTTTTTGAGTTATTATTTGTGTTTTGAGACCTTTATCTACTCCTTTTCACAATTTATACGGCTGTGGAACCAATACCTACGACTTGAATAATAAATTTGTAAGAGAGAGTTTAAATCTCAAGCTGTGGCAAATACTTTGAGTTTCTTTGATAAAGTACGTATGAATCATTTTATATAATTTTATAGTTAGTTTATTGTTTGCTTTTGTGTAAGAAAAAAGCATTGTTCCACTGGCGCCCAATCGCGGGGCCTTTTATTGTTATTTTACCGTGGCTAAAAAGCTTTGTTTCACTGCCGGTCCAACGTGGGCCAGATTTTAGTGTTGTTTCATATGTCATTATCAAAGGTAGATAAGATTGATAAACAAACACGTTGCTAAGGATAAATACATACAGAAAATAGGTAACTAGATACAATACATACAAAAACTAAATATCTAACACTTCTAATAAAGGAGAATTACTAAGCTCAGTTTGTTCATTCATTAAAGGTACTGTGCGTTTATGTTTGTATATTTCAAAAGCTTCTAAAATGTCTAATTTGTGTTTGTTGTTGCAAAAATGTAAGAATTTAATGTTGTTTTGAGGTGTCATTGAGTGGTTCTGTTCTAAAATGTGTTTGGCATAATTCGATTTTTCTGGATGTTTAAGTCTACAAGAGCGTACGTGTTCTTTGTATCTTATGTCGAAATTTCTAAGTGTTTGTCCAATATAAACTGAGTTACAAAAAGAACAATTCAAACGATAAATGCCGGATTTCATGATATCTTGTGTTTTGTTTTTAGCATTGAATAAAAATGAAAAGGTGTTGGTGTTAGTTTTATAGGTTATTTTGTAACTGGTGGTTTTTCTTAGTATAGTTGCAATTTGTTCTGATATCTTGCCAAAGTATGGTATTGATATGTAGTTTGTGTCTTGTATTTGAGTGTCAATTGGAAATATTCTTTTGATAGCTAACCTATAATCTTTTTGTTGAATTAAAGTGTCAATCATGTTATGGTTATAATGGTTTGCATGTGCTAATTATTTGATGATTGAAATTTCTTTATCAAAATGTGATCGTTTCATTGGAGTAGTTTATGCATTTTATGATGACATGAATCGTTAGGTATAGTGACGTCTGTGCTTGTGGGTTTACTGTATATGGAAAAATCAAGTTCATTGTTTGTATTAATTGTAATAGTTAACTCCAAAAAATTAATAGCTCTATTTTGTTCTGTTTCTAGTGTAAACGTGATGTCTGTGTGAAGACTGTTAATAAGAATTAAACACTCATTGATAACCTCAAAAGAACTGTCAAAACAAGCTAAAATGTCATCAACGTAACGAAACCAAAAAATAATGTGTTTAGAAAGATCTAATTCAAATATTCGATCTTCCAAATTATCCATATATATGTTAGCTAATAGAGGACTCAGAGAATTACCCATTGGTACACCATCTTTCTGTAAATAAATTATATTATTAAAAGTGAAATAATTTTGACTGATACAAAGATCAAATAATTGAATTAACTCTAATATTTTTTACTAATTCTACATTACTATTAACTAGGAAATTATCTTACAAAGGAATACAGTCTTGTGGTGGAATCTTTATTAATATCTTAATAAAGAATGTATTAAACGTCAAGTCATTCCCAAATATGTCAACATCACAACCAAGACTAGTAATTACATTACTGAAGAAATTATCAAAAATGCTAAAAGAAGATGGGTCAAAGAAGAAGCAAAGAAATGGTTTAGAATTAGAGACAATTTGCACATTTATATAAAGGTACTCCACACAGAACTTGCACATAAATTACATAATATTCAATTTGACATTTTAGATTTTGATGTTAGAGAAACTGTCAGTCATATTAAATTTCAAAAATACAATACTCAGAAAAAGAAACTACAAAACCATACCCAACAAAAACGTTCAATACAAAGTAATTATAATACCCAGAATACGATAAATTTCTATCCACGTTTTATAAACCAGATACCAGATACACAATCTAATGACAGAGAAACACAATTTCTTAACAAAGGCTTCAAATTTTGTCCTTTTCCAAAATTCACTAACAAAATTAAAGAAATCTTGGCTGTTGAATGTGAAACTATACTCAGAAAAGATCACAACAATTATGCAAAATTCCGAATCTTGAATCTGATGAATAAAATATCTTTGAAAAAGGACAAAACACAGAATAAAACATCTAACCTGTCACTACTTCAATCTATCAGACATAAAATTACAGAAAACAATTTAATTTCTGTTAAAGCAGATAAGGGTAACACTTTGGTAATCCTTTCCAAAGATGTTTACACACAAAAGGTTAATGATTTTATTAATAAAGAAAACTTAGATGTTTTAAACAAAGATCCTACCACAAAATTTCAAAAAGAAATAAAACAAGCTTTAGCAAACTGCAATATCTGCTTTAACGAATTAGAAAAACAACAAATCATACATAAAAACCCACAACCACCAAGACTATATGGACTGATTAAAACACATAAACACAACCTTTTTCGCTTTTTTCGCGATTACAGCGTCATCTGTCACAAACTTAAAAAAATTTCATATTTTTTAGCGCAGAATCCAAATCTGCATAAAAAACTGGGGGTTGCTATTTAAGATGATGGAGTTGCCCCCATCGCCACTCCCAAGGGGAGTGTGGGACCTACATTGACTACCATTCAATAGAGCTTCAAAAAATATTTTGCACGTATTTTTTCTTTTTTCAATCCGTTTCGTATTTCGCGAGATATTCCGGGGGTACGTGGTCTGATGCACCCAGTATCTTTGACAGTGTATTCGACAAGAGAAGCGTGTGCGCAATAACGACACTAACAAAAAAATGGTGACAATCAGCTGTCTGCTGTATTTGACTCTGATTAGTTATATAACTGTTTAAACTTTGCAATTTCAGAAGTTACTAAAATTGGCGGGAATTTTAAAAATTTTACAAATCTTTAAATAACTTAATGTAGCTGTACAGTTTAAAACGTAATAAACTACTAAGCAAAATTTAGTGATCAAGATTATGTTGACTAGACCAAAAACAGGCATCTGTACAGAAATAATAGTAGGTACCTACGCTAAGTTTATATTTCTAAAGTTTTAAAATTTCCGCTAATTTTAGTAACTTTTTAATGTGCAAAGTTTTAACAGTTTTTATTAATATAATAATAATAGCTTTTATTAATACATGTATTATTTTGTAATTTTAGTAGTTAGTGTTACTTATGATGAGTAAAACGGTAACACTTGGAAACTTATAAAATATGTTCAACAGTAAACTACTTAATATTGATATTCAACGGAGTCCAGAGGACCTTTTTCAATAATTCATACGCAGTGTTTTATTTCCAAACAATAAACAGAGATATTAAGAAATTAGGTTAGTAAAAGCAATAATTATAATTATATCGCATTCGCAGAACAAAAGCGTAATTACATGATAGTTGTAATAATTTTGAACTCTGGCGGAGTTCAAGGAGTGCTGCAAGGAAATCTCCTAATAGAAAATTCATAAGAGTTAACATGGAGTACGAGTTGTAGTTAACTCTAGCAACAATTAACAACCATACCATGGGCAAAGAAAAACAATTTCTAAGCATCAAACAACTTCAAACATACAATTTCTAAATAAATAAATCACTTATTTTATTATTAACCCCTGTCTACTCAAATCTAAACTAGTTTAAAGTTTGTTATGCAATGACGCACCATCTTTGTATCTTTTGACACTTCTTGCTTTGATTATATGCTCCGCCCTAAAAAAATCTAATTTTTAACGTGCGAAATATCGAAATATAAGATTTTGCTTTGCTTTGCTTTATGAATGATTTTATCACAAATCATGGAACTGTCCAATAGGAAACTACCTCATAGAGTTTCTAAGCTTTGCTCCTTTTTGTTATAGCAGTTATAATATAACGCCGTCGATTCTAAAATAAAACAATTGCGCGTGGAATTTGTCATTGATACTGGTCTGCGTTATCCAAAATTTCGTCTGCAAAATAAATTCTTGGTTGTTTCTCAATATTTGTTGAATGTATAGGTATGTATATATAGTAGGTATATAGTTGAATTATATTTATCAACTGAAAACATTTCTAAATTTTAATGAGGGCTGACCAAGTACCCAGTTTAAAGTTATGTAACAGCCGTTCCAAACACATTCAGTAAACTTCTACATACGAGGGTGGTCCCAGAAGTACCCGACCTGACCAAGAGGTGGCGGTAGTTGTTTGAAAATGTCACTGTATTGGAAAGTACGCAGTCTATAAAGCATATGTTTCAAGTTTGAAAGCGCCACGTTGTTCAGTATTTGTTTGGCAGCCATCAATAGTGAACGTTGTCAGTGAATTTGTGAAAATGGAGAAAATTGGTCATCGTTATGTGATACAATACTTTTATTTGAAAGGCCTCAACCCAACCAATATAAAAGCTGAACTGGATTTTACTCTGGGTGAGTCTGCTCCTTCGTTTACAACAGTTAAATTTTGGGTAGCTGAGTTTAAACGAGGCCGTACGAGCTGCCAAGACGAGCATCGCAGTGGTCGACCAAATGCGGTGACGACTCCAGAAATGGTGAAGAAAATCCACAAAGCGGTACTTGATGATCGTCGGATGAAAGTGCGCGAGCTGACAGACATTACGGGCATTTCAAAAAGTGTGGTACATCGCATATTATCTGAAAATTTGGACATGAGAAAGCTGTGTGCAAGATGGGTGCCGCTTTTGCTCACACTCGAGCAAAAACAGTGTCGTGAAAATGTTTCAATTGAGTGTTTAGCGAAGTTTCACAGCAACAAAGCAGAATTTTTGCGCCGTTTCGTAACAATGGATGAAACATGGGTCCATCATTTCACACCCGAGACAAAAGAACAATCGAAACAATGGACTCAAAAGGGAGAACCGGCTCCAAAGAAGGCGAAGACCGTTTCATCTGCAGGCAAGGTTATGGCGTCGGTTTTTTGGGATGCGCGTGGAATGATTTTTATTGACTATCTCGAAAAAGGAAAAACTATCAACGGCCAGTATTATGCAAACTTATTGCAACGTTTGAGCGAAGAAATCAAGCAAAAACGGCCGCATTTGGCTAAAAAGGAAGTGTTGTTTCATCACGACAACGCGCCAGCTCACAAATCCGTTATTGCAATGGCCAAAATTAATCAATTAAAGTTTGAATTGCTACCTCATGCACCATATTCGCCAGATTTAGCCCCCTCGGATTATTTTCTGTTCCCAAACTTGAAACAATGGCTCAGTGGTCAAAGATTTTCCAACGATGAAGAAGTGATGTCAGCAGTTAATGGCTATTTTGAGGAGCAAGACAGTTCTTATTATAAAAAGGGTATCGAACTTTTTGAACACCGCTGGGAAAAGTGTAGAGCTGAAAGGAGATTACGTTGAAAAATAAATAAATTTTTTTCCAAAATTTTTGTGTTTTCTTTGTTGGGTCGGGTACTTCTGGGACCACCCTCGTACAATATAACAATACATGTAAAAAATCAAACTACTGTTTACTGTATGTCTAATTTGTAAATCGTATTTTCGGTGTGTCTGGCGCCTCGACACCGAAAGGTATAGGTGGTTAAAGATTATGTATGTATGTATGTATTTACAGATTAATCTCTGCTTTTAAACAATCGTTGGTAGTAGTAAATAAAATTATTATTTCTGTTCATTATTTTATTTATTAGTTTAGACAGTACTCATATCCTTAAAATGAAAAGAAAACAGTCAGCTTTTTAAAGAAACTAACTTAAATTAGTGCTTAATGAATAACTATTATAAATAATTTAATAACTTAAAATAAATGTGGTGCGCTCAAGATCCGACATGATTTTATAGTTCAGTTAGCCGGAGCAGGATGATAATAACCCCAAGTCACTGCCGTTCAATATTTGATTCCAGCTGGCAGATAACTTCTGTTTAGTTTTATAGATATCTGTACAAAACAAAAAATTTAAAACGGCAATTAGTCTCGTCCATAATATTAATTTTGTATATAATTTTAATAAATCGCATTTCAAGATTGTAATTCTGATTCATAGAATTGCACACCACTAAAATTCAAGTAATAAAAAATGATGATCTTTTTTGCATTGACAACCTAAATAGTGCGTACTTAATTAACGAAAATTATGATTGTGATAGTTTATTTCCAGATAAATGGTATGCATGGCACTCCTAATTTAATTACTGCATAATTTGAGCGTTTAACTTAAATTATTAAATTAACCAGGCCTGTAAAATGTAACAAAGAATATGAAAAGATTTTATAAACAGTAAAACAAAACATGTAGCAAAACTATCAGTCAAATGTGAAATAAATAAAACTAACTAAACTATGCAATTTATTAAAATTCTATAAAATTGCATTTTAAATTATGTTTTGTAAAACAAATAAATTAAAAAAATCGGTCAACTGCCATCAACTTAAGGTTATCACCCCGCTCCGACTAACTGATCTAGGAATCGTACCGGTGATCCAGCACATCACACTTATTTTATTTAATAGTTAGGTTAATTTAAATTATTTCTATTTAAAAAAGAGACTAAACGTAATTGATTTCGTCATTTTCCGAGTATAAGTATTTATTAGCTCAAGCAATTGAGCTAATAAATAAACTGATAAGTTTATTTACTTGGAACGATTTTTTAAAAGCATAGAACAATCTATATATTTGATTTCCACATAGGATTTAAGAAGCAGAAAATATATTCGTACAGGAACAGTAGGAACAAGAACGTAGGTATTGAGACGTGCCTATAAATATAGACGGCATTGTAAAGCAATAAACTTAGACAAAGTAATATCGATATGCGGTAGCTGATCATGCATGCAACCAATAAGACGCATGTTTTAGTTGTAACATAACCTTCCAACATGACAATTATTTTACCGCATAATTAGACCCCGCAAAAATCTTATGGAAATTGGGTCGCAGTCAAATTCGCTGAATTTTTGATATGTGATAGAGTTCATCATACTGGTCAATTGTCTCAATGGCCACAAAGCTCAAAAATGGATAGTTTGGCCGGTACAGAGCTTTAAAGCTCCGAGTATCCTCCACGGATTTATGTATATGCGCAGTGTGTATAGACTTTTGAAATAGCCTATTTCATTTTTTTTATTATCTAGGTTTATATTTTTGAGGTTGCTGAATTCAGATCTGTTGTTAGATTTTCAAAATTGACAGTTGGCAGCTGTCAATGTGCTATAATAAAGCCAAAAACTTGTTTTTTTATGTTTTATCTTTCTTTTTTTTTAGTTCGATAAGTTCAAAGATGATATCAAACCAATAACAATGACTATCGGTAGCTGTCATTTAGCTGTCAACAATTCTTCAAAGTCCGGTAATAAAGTCAAAAAATTATTTTTTGTTTATAACTTCAAGTTTTTTAGATAAGTGAATATAAATATGATATAAAATTATGTAGTCATCAGCTTACAGCTGTCAACAAGCTGTCAACTAACTGTCAAAATGCAATAATAGAGCAAGTAACTTATTTTTTGTGCTTAACTTTGTGGATAAAAAATCAAACATGATATAAGTTTATGACATCACTTTTGAACTCAGTGATCTAAGCAACTTGAAGCTTTTTAAAAAAAATAATTTTTTGACTTTATTACCGGACTTTGAAGAATTGTTGACAGCTAAATGACAGCTACCGATAGTCATTGTTATTGGTTTGATATCATCTTTGAACTTATCGAACTAAAAAAAAAGAAAGATAAAACATAAAAAAACAAGATTTTGGCTTTATTATAGCACATTGACAGCTATTTGACAGCTGCCAACTGTCAATTTTGAAAATCTAACAACAGATCTGAATTCAGCAACCTCAAAAATATAAACCTAGATAATAAAAAAAATGAAATAGGCTATTTCAAAAGTCTATACACACTGCGCACATACATAAATCCGTGGAGGATACTCGGAGCTTTAAAGCTCTGTACCGGCCAAACTATCCATTTTTGAGCTTTGTGGCCATTGAGACAATTGACCAGTATGATGAACTCTATCACATATCAAAAATTCAGCGAATTTGACCGGGACCCAATTTCCATAAGATTTGTGCGGAGTCCTTTAATAAAATTTTGTTAGAATGCAGGACAGTAATATCCGATCCAATAGTGTCCCAATAATATAATAGTCTAATAATCACTGCTAACAGGAAATATTGGAATTTTAAAATAATAAGGTTTTATTTAGAAAGATATACGTTCTTTAGCAATGCGTTTAGGCAAATAGGTTTTTAGTCTGCGTAATACAGAAATGAATCTTTCAGCTCTACATGTGGATATAAGTATGGTCATCAAAGATTTAAATGAACTCTAAATATTTTTTCACCTTTTTGCAAAGAAAATACAAAAATAGCACAGCTAAACAAATGCGTAGATCCTCCTCTTTTTTTACACGCCACTGCATTTTACACTAAAAGTTTCCCTTTTGTAACAACAAGAGTTTTTGTTCATTTCGATTGACCGACACATGAGTGGCATTGCAAAATACAGAGAGAAATATTAGGAAAGTCATACAAGATTTTGAAAGACATTTTGTAAAAATACAATATGAAAGTTATAATTGGTTATAGTAGAGCGATTTTACATATCACATGAAACTTTCAAATAAAAAAATGGTAATGGAAATGTCTATTATTTTACACAGAATGAAAATGAAACATTTCAGACAGCCATCTAAATCGTGTTTTTAAAAGAATATAGGTACGTATCAAAATATCAAATCTATGTTTCTGAAAAAAATCGTTCTGAAAAAATGCGACTGCATGAAATTAAAGTGTATGTTGATGATTTTGCGATGAATTACTAATTAATTGCTTTTTTATATCCTTAATTAAAGGCCGTTTTGCTTAATAATTCCTTTGAGGACCCGTATAAATAGTTTTGTGTAGGTGCTGAGATATTTATAGGATGAATCTATGTTCCAACTCGAACCAACTCAGTTTATCAATAAATTAGAGAGTTTTATGTAGTTTCCAAAGTTTGCTTTCATTAACCATTTTTTTATAAACACTGTTTCGATATTATTTTAACGATATGGACTCAAATAAGTTTTATGATTAATACGAGCCAATATAATGAGCAAAATGTTATTTTAATTTTAAAACAGAAAATTCCCTTAGGCTAATAAATTTTCTGTGCTATAATAATTACAGCATAAATTTTTATTTCCGCTCCAGAAATGCAAAATGTTAACCACAGGAGTGTGCTAGCAAAACCCACAAAACCGCGATTACCAAGGGCAAGGTTGCATAAAATGAAGGCTTTTAGAAAGACATTAAAATCATATTTGTTGTTAATTAAGGATCATAGAAAACCAATAATGGGACATTATTGAACGTTTTACAACTAATAATGGTTTTTTAGCAACAATTAGGGACAGAGTCTTCTGTATATCTTTAGTAAATCATATTCTCGAATAATAGAGTTTTAATTGATACTATCGCGTGTGTTTCATTTAAAATGATGTTAAATCTGTCCAAATAATACCTAAATACTAAGGAGAGCAATTTTGAAATCCTTGACTGAATTTTACATTATCTGCAATTAACTGAATTGTAAGATTGTAAATGATAAATTTTTTAGCAATTAGTTCTCTAGATACAGATCAATGCAGATATTTTTGGATACTTACGCAAAATATTCTTAACTAGGGAAACCCTATCAATACATGACGGTAGAAACGCTAATTTATTAAAGGATTTGAAAGATTTTTTTATATATGTCTCAGGCAGAAGCCAAATTCGGCAAATAATTATCTTATTTACTAAGTGACGGGGCAGATAGTAAAACGAAAATAAACCTGTACGATTTTGCTACATGCCTAGGAATTAACAAAATGCCGTTGTTTTGAACTGGCAGTTACTAAATATCTTCATGTGCTGTCTGCCAATAATGTAATAACAACCACATCTCTTTGCTTTATTTCTTTCTTTAATGAAGTGGTGGGTTGCAGCAAACTAAGAAAACTTTTATAATCGTGAATAGTTTCAAAACTTACCAACGGTGGAAAGTGAGATGGCGCTGCAAGTGGTGGTCATTCTCGTGCATATCCAAATAAATGTTTTAGATTTATTTATTTAAAAATATTAAACTTAAAGAGATAAAGATAATTAAGTAGTGTTGACTAATCTCAACAACAAAAGCTTCAATATAAAAAAATAATCACGTAAATCAGCCCAATAGAACTCTCAAACTAACTGGAACAAAAATAAGTTTTAAATATATAGATAATTGGGGAAATATAATCATAGCTGTAGTAACTGCAAGGGGTGGTTTCGGTGTCAGATTTGATGTTGAACTTAAGCTTTGTTAATTGTTTTCTAAATTACCAAAGAAAAAATAAAATTTAAGTACAATGTTAAGATTATTTGTAGTATTAGTTCATTATTTGGTAATTTCTGCATCCAATTTCTTAAAATAAAATTTAATTATCTTTTTAACGATGCTATTGAATTATGTTATTTCAAGCATCATCTAAGAATCTCAAACGAAGTGACAGAGGATATTGTGCCAGATAAAGCAATGTGGTATTCCATATTACCATATTCAGGTAAAAATTTACCCCGTCCATAGAAGAGGAACTAAAAAAGGAGACACTGCAGTGGATGGATTTTTTTATCTCCTCAAATCTATCGATCTTCTAGCTTAAAATATCCAGTTGTGTTTAAAGAAAAGATTTCAACATCGAAGTACTTTAATTAAAGAGTTTTCGCTTTGTTATCGGGCTAAAACTTTCTGTAAGGAACAAATGCAAGTCCAAAAGGCACTTCAGAAGCAACGGGAAAGATCTTTGGTCTGAGTACTACTATGCTGAAATCTTCTCTTTAGATACAAAACGGTGAATTTTGAGCTAGCAGGGGAACAGATCCCAAGAGATTAGGATTGTACTTCTACCCTAGTGAACCCTACCTTTTGGCTGATTCGTTGATTGATTTGATTGTTAGGATTAGCAGGTTTTGGAAATGTTTGACCAAAGAAAGACTGAAGAATATATCATTCGCTAGACTAAGACCGTTATTTTTATCCAAAATAATAGTTTTTAGTTAGATGATATAGGCAATAATTGTTTCATACTATTTAAAAGGTAGACAACACTACGTTATACCA